>OW388295.1:82784612-83180938 GCA_936450465.1 Gibbula magus | reverse complement strand
AAAAAATGAAAAGTGACGTACCCCCCCCCTCCGAGTGGGGGGTACGTCATTTTGGATGAAATGCATTTTCCCCATGAATTTGGCCTCAAACCACTCTAAACACTTTTAAAAGCATTACAAACACACTCATAAATGTCTTTTCCAGAAAAAGCCTTTATTTTGAATGTTTACCAAAAAAATGAAAAGTGACGTACCCCCCCCCTCCGAGTGGGGGGTACGTCATTTTGGATGAAATGCATTTTCCCCATGAATTTGGCCTCAAACCACTCTAAACACTTTTAAAAGCATTACAAACACACTCATAAATGTCTTTTCCAGAAAAAGCCTTTATTTTGAATGTTTACCAAAAAATGAAAAGTGACGTACCCCCCCCCTCCGAGTGGGGGGTACGTCATTTTGGATGAAATGCATTTTCCCCATGAATTTGGCCTCAAACCACTCTAAACACTTTTAAAAGCATTACAAACACACTCATAAATGTCTTTTCCAGAAAAAGCCTTTATTTGAATGTTTACCAAAAAAATGAAAAGTGACGTACCCCCCCCCTCCGAGTGGGGGGTACGTCATTTTGGATGAAATGCATTTTCCCCATGAATTTGGCCTCAAACCACTCTAAACACTTTTAAAAGCATTACAAACACACTCATAAATGTCTTTTCCAGAAAAAGCCTTTATTTTGAATGTTTACCAAAAAAATGAAAAGTGACGTACCCCCCCCCTCCGAGTGGGGGGTACGTCATTTTGGATGAAATGCATTTTCCCCATGAATTTGGCCTCAAACCACTCTAAACACTTTTAAAAGCATTACAAACACACTCATAAATGTCTTTTCCAGAAAAAGCCTTTATTTTGAATGTTTACCAAAAAAATGAAAAGTGACGTACCCCCCCCCTCCGAGTGGGGGGTACGTCATTTTGGATGAAATGCATTTTCCCCATGAATTTGGCCTCAAACCACTCTAAACACTTTTAAAAGCATTACAAACACACTCATAAATGTCTTTTCCAGAAAAAGCCTTTATTTTGAATGTTTACCAAAAAAATGAAAAGTGACGTACCCCCCCCCTCCGAGTGGGGGGTACGTCATTTTGGATGAAATGCATTTTCCCCATGATTTGGCCTCAAACCACTCTAAACACTTTTAAAAGCATTACAAACACACTCATAAATGTCTTTTCCAGAAAAAGCCTTTATTTTGAATGTTTACCAAAAAAATGAAAAGTGACGTACCCCCCCACTCGGAGTGGGGGGTACGTCATTTTGGATGAAATGCATTTTCCCCATGAATTTGGCCTCAAACCACTCTAAACACTTTTAAAAGCATTACAAACACACTCATAAATGTCTTTTCCAGAAAAAGCCTTTATTTTGAATGTTTACCAAAAAAAATGAAAAGTGACGTACCCCCCCCTCCGAGTGGGGGGTACGTCATTTTGGATGAAATGCATTTTCCCCATGAATTTGGCCTCAAACCACTCTAAACACTTTAAAAGCATTACAAACACACTCATAAATGTCTTTTCCAGAAAAAGCCTTTATTTTGAATGTTTACCAAAAAAATGAAAAGTGACGTACCCCCCCCCTCCGAGTGGGGGTACGTCATTTTGGATGAAATGCATTTTCCCCATGAATTTGCCTCAAACCACTCTAAACACTTTTAAAAGCATTACAAACACACTCATAAATGTCTTTTCCAGAAAAAGCCTTTATTTTGAATGTTTACCAAAAAAATGAAAAGTGACGTACCCCCCCCCTCCGAGTGGGGGGTACGTCATTTTGGATGAAATGCATTTTCCCCATGAATTTGGCCTCAAACCACTCTAAACACTTTTAAAAGCATTACAAACACACTCATAAATGTCTTTTCCAGAAAAAGCCTTTATTTTGAATGTTTACCAAAAAAATGAAAAGTGACGTACCCCCCCCCCCCCCCCCCACCCCCCCCCCCCCCCTCCGAGTGGGGGGTACGTCATTTTGGATGAAATGCATTTTCCCCATGAATTTGGCCTCAAACCACTCTAAACACTTTTAAAAGCATTACAAACACACTCATAAATGTCTTTTCCAGAAAAAGCCTTTATTTTGAATGTTTACCAAAAAAATGAAAAGTGACGTACCCCCCCCCCTCCGAGTGGGGGGTACGTCATTTTGGATGAAATGCATTTTCCCCATGAATTTGGCCTCAAACCACTCTAAACACTTTTAAAAGCATTACAAACACACTCATAAATGTCTTTTCCAGAAAAAGCCTTTATTTTGAATGTTTACCAAAAAAATGAAAAGTGACGTACCCCCCCCCCCTCCGAGTGGGGGGTACGTCATTTTGGATGAAATGCATTTTCCCCATGAATTTGGCCTCAAACCACTCTAAACACTTTAATATCATTACAAATACACTCATAAATGTTTCTAATCTTCAAAATTTAACATGGGATTTTTTTTTATTGCACTTAGAGATTTGCATTTTTTGTTAAAAGAATCTCAATGACAATGCGAGCAAAAAAGTAAATCAGCCCGATTTCGTACGTCACATTGTTTAGAGGGCATTTTCATGTGTAACACTTCTTTCAATTTTCCGACCCCATGAACCTTTGACAATCTTCTCCTCTGAACAAGGACAGCTGGAGCTTCTCTTTACTGGCATGCTAACGACGTCTCTCTAGGTTAAGTATTAAGCGTGCTATCGGCGATTAGAAAAGGGGACTCTTTGGCCCCCATCGATAACCTTGTTTCTGTTGGCCTCTTAACATCAATTAAAATTATGACTCCGCCCTAGCTTTGTTTCCTACGCCGAATAGCTCACTCTGAAATAACCTACACATTTGCTGTACAGTGTATGATCACGTAATTACATCAGTTGAAAAGAAGTGCACTCGAACAAAATATCAGTAGATCTCACATTAATTCACTTAATTTCCATAAATATTATCGAAACAAAATATAGGCTCGAAATTGACCATGTGATATCACAGGTACCATCACTGACTACAAATCCTGCAGATTTCAAATCAAAGTTCACATAAATATGAGTAAAACTTTTGTACTTAAATATTATTGTTGATGTTCAAAATATATTTTGTTTTGCATTTTCAACTTTATTTAACTTGCTTATCCCCTTTTTTGTCTAAAAAAAGAGATTTGGGCAACACTGTCCAGATTAGTGTTGCTTTTTTTCAGTTACATTTCTTTGAATATTTCTTCACATATATAACCAATAAGCTGATGTCATGAAATGTTCAGGTGTGTAAGCCTGTATCCAAACTTCCTCTATGACCTCGGCCGATTTTGGATTTTCAACTTCTTTCGTGAGATATTTTTTCCAATAAGTTAAAAATTTAAATCTCAATATCTTCAAAACTACCACAGACAATTTCACAAAACCTTCACCGAACTAGGAACAGAAAGAACAGGTTGCCATGGCGACTGTACGGCAGCCTGAAAAATTACAGATAATAAGGAATGTTTAATGTGCTGTCACAGTGACAGCGAAATGATTTAGTTTGGTATAACCAGTTTTTTCTTAACCGGTTCGCCCTAACCGGTTTCAGGCGCACGATATGCACGTGCATTTTCTATCGGCTGGCAAGGTTTGGTCGCCATGTTTTCGCACATTGTAGGCCGTCATTTATCGGCCAGGCAGCAAATAATGGTGATGTTTTTCATATACGGAATGTACTATGTACACAGGACCACAGATAAATCACCAAAGTGTATGTATTTATTATTTCAATTATTTAATGGTGACATTTCATGTATAACTAGTATTTTGGGCAATGTATTGTTTGTAACCAGGCATTTGCTATTCAATGCTTTCTATACATATTTTATGGTATATTTTGCTGGTATGGTAATATAAAGAAATGCATTCATTTCCCAGTGTATGTTCAGGTTAATATAAAATTATTTTCGTTTATTATTTAGCGTAATATTCCAATTGAGGTTGTTTCGGAAATACCTACTGAAGCGCTACTAAAATATCCAAAATTGCACTACTCAGTAACAATCTAGGGACATGAGTTATCTCCCTTGATTTAATGTTTTGTAAACATTACCGCTATATCGTAAGTAAGGTTCCGTGTGATTGGAATGTATTTTTGTGTGGTTTATTTATTTTTCCTGTGATTTATTGGTATTCACTACCCAGGAACCTATTTAAAGGTACAATTCATGTGTGTAAACAACTCTACTATACAATAAGCTGTTAAGGGTATTTATCAATAGGTGCAACTATTAAATACTTGTATTCTACATATGTTGTCTTAAATTACAAATGGACTTATGATGCCCTAATCTGTTTCAGCTTTTTACCAAACACACATGCGCTTCGCATGCAATTTCCGCATCAGTCCAATGTCAAGCATCGTGTACCACCATAACCATGCAAATGGAATAAAATCTGAATGGAATACTGATGTTGGATTTTGCTTTGGTTTGCTATTCAGCATATTTAACATGGGGAAAATGTTCAAAATCAACATAGAGACTTCAAACTTTTTATAAAAATATGTGCAATACTAATACAAACAAAAATGTTTATCTTTGTGAAGTTTTAGGTCTCATGGTTTAGGCGCCATTTTGATTTACAATGACATTTCGGAATTTTCACAGTTTTGTTGGTATCAGAGGTTCATGTTACATTGTGAGTTTTCAAAGAACACTTTCAGTGACATTCTTCCATCAAACATGGAGGCGAAGGTCAAAGCGGGAGTCTGAAGACCTAAGTACTGCCGCGGCAGTCCTAGTTTATTCATTTATTACTTTATAATAACATGATCCCTTCTGAAAGTAGAACCGAAAGCAGCAATTCCGGTAATGGATGCCGCCACATTGCTAAGAATTCTTTTTTAAATTTGTAGAATGTTGACATATTCTGGATACATATCTACGTTGAACTCGGGTCAGGAGCTTCCAATGAAATGAGGTCAGTGATATTTGACTATTGACATTATGTATAAATGTGTGATTTAGAGATTGTGTTTTCGTCTGCTAAATAGAGCACATATATGACGTCACATGAAGTTCACATCAATAGGAACAAATTTGATTTCCTCTTTATTTTCATATGTTTTGAAAGAGAAGGTGTATGGGACATGACGATTAGTCATACAAGGACCCTGTTTCACAAAGCAATCGTATTTTAGCCAATCGTAGATTAATTTAGACAGGTTACAATTTATTGTGAGTAGCACCCAATTCGGCCGCTTGCCAGTTCGGCCGCAGAATTTCTTGCCCATTTCGGCTTTTATTGTAATGCTAGCATCAATTGTAAGTGGAGAAAAGGCAGCTAGGTTCTGTCTTTGCTATGAATGGATGATCGCAACACAGTCCACTGAGACATGTTGCTTAGAAATTAGAATGTTGTTTTGATGAACACTAGTAGCATAGATGTATGGTGGCAGCCGCAGTATGGCACTATTTTATGTGAAAGAGTGTTTATTTTGTAAGGATGAGGTGAAAGACAAGTGCCATGTTTTAATGAAATGTCCATTATATATGCAGTTTTATTGAACAAATGTATTGATGAGATACTTTTATTAATTTTAATGATAATGAAACGTTATGTCATATCTTAGCCAACCCAAATGTATGTTTTATTGCTGCCAAAACCTGACATTTTATTCTTTCTAAACGTAAATCTTATGTATATACTTACTAATTAAATCAGCCAGAATTTGAGACTGGCAAGCGTTATGCCTTGCATTGGGAAGTTGAGATGTATCAACAGGAGGAATTACAGGAATTTGATCTCCAGGAGATGTTTTATTTACCAGTGACAGTGTTCTATTGTACTATCCCTTGATTCTAGTTTGTTCTTATGCCGATTTCGTGCCTTTCAATGGCTTTCTTCTGCATGTTCTTTACGAAATGTAAAAATATAGTGGTTGGTGGAATCTATATAAAATTGTTTTATTCTTTTGACATTTGTAAATTTGAATGTGTTAAGTGCCTTTTTGTAAGCTTATATAGGCCTATGGCAAATTTCTGGAATTTATTGCAGTTGTAAGTCTACCTTTAAAAAATGGAAATGTTGTTTGGAGTAATTGAACAAAATTCCAGTTTTCCAGCCAAGCATTTACATTTTTCGGCATGAAATCCCTGACATTTTGCATCCAAGAATATTATGAATTATTTATTTCCTAGATAGAATATTTACTTTATAAGATATTGATGAAGAAGAAAAAAGAAAATTGTAATTAATGTCAGGCTTGTTTTCCAGGTGGATATGATGTTTCAGCTAGTTTTGCAAAGCTACAGATAAGTTTTTGGTTGATTGAGTAATGTACGCGCTTGCGTCCAATTTAATTGAGTATCCAACATTTTTTTTGAGTAACCATATAAATTGTACGCAGCTCAATCAAATCAATTGGGTATTTTACTAATTTTGCATTAACTGTCGAAATGACAAAACATAAAGCAGGTTTCACACACTAAGTACAATCCATTAAATCTTCTTAAAAATTTAGTCATAAGACAATGAAAATGTACAAAAGGTACCAAACCATTGCAATAAGTATACAAGGTGGCGCCGCAAGCAATACTTTTCGTCTCTGTCTTACAAAATTAGAAATTTTAAAATATGTAATATTTGTTTCTTATTTTTATCGCAATTTAAAGAGTATAATAGGAGTATAAATGACAGTATCAATGAAATAAAGGCTTACCCATATTGATTAATAGGTTTGAAAACAAAAAGTATACATGTATGAGGAAATTTTCTCTATAAAGTTCTAGGAATTGTGGAATAAGGAGGTTTGTATATTCAAAACCCATTACAGTGACCCGAAACTTTAAATAACCATAGAATTTAATATATAAATCCATACAACGAACGAAACAAGAAAAAAGTGAGCATGGCTCACATACCCCCGCCATCTGCCCATTTAGAATTATAAATGTGAAGGTTGCTATGTTTAAAAGACAGCTTCAAGCATCATAATATTGTCAAAGATAATTTAAGGAACTGACTGTTATTACAAAATTTCATTCACCCAGATGTAATATTTTTCAGGTAACTTAGTGTTTCCCATTAGAGCATCACAATGGTAATTTGTACCAAGTTTAATTACAGATTCAAGGGCCATAACACTGTAAAACATAATATTTCGGAACTGGTTTTCGAACTCGATGAAGAGTATCATCTGGACTACCTCCATATTAAATTTCATTCACCTAGATGTAATAGTTTCCGAGAAAACCTGTCCCCATTGGAGCATCACAGTTCTTTTGATACTAAGTTCAGGGTCATAACTCTGTAAAAATATTATTTCAGAACTGGTTTTTGAACTCGATAAAGAGTATGGTCATGAGTACTCAAAACCAAAATTTCATTCACCTAGGTTGAACAGTATCCGAGAAAAAATGTCCCCGTTGAACGCAATAAAACTAAGTCCAAAAAGTGACGATTTCATGGAAACAACAAAACATTTAAATCTCAGAAAATTGAAAATTGTCTGTGCGCGATCGGAAGAACATGGTTATTAAACAACTGTACAAAGTTTGGTTGATGTACCTTTGACGGTTTTTGAGAGAATTGACCGAACGGAAGGACGGACGGACGTAATGACCGCTGTATACCCCCGCTTACTTCGTAGCGGGGGTATAAAAAGGGAGTTCACCATACTATTTTAATGGTATGTTTAGAAAACAAAGATATGGTCACTATTTTGTCCAAAGTGAGATAACTCCAAAGCTTGACCGAGTACTACTGAAATACCATTTTTATTTGAAATATATTGTAGACAAATATGTGTTCATAAAACAAGGTCTATTTTGATTAGTTACAATAAAATAAAAATGCCCCTATTTCTATAGATACATTTAAATATTCCAATGCACATGTGTGACACTGTTACTAAAAATGACCACAGAAGCTACATGGCAATGCACTTCTGACAAGTGGGAGTGTTCAGAGACAAGGTTTGTTGAACCTCTTTAAATGCTGATTCATCTGTTATTCATAATAGATATTCGATCTATACTGTAATATGAGAATTGATTCTAAAGACTTCCAAGTTGAATAATGTTACATATTTAACCTCTCATTCATTGCTTAAGATTGCGCATATACATATTTGTTCAAAGTAGCCTTATCCGACATGTCCCAAGGCCATGCTTAACCATACATAATGTTATAAACAACTCAAACAGGGTTTATTTTTCGCTGAAACAGTAACAAGACCGCCAGACTGGTCGGTTTTATCGAGTGGTATGGTAGCAAATATAACTGGTTGCTTTGTAGGCCAGCGCAATCTACTTCTTGGTAGATTTTTTGACGCAGAGCAAGGAACGATAGAGGCGCGACTATAGGTACCAGTTAATAAAAGCAAGTGGTTGCAGAAAACTGCTGAGATAATATTACAGCCTTGTAATACCAGTCGAGATCGGTTTTCAGATTTCAGTTACTGAACTGATTACCATGGTACGCATGTCAATCTTTGACATTACTTTGTGTACTCATTAGACATCGGCTTAATTGAGTATTGACGAAAATGTAAGCGTATTTGTACGCAATAGAACTTAGAGGAATTGGGTTTTTACTAAAATTAATGCTTAATTTACGCAAATACGCAGCTTATCTGTACCTCTGAAACTGTTTTGGGTAAAGTTGAGGTGTATAATGCGTTGCAGGATGTCAGGCACAAACAAACAAACTTTGAAGAATAAATATTCCCTGTAGGGCTTTTTAGTTTCTGAAGTGTTACTTTCAATGAGAATTTGATGACATTACAATCAGAGTTGGTGAATCATAACTTCATGGGAATAATCCATTATGACTATGTTTTGAAGAAAAAAGAATGTGAGTTTAATGGCTTATTTTAAACACCTGAAAAATTACTCCAGCATAATTTATGCCTGTCAATGTTTGGGAGTTGTTAAATTGATTAAAAGGACAAATGATTTTTTACATAAGTAATGAATTCATCATTGTGTTTGATTTATGTCCAGAAATACTGCAGATAAACACATATTCTTCCCACAGTATTTACTCCACTCAGTTTCTCCATCCTAACTTCTTTTACGAAGAAGAGAAAAGGGTACAGGTCCCGCCAAACAAATATAAAACAGAAGGTCAAACGTCTTCAAAGTGAACTTTAGTAACGTTTCGGGGAGTGGTTGCTACCCTTCATCAGACTTCTTTTACATATGGGTCATATTTCAAGATCCTCACAAAATACCCTTGGGTGAATTTTTGTAACACTGATAACTTTGTTATATTTTTTAAATCAAACATTCCTTTACATGTGTAACCCACTTGTGTCTTGAGAGCAATATGTTGCGCATCACACATAATAATATACTCTAGGCCTTTCTTTTTACACTATTGATTCCACCAATCAGGATTCTACCTTTCTAGCTGAGAAAGTGGTTGATAAGCAACAGAGTTAGGATGGAAGCTCTCTGAGGAGAAAATAGGGAAAGGCCTTTTTGGTTCAAATTGATTGATGTTGAAATATTAAAGAGAGATAACAATGGTTTGTGGGATGATAGAGATGACTCCTGGGCTTTGAATAATCAGTTTGGAGGTTGACTTGAATTACATACATGCGAGTTGAAAATTTACCGGTACTTCCTTGTTTGAATATTTTTTCAGCCATAACAAACATGGGTGCCATTGCACAAATCACAAAGATAGCCTAACATAATTAGCAAAAGTGCAATGTTAAATGATGGCAATAAGTTAGTGTGTAGTAGGTTGTTTTGTGCAACGAATCCCTGTTCAGTTATGACATGGTCCACAAAAATGGATTTTTAAAGTTCATCAAATTATATATTGAAAATTAAAGTTTGATATTATGTGATAGTGGGAAGCGAACCCTCTTTCACTGCCTAATCCACATTGAAAACCTCTCTAAACTGTATGACACTTTCATCCAACCATAGATGTATGTTTATTTAAATTGTTTTTTTTTATTCAAATAAACAAAACTTAGATGTATGTTACTCTGTATCCATTGATGTGACTTTTACTTTAAGCATTGAGGTTCAATACTTCATGATCTATTGTGATACCATGTTGTGGACGATGACAAGGCATTGTGCAAAAACTGTTGTGAAAATGATATCTCCTAGAAGATATATAGTTTGATCTTACTCCCGTGGATTTGGATTTGGACTTTTTATGTTAAATGTAACGCCCAAGGTGTTAACCCTTTTTGATTGCGAACACATTTTATTCCTGGACTTTGGTAATATCTTTATCCCCTCGCCAACCGACTTTGTTGTTATGGCGGATAATAAAGTCCAGATTAGACAAGATAAAATACAGACATCTTTTCTGAATCTGCTAATAACTATTTCCAGTACATATTCCTGACCTTGTCTTGCCCGGCAATCACACATGTATATGGTCATCTACAAATTGTTTATGTTGAAAAAAATGCATTATAAGTATTTTGTACACAATAAAACAAATGAAGTGTTTTGATATTGAGTTAGAGATTGAAAATTGGTCCTATCATAAGTTTAGAATAACCGATTGATCACTAGTATTATCAATGAATTCAAAATATTGAAGTTGTCTCCAACTGAGATATTGAGATATTGAGATGACGCTCTCATTGTTAGATTGTTGAAGGAAGTGAACAGTGAGAAAATTATCATTATTAGTAATATTTAATTTGTTTGCAGTTTCGATAGCTCTCAAGATATGATGCCATCAGTGACCACTATCAAGATTGAAGCCAAGATCAAGAAGCAACAAGAGAAGGTTTTTGACTTTAACAAGCTCCAACTGACAGAGATGAAGACGGAATATGACATCAAACTCAAAAACTGATTTAATGCATAAGAAGGGGATGATGGTGAAAGAAGTGTTGCATCATTGTGGGAACACCATCAAGACAGCTTACACAAACACATCAGAGAAGATTGTTGGTTTCAAAAGCAGAAGGGACAAGGAATGGTTAACATCAAGGACATGAAAGAAAATCAACGAAAGGAAAGACAGAAAGTGCCAGAAAGGACAAGCGATACTATGTGGAGGATGAGCGCCATTACCATCGTGAGAGTAGATATAATCTCACGGCATTACCATCGTGAGAGTAGATATAATCTCACGGCATTACCATCGTGAGAGTAGATATAATCTCACGGCATTACCATCGTGAGAGTAGATATAATCTCACGGCATTATCATCGTGAGAGTAGATATAATCTCACGGCATTACCATCGTGAGAGTAGATATAATCTCACGGCATTACCATCGTGAGAGTAGATATAATCTCACGGCATTACCATCGTGAGAGTAGATATAATCTCACGGCATTACCATCGTGAGAGTAGATATAATCTCAAGGCAAAGGCAGAGGGCAGTTGAGCAGGGTGAAAAGATTTCTAACATTCTGGTGGAAAAACTTATCAACACTTGACAAGACATAGAGGTGCTCACGACTGAGATGGAACACGCAGAGAGATGGGGGTCAACATTTTGAACAGGTACCCAATCGACCAGAGCCAGAAAACCCATTTGACCTACAGGTGCATTTTGAACCTGACAACATAAGTACCTACAATGAAAGAAGTAGCAGCAGCCATCAGAGCCATGAAGAACAGGAAAGCCCCAGTAATTTATTAACTCACTTCACAGAACTGATAACAACAGTAGTCTTCACAAACCTCTTCAGTTAGATCTGGGAGAACCAAGTCATACCATCCGACTGGAACAAAGGTCCAATAGTCAAGATTCCAAGAAGGGGGACCTCAGCATAACTGACAACTGGCAAGGAATAACACTATGAACTGTCAATACCCAGCAAAGTATTCTGTAGAATGTAGAAGATTGATTGGGCAATGGTCAGGAGGCCCAGTAAAAGACAAGATTTCAAATGGCAAGAGCTGCATTGACCACAGCCTTGAGTTGAATCCTCCAATTTACATCAAGAAGGTGTTTGACAACGTACATCGATAGTCTCAGGAAGATGTTAGATAATAAAGGAGATCGTCAGCCTCATGGAGATTTTAATTTTGCCGATGACCTTGCTGTCATCTCCATCATGTTGAAACTAAGTAAGTACATCTAACATGTGTCTTTTATAATGTAGTTATTCTCGATTAACTTGTTTGCATATATTAATGTCTCCCAATAATGGGCTTATGGCATGGCATAGCGTTTAGTGGTCCGTCCGTTTTGCTTTGTAGACTTCTGTAGAAGCACTGGCTCTAGAGGACTCAAATTTTGTGCACACTTTATATCCAATGGGGATTATAAATTATAGATATTGTGATCCTATGACCCCAACTATCGGTCAGAGGACTTAAAAACCTATTTTCATCTCCTTCTCAAGTACAAAAAGCCTGGAAAGCTGAAATATTGGCCAATGGGGATATTACATTGTAGATCCTGTGATCACATTGGTCACCACCTAAAAACATATTTTCATCTTTATCTCCAGTACAATTTTAAATAGAGCCCTAGAAAGCTGAAATGTTGTGTACAGACTCTGTAGCCAACGGGGATTATAAGTTGTAGATTATGTGACCCTGTGGCCCCCAAATAAAGATCATAGGGGCTACAACTTGAAACCATTTTCATCTTCTTATCCAGTATGAAAAGTACACAAAATTTGTTAGTCTTCTGACAAGAAGTTTGGAAAATTTACAATTTGATCCTTACCTATTGTATTTATACAGAGCCAATGACTCTATTTTCTTAGTTTTGCAACTTCTTTTTTTTGGCACTAGAGCTATTTTAGCACAAATGACTAGGAGGGCATACTTGCTTCACAAAAAGGTTTCCATTTCAAACAAATAGTTTTGCCTTTTGTGGGTTTGACCTATATATGAATTTTCTTGTAGATTTCCTTCGAAACATGACAAGAGCAGTGATTCAATGTTATTTTGTCTGAATCATAATAAATATGTTAGCATCATATACTGAACAAAATAAATTAGAGATAATTGACTATTTAATATTGATATTTTGTCAAATAATATTATTTATAATTTCAACAATAAAGTATATCCCTAATTACTTTTGCCAAGTCTTCAGAAATATTTTGCACGCATACCTAAAATTGTCATATTTAAGTAGACATTTCCACACAATTTTCTTTTTTAAATCAAAGTTGTAACTTGTTTGGATTGGAATTATTTCTCATTTGGAAGGCATGCGCAATATTAATTCATCTAAATATAAATTCCAGAGAAGTTAAAAATAATAAAATCTTGAAAATTTTATATATTGATTTTGTAAGGCCCTTTTCTCATGCACGAATTTACATACATGAGTAAATTTACACACTATGTAAATATACATACACGTGTAATAGTAAATTTACTTTTTGTACTCATGTAGTTAAGCAATATGTTGTATTTGTCAATTACATACAGCCACGTTATACATTATATAAACGAAAAGGTATGAATAGATTCATTCTCGCACCAGATTTCGTGATGTAAGACTTCTTACCTCCAAAAGGAAAAGGGATTTCTCCTTTTTTCAGGGTACATACATTGTCCTGAGTCTTGTTCAAGAAAAGAGAGTATGGTTAAAAGAGAAGATAAGGGTTTGGTGGTGTCATATGTTTATCATATGAAAATATTACCCGATATGATGAGGTAATAAGTGTAGGATAAAACATGACCAGCGGGCATTATCTAAAAGTATGCCCGATTCAGCGGGAAAAGCCTACGGGTCGATGATAAAATTTGCAAAGATTCCTTCCTTTGGCGCTTGTACTCCGCTTCTTTTTGCATTTTCAGTAGGTCCTTTTCAGGGTGTACAACCGCAACTTTCACTCTCTCATGTCCCTGATTCTTCATTTCTCTGGAAATTGTTTGATAAATGGTCACATGACAGAATTTGCATGGGAAGTATATGTAAATTAACATTTACATGACCTCTTGAGGTGATGTAAATTTGCTCCTCGTGCAAAAATACTCATGTATGTAATTACATTCTCATGACACTTTTACATACTCCAAATACATTTACATACATACGTAAATTTACTCACCTAAGTAAAGGTGTGCATGAGAAAGGGGCCTTAGTCTGTGACCTAGATCTTTTATAAAATTTAGAAACTTTAATTTCTAAAAAAAAAAGTTATATAATTGAAAATAAATATGAACTAAGTCGACATTTGAATTTTTTTTAAAGCCCTATATTTTTGTTTGAAATCTTATTATTTTAGTGACTATAAGTCTACAGTCAAATAAAAAACATTGTTGAAAGATCTTCAACTTAATTTGCAGTTTGTAAAATAAGTAGACTCATTTGAAACAAAACCAGGCCAAAAGGCTTTGCTTTGTAAATGTAAGTGCATTCAGACTTAGCTGTGCCACTTATATTAACATCTATCAGAGGGGTACTGAATATAAAAATAGCTTTTATTACCCATATTTTTATATTACTGGTATTGATACGAGCACATGTGCACATATGACGTTTGTCTAGCAACCAGTGTTTCACCACAACGTCACATATTTTGTAGCATGTGACGTCATATAACGTGACACCACTGTAGCTTGCCCTCACCTTTTCTTTTTAAATGTTATGCATGTAAATTTGATGTACCCTGTGGGTGACCCCTTCACTCTTTCAAAATTCCTGGATATGCCAATGTATTGGCATAAATGTGATCCCAAATATAACACTGATATCTTAGTCCACTAACCAAATGGTATGCAAGATTTGTAACATGAAAGATAGTGTGATCCCAAATGCAACAATGTTACTTTTGTTCACTGAGGGAAGGGAATGCATTTCTAATGTTACGTTTGTTCACTAAGAGAAGGGCAGGTACATCTAATGTTACGTTTGTTCACTAAGGAAAGGGCAGGTACATCTAATGTTACGTTTGTTCACTAAGAGAAGGGCAGGTACATCTAATGTTACGTTTGTTCACAAAGGAAAGGGCATGTACATCTAATGTTACGTTTGTTCACTAAGGAAAGGGCATGTATTTTTAATGTTACGTTTGTTCACTAAGGGAAGGGCATGTATTTCTAATGTTACTTTTGTTCACTAAGGAAAGGGCATGTATTTCTAATGTTACTTTTGTTCACTAAGGAAAGGGCATGTATTTCTAATTTTACTTTTGTTCACTGAGGGAAGGGCATGTATTTCTAATGTTACGTTTGTTCACTAAGAAAAGGGATGCTGTACATCTTTCAGGCAGGTGTGTCGGTTTGAATCCTTCAGTGATCTTGACCCAAAAAGTACATTTTCTTGTAACATTGCAAACTGGCTGGTGAAGTGTGATCCTCCTTCACCTCCCAGGATATGCCTATGTCTTACAAAATGTGAATCTCCTCCGCCCTCCAGGATATGCCTATGTCTTACAAAATGTGAACCTCCTCCGCCCTCCAGGATATGCCTATGTCTTACAAAATGTGAACCTCCTTCTCCCCCCAGGATATGTCTATGTCTTACAAAATGTGATCGTCCTTCACCCCAAGGATATGCCTATGTCTTAAAAAATGTGATCCTCCTTCTATCTCCAGGATATGCCTATGTCTTACAAAATGTGATCCTCCTTCACCCCCAGGATATGCCTATGTCTTAAAAAATGTGATCCTCCTTCTATCTCCAGGATATGCCTATGTCTTACAAAATGTGATCCTCCTTCACCCCCAGGATATGCCTATGTCTTACAAAATGTGATCCTCCTTCTATCTCCAGGATATGCCTATGTCTTACAAAATGTGAACCTCCTTCTCCCCCCAGGATATGCCTATGTCTTACAAAATGTGAACCTCCTTCACCCCCCAGGATATGCCTATGTCTTACAAAATGTGAACCTCCTCCACCCTCCAAGATATGCCTATGTCTTACAAAATGTGAACCTCCTTCTCCCCCCAGGATATGCCCATGTCCTACAAAATGTGAACCTCCTTCTCCCCCCAGGATATGCCTATGTCTTACAAAATGTGAACCTCCTTCTCCCCCCAGGATATGCCTATGTCTTACAAAATGTGATCCTCCTTCACCCCCAGGATATGCCTATGTCTTACAAAATGTGATCCTCCTTCTATCTCCAGGATATGCCTATGTCTTACAAAATGTGATCCTCCTTCTATCGCCAGGATATGCCTATGTCTTACAAAATGTGATCCTCCTTCTATCTCCAGGATATGCCTATGTCTTACAAAATGTAATCCTCCTTCACCCCCAGGATATGCCTATGTCTTACAAAATGTGATCCTCCTTCACCCCCCAGGATATGCCTATGTCTTACAAAATGTGATCCTCCTTCACCCCCCAGGATATGCCTATGTCTTACAAAATGTGAACCTCCTTCACCCCCAGGATATGCCTATGTCTTACAAAATGTGAACCTCCTCCGCCCTCCAGGATATGTCTATGTCTTACAAAATGTGATCCTCCTTCACCCCCCAGGATATGCCTATGTCTTACAAAATGTGAACCTCCTTCTCCCCCCAGGATATGTCTATGTCTTACAAAATGTGATCCTCCTTCACCCCCAGGATATGCCTATGTCTTAAAAAATGTGATCCACCTTCTATCTCCAGGATATGCCTATGTCTTACAAAATGTGATCCTCCTTCTATCTCCAGGATATGCCTGTCTTACAAAATGTGATCCTCCTTCACCCCCAGGATATGCCTATGTCTTACAAAATGTGATCCTCCTTCTATCTCCAGGATATGCCTATGTCTTACAAAATGTGATCCTCCTTCTATCTCCAGGATATGCCTATGTCTTACAAAATGTGATCCTCCTTCACCCCCAGGATATGCCTATGTCTTACAAAATGTGATCCTCCTTCTATCTCCAGGATATGCCTATGTCTTACAAAATGTGATCCTCCTTCTATCGCCAGGATATGCCTATGTCTTACAAAATGTGATCCTCCTTCTATCTCCAGGATATGCCTATGTCTTACAAAATGTAATCCTCCTTCACCCCCAGGATATGCCTATGTCTTACAAAATGTGATCCTCCTTCACCCCCCAGGATATGCCTATGTCTTACAAAATGTGATCCTCCTTCACCCCCCAGGATATGCCTATGTCTTACAAAATGTGAACCTCCTTCACCCCCAGGATATGCCTATGTCTTACAAAATGTGAACCTCCTCCGCCCTCCAGGATATGTCTATGTCTTACAAAATGTGATCCTCCTTCACCCCCCAGGATATGCCTATGTCTTACAAAATGTGAACCTCCTTCTCCCCCCAGGATATGTCTATGTCTTACAAAATGTGATCCTCCTTCACCCCCAGGATATGCCTATGTCTTAAAAAATGTGATCCACCTTCTATCTCCAGGATATGCCTATGTCTTACAAAATGTGATCCTCCTTCTATCTCCAGGATATGCCTGTCTTACAAAATGTGATCCTCCTTCACCCCCAGGATATGCCTATGTCTTACAAAATGTGATCCTCCTTCTATCTCCAGGATATGCCTATGTCTTACAAAATGTGATCCTCCTTCTATCTCCAGGATATGCCTATGTCTTACAAAATGTGATCCTCCTTCTATCTCCAGGATATGCCTATGTCTTACAAAATGTGATCCTCCTTCACCCCCCAGGATATGCCTATGTCTTACAAAATGTGATCCTCCTTCTATCTCCAGGATATGCCTGTCTTACAAAATGTGATCCTCCTTCACCCCCAGGATATGCCTGTCTTACAAAATGTGATCCTCCTTCTATCTCCAGGATATGCCTATGTCTTACAAAATGTGATCCTCCTTCACCCCCCAGGATATGCCTATGTCTAACAAAATGTGAACCTCCTTCTCCCCCCAGGATATGCCTATGTCTTACGAATTGTGATCCTCCTTCACCCCCCAGGATATGCCTATGTCTTACGAAATGGGATCCTCCTTCACCCCCCAGGATATGCCTATGTCTTACAAAATGGGATCCTCCTTCACCCCCCAGGATATGCCTATGTCTTACAAAATGGGATCCTCCTTCTCCCCCCAGGATATGCCTATGTCTTACGAAATGTGATCCTCCTTCACCCCCCAGGATATGCCTATGTCTTACGAAATGGGATCCTCCTTCACCCCCCAGGATATGCCTATGTCTTAAGAAATGTGATCCCAAATATAACAATGATATCGTTGAAGGAAAATGAGTTCTATGTCCACTAACAAAATAAGTATTCAAGAGTTGTCATGCAGATGAGAAATTTAAGAGTGCTGCCAGGCTGTTTATATTTCACATGGAGAAGCAGGTGCGTCGGTTTGAAACTAAAAAACGTTTAAAACTATAATATAAAAAAACAATCAAAAAAAGCTATTTTTGTCTTCTGCTTGAACTAATAGCCCTTGAAGACTAAAATCTTGTTTACAGACTCTTTAATAGAATGATTGAAAATTGTATTTTGGCACAAGATGAATACTGGTCACTAAAAGTCTCTTTCTCCAGATATAAAGGTAGATTTGATAAACCAGTGATAACTGCTTCTGGACAAGTTATGTTTTGTGTTTATTTTACCTTATAAATAGGCTTCAAAAAAAAAACTTGTGCTATTATCATAACATGTATTTTTGTTTATCTGCTTGAAGTAAAGATTTAGAATTTCCTTTAGAATCTAATTTTCACAAAATTAATCGAGATTATTTCAGTAAACAAAATAATACGCACACAGAGTTTCGGAATTTGCTTGCTGAAGTCAGTAAAGAGCACTACCGTATTCGCCGTAATAGAAGCCCTGGGCGTTTAAAAAATTGGAAAAAGAGGGCGTTTATTAAAAAAATGTCTGTTGATGTACAAAAGAAAAAGAAACATCGATTATATTTCAGTGTTTTAATCAAAATAAATGTATCAAATAAATGTAAAGAAGAGTTAAATGTCGCAGTTTATTATTTGTATCAAATTTCAACCAGTACTGATACACAATTTGCAATGGCAATTGAAACTAATTAAAACTCACGAAGATACATTGAGTAATTGAATCCGCCATCTTGTCGCGTCATTACTCTTATCCAATCAAACTTTAGTTTGCTAGGAATCTAAATATAACCACTGATGAACGGCAGCATAAACACAATCAGCTGATAAGCACATCACGCAGAACGATTATGTAAACACTATTTCCGGATCATGATAGTGTTTATTTATATCACATTGACAACTACACGATAACAAAATAACGTTCATGTGGGAAATCTTCCAAGAGAGTTGAGCAAGACACTTTCCTGTTTCTTAAAACATGGCGGTTGCATAAAATGTGTAATGACTGATCGTTACAGACATTCAACAGTCGCCAGGGGACTGGAAATACAATGTACCTTACACTATACTGGACATAAGAGGTTGATAGCAAGATTGAAAACTCTTCTTCAATGAAACATCAGTAAGATAAATCGATACAAAAGAGGGGTTTATAAGGGGTAATTTTCCGCGAGTCAAAAATGGCTTAGGGGGGCGTTTATTAGGAGAGGGCGTTTATTAAGATGAATACGGTATTATTATTATTGTTGAAGGATAATGGTTTTATTGACTCTTCCTTCATTGTGTTTTCTTGAGAATATTGTCATGTTCATCAGTTATGTATGATAAAAATGGAAATTGTTTGATATAGTTTTGTTTGTAAGCGTCAATATAAAGCGATTGAAAAGTTTTGAGAAGCATACAGTGTACAATGACCAGAATTGTCTTTTATGGTCTCTGACCTACAAAAAGATTTGTCATGCATTGATAAAAGATCATCAGGTTATGATTTTTTTTCCCAATGAAATCAACAGAAGAGATATAATTACAACATTGTTATAATGAAGTAAACAATTGTAGATAATTGACACACATTGTTTTAGTTCATGCGATGTGGACAATACAAAATAGCAACAATGTTGTTGCATACACTTGATACAGTGTTCCACAGTTGATGTTATCTGCAGCTTGCACATGTATAACACATACTGTTATGTTTCTTCATGGTATGTGTTATGAGTTGTTATCCTCTTCGTCAGTTATGTTGTGATATAAGCACATGATACAGTGTTCCACAGCTATGTGTCTCAGTTCACCCAGCTGTAAATGGGTACCCTGTGAGGCATAGAATGGTCCCCAAACTGAGCGCCACATATGGCTGCTGGTTGAATACTCCCCAGGGAGTTGAATTGGAAAAAATGATTGGACGGTGAAAGAATGCCATTGACCAGGGGAAACAATGTAAATGATGTTTCTCTCGGTTGAATGCATTGTGAATTAGAGAGAAACTACTTTCTCCGTAGTGGTATGCAATGTTAAAGGGAGGTAACCCGACCTGGTGAATTAAGGGTATAAATAAGGGGGCGTGACTGTATGTCACCTCTCTCGCTAATCACCACGGCAGTAACACTTATCATTAAGCAGTTGACATGTCTTCTGAGGATTCGAACGCGGCAAAACTTGACGCCATCTTGAAAAGGCTTGACGAGCAACGAGATATAGAGAGTGTTGTCGATGAAAAGATAATACATCTGAGAGAAGAATTTATGCAGCAGGCTAAAGGTTTGAAAAAGTTGAAGACTGAGACCGAATACACATGGTCCCGAGAAGGAAACAGAATTCAATTCGGCGTTAACTCTGAAGTTTTAGAAGATTTATATGAAGTGAGACAAGCTGTTAATGCTGGGAAATTCGAAGACAGTTTAGAGTGTCTTCAGACAGCTGTAAACAAGTTAGAGAAGCGAAACAAACTGATTAAAATTGCTGATTCGTCAGAAGGAGGGTGGGAGACTGTTAAGCAGTATGTTGCTAATGAACTAGCTGACGATAAGAAAATTGAGAAACTTAGAGCAAAACAGAATAAGAAGACTCCATATGGGACGCGCACAACCCGCCGATCAAGTACAACACCACACGTGCAGTATGCTTTGCCTGGCCCTAGTCCTGTGCACAGTGTTCCAGTCGTGCAGCCCTTTCGTGTCAGAGGTGGGAGACAGGGGTCATGTCACCACTGCGGGGAGTTCTCGCATTTCGTCAGGGAGTGTCCCTACCGCGCAAACAGCACGAGTCGAGCCACGTCAGGAGCCAGCTCTACAACAACCAGTGTCTCATAGACAGGAGGATACAGATTTGTCAGTTAAGTGTAACTTTGAAGTTCATTTAAACAATGATATGACAAATGATAATGACATTGCTCTTACACATGATTATTACGAGTATGAACAGGGTTCAGCAGAAATCATAGTGAAAGGTCGTTCAAAGTCTAGCATTTCGTTCTGGTATGCTATTAGTGCTTCACAATTTGTTATAGACATTATAGACAAGGGATACAAGATTCCTTTTATTTCCAGACCGCCTCGTATGGATTTACATAATAACAAGTCGGCGTTGGATCATTCAGATTTTGTCACTCAGGCCATAGCAGAGTTGCATAAGAAACAATTGATTGTTGAGTGTGAGGCTCCCCCTTATATCGTCAACCCACTTTCCGTATCTATTCAGTCTTCTGGTAAGAAGCGTCTAATTTTAGATCTCTCTCGGGTCAACAACTATGTGTTGAAAAAGACTGTTAAATATGAAGATTGGAAATCTGCTCTAGAGTATATCAATCAAAACGATTTGCTGATAAAGTTTGACATACACTCGGCTTATCATCATGTAGATGTATTTGAAGGCCATACTGACTTTTTGGGTTTTGCGTGGAATAATTCGTCGAAAGTCAAGAAGTATTTCAAGTTTGTGGTTCTACCATTTGGATTAACATCCGCGCCCTATGTGTTCACTAAAATCACACGACAGTTGGTTAAGAAGTGGCGTTTTGAAGGGAAAAGGGTAGTTACTTTCTTAGATGACGGTATTCTGTCAGCGCAGTCTGTGCAGACCGCATACTCAGCGGGTGAGGCAGTGAAGCTAGACTTGATCAAGTCTGGGTTTGTTCCGAAGGTTGAAAAGTCTTTGTGGTCACCCTCCCAATCTGTAGAGTGGTTGGGATTTCACATTGATACAACGCTATTAAAGTTATCAGTTCCCCATAGGAAACTTGATAAGGTTGTGGAAAAAATGACAATTTTGTTACACAACAGACGATGTTATCAAGCGGTACGTTCGATTGCAGCTGTGATTGGTCAATTAATAGCTATGAAATTGGTGATGGGTAATATAGTTCAACTTATGACAAGATCTATGAGCATTGATGTGGTGTCAGCTCCTTCATGGAACAGTAACATTAAACTATCTGTGCAAAGTATTGAGCAGTTGAAATATTGGATTGCTAATATCACTCGTCTGTCAAGTACAGTGCTGATCAAAAGTTCCTCTGTGAGTTGTGTTGTCTACAGTGATGCAAGTGACACTGGGTATGGAGGCTATTGTGTGGAGATGGATTCGGCGTGTTCTCATGGTCAGTGGTCAGAAGAGGAGGCTAAGAACAGCTCCACCTGGAGGGAGCTCAAAGCTGTTTATCTTGTGTTGAAAAGTTTTATTATGCAATTGCAACATAAAAGGATAATGTGGCGTACTGACAACCAGAATGTGGTTATCATAGTTGACAAGGGTAGCATGAAACCCCACTTGCAAACTATTGCTCTTGATATATTTGAGCTATGTCTGAAGCATAATGTTCTGTTGAGTATGCAATGGATTCCTCGTGAAGAAAATGAGGTGGCAGATTTGCTGAGCAAGGCGCTTGATTACGATGATTGGGCTATTGCTGCCCATGTTTTCAAACGTATAGATGACAAATGGGGCCCTCATGATGTGGATAGATTTGCATCCTGGTACAATACTAACTGTTCATGCTTCAATTCCAGATTTTATAATCCAGGATGTGCGGCTGTGGATTGTTTCTCAGTTAGCTGGAGTGACGTCTTTAACTGGGTTGTCCTGCCAGTCGGTATGATACCAAGGGCGTTGAGACACATGTCTGAGTGTCAAGCAAAAGGCACTCTTGTAGTACCTGAATGGTATTCGGCTTGCTTTTGGCCACTAATCACTCGTAATTCTGTGTTTATCCCCCAGGTGGTAGAACATATGTATTTACCAAAAGGTAAACAAAATTATGTACCTTCTAGGATTAGTGGGGGTTTGTTTGGGGAACAAGATCTGCAATTCAACATGCTAGCTCTAAAACTCGATTTCAGCATACGTTGATGTGTGATTATTGTGTGTTACAGGTGTGATGTCGTGTGCATACCGGGAGGAGATTGAGGCTTTACCCCCTGATGTGAGGGGATTGGCGATGGACTTGCCTCACCTATTGAGTGAATGTAGAGCTGAATCTACATCGAGGAAATACAGATATGGCTTTGAAGCCTGGAAACGGTGGGCACAATCTTGTTCTATGTCTACGAGTTTACCTGTATCGCCTTTGCACTGTGCAATCTATTTAGTTTCTGTTGTTCAGAAAAGTGAATCGTTTGCCCCTGTGCAGACTGCATATTATAGCATTCGTCATGCTCATGTGATGGTAGGTTTGCAGAGTCCTACTGATAATGGGTTGGTTAAAAATGTGTTGGAGGCGGCTAAGAGGAGATTAGCCAAGTCAGTTGTTAAAAAAGATCCAATAACACCTGAATTATTGGAAAAGTTGTTTGATGTTATGATGTCCAAACCCACGCTTTGTAGTGTGAGAATTGTGTCTATGTGTTTTCTAGCTTATTCCGGCTTTTTGAGATCATCAGAACTGTTACATATAAGGCGGTCGGACATTGCATTCTATGCATCTCATTTAATGTTATTCATTGAACAATCCAAAACGGACATATACAGAGACGGTTCATGGATAGTTATTGGCAGGACTAACTCAAAGTTATGCCCAGTTTCATGCTTGGAGAAATACCTTGAGTTATCAGGTATACTACCTCATTCTGATGAGTATATTTTCAGAAGTCTTACCAAAACTAAGTACGGTTATAAACTGAGGAAAGATGATTCCCCACTGTCATATACTCGTTTGAGAGAACTGTTTATAGATGCATTTGCCCCCCATGTTAGCAATATCAAGAGTTATGGGTTGCACAGTTTGCGCAGTGGTGGGGCAACGGCGGCTGCAAACAATGGTGTGCATGATAGAATGTTTAAGAGACATGGACGCTGGAGAAGTGAGAACGCGAAAGATGGGTACATTAAAGATAATTTGCAGAAAAGATTATCTGTATCTCTTTCCCTTGGTCTGTAGACTTTCTTTGAGTCTCCGCCCGTGTCGACACTGCGACCGGGCCAATATTCTGTTGTTTTATGTTATTTGTGTATAGATATGTGTGTACATATGTGAGGTTATCATTGCATGGTGTGAACAGGAGAAATGATGTTTCTCTCGGTTGAATGCATTGTGAATTAGAAACTACTTTCTCCGTAGTGGTATGCAATGTTAAAGGGAGGTAACCCGACCTGGTGAATTAAGGGTATAAATAAGGGGGCGTGACTGTATGTCACCTCTCTCGCTAATCACCACGGCAGTAACACTTATCATTAAAACATTTGTGTATGTTTTGCCCTTATGAATTGTACTAATGTGTTTTTCTAATTTCAGATTGTATTCCTGAAGGTTAATCGGTGATATTGTTTATCATCGACTGGATGTTCCCTTCTCGGGAGGGGCTGTTGAGGAGCCATATGTTTGAATTTATTCTTCATTAAAAAAGTGCGACTGTTGAGTCTAAGTTTATCACTTTTGACGATTTGGCTGTCGAGCCCTGATAATACGGGATCATTCTGATATGATATACAGTATTTTTTACAGATTGTGTGTCAATTGAATTGCTATATACATAATATTGTTATTTTGTGTGTTAGGCTGATGAGCCTTGATAATACATGTAGTTCTTTTTGAACGTGGTCATTTATGGCGAACATGTTTTATATTCTCCACTTATGGAATGTTGATTACATCAATGGTTAACTGTAAACTCCCCAGTAAGGGTCCGTTGAATTCGTTGGGAGGACACGGTCCAGAGTAATTTTCTCTTAAATGTAGTTTTTGACCTCTGGTTTACGTGTCGGGCAACGGTTCCGCACCGGATGATGTAAGTGTTTTTGGGGTGTACAGGTATATGAGATGGTTTTGTGTGTTTTATTCTGTGTAAATAAACTGCCGTGTGTCGACACTGCGACCGGGCCAATATTCTGTTGTTTTATGTTATTTGTGTATAGATATGTGTGTACATATGTGAGGTTATCATTGCATGGTGTGAACAGGAGAAGCGCCTTGAGCAACCACTAGTGGATGGATATGTGCGCTATATAAATATCCTAATAATAATAATAATAATGATACTCCTCCTGTATATGGTGATTAATGCTTTGTGAGTCAGTGCTAGGTGTCCAGTGCAGGGGTTTACCCCCATAACTTAGACGTCCCATAAACCATACGGCCCAATACTCAGACGAATCAGTCAGGTGTGACTGTGGTTACAACCTACTGTTACCCATTGGTATAATGGACCTATCCCATAGACTAACGGGATAGACGCATTGACCAGAACCAGATTATAACTTTTTGCGAGTGATAGTGAGCAATATGTCCATAGGGGTAAATTAATTAACTTGGTTAGATGTCATGTTGTTAATGAGACATTATGTGCTTTTGAAAAAAGTGCTGAGACCATATTATTCATTGTGTGCTATGTGCACTGTGTATTTTGTGCTAAAAAGTAGTATATACAGAATTTTATTGATGAATATAGTCATGACTTGTTTGATTTGCATCAGACTGAATAAAGTTATCTCCCTATCTTTATGTATATAACATAAATGGGTATAATTTTCCAAAAAAGTCTGATTTTCAATACCATGAAATATTTTTTTTAAATCATTTGGAAAGTGATAGAGTATTGTCATAATTGAAACAAGGTTCATTTCCAAATAAAAATAGAAATATGCAAGCATATAACGACAACTTGTTTGGTAATTAACAACAAATGATTAATTAAAATTGCTGTTACCGCCATTAAATTTTTTTTTTTTTTTAAAAAGTAATTAATTCATATAACTGATAACTATGTTTTTATTATGAATTCCTTCCAGCTAAGACAAAGTTATCATTATTTTATTTTTTTACTTTTAAGTTACAATAACAGCATAGAAATGGAGGTAACAGCAGATAAAGTATTTTCTGTGCTGTTACCACCCTTACAATTGTTTTATCAGAGAAGTTGATTAATTCACAGTGCTAAGACTTTTTATTATGACTCGCTATCCATGTTAAAATGTTTTGACTGAGATCAAGTTTGGGTTTAATCTTAGCCCCACCACATGCCTTCTATATTGACTGTACAAAAAGTGGCTTGATTGACACAGAGCCTCACTTTGGTTAGTGGGGGAGAAATCATTATTCCATGATGATTCAATTCAATCAATCTTTTATTTCAGTAGAAAGGCCTACGGCCCACGTACAAAATCAACAAATCAAATATATAAACAGAGTTGTTTACAGTCAAATAAAAGAATTTCGTACAATCAAGGCATCTTTCACATAATTTGAAATAGCTGTCAAATGTGTTACGTTATAATCTTGAAGTTTGTGTATCATTATGTCTTCATTCATGTACATTGGTATATTTTCAAAATATTTATCACGTAAAT
The DNA here is from genome assembly GCA_936450465.1 of Gibbula magus. NCBI lineage: Eukaryota > Metazoa > Mollusca > Gastropoda > Trochida > Trochidae > Gibbula > Gibbula magus. The sequence goes on along the minus strand of OW388295.1, from coordinate 83,154,505 downwards.
CATTATAAACTGGACATTTGTAAAGAAAGTGAAATTCATCCTCCACAATGTTGGATTTACATATCTTGCAGTAACGACATTCACGTGGAATACCATCTCGTCTACCAACATTTTTATAGATTTGTAGCTCACCAATTCTTAATAAAGTAATTCTACGTCTTGCCTCTTTGGATTTGATTGTTACCAGATAATTTTCTAAACCGAACACAAATTTTATTCTAGAATATAAATGCAATGTTGAATATTCACTTATTTCAGCCATTAAAGTTTGAACATGACAGTTCTTAATCCTAGTTTCGAAATTGATAAGAAAAGCCTCTTTGAAACCTACCCCTTGATTTTCCCACACAAAACCGAAACCATATGTAAATAAAATAATTCTGACATGCTGCACCCATGTTTTACGTCCAACTTTATCTAGATTACACAACATTAGATAAGCCTGTTTTGGATACCTATCATCTGACATTTCAAGCAATCTAATCCAGAATTTAATTACTCTCAGCAAAGAATCAACATAGATATAATGTCTGCCACATTCAGCTAAAACAGCAACATTAGTACTCTTATAACTCACACCCAATACAAACTTGCAAAACCTTACTTGAAACTGTTCAACAACTGACCACTTTTGATAACCCCATATTTCCGACGCATATAATATAATCGGTTTTATCTGAGCATCAAACATGTTAAAGAGAACCAGGGGAGAGATGTTTTTAAGCTTATAACTTAGAAGTTTAACTGAAAATAAAGCATTAGAGGCTCTGTTTACAAGATTCTGAACAGACTTTGACCAAGATAACCTACTTGAAAACAATAACCCTAAATAGTTGTAATAAGATGAATTTTTCAAGACAATGAATATGCAGTCACTGTAATTCAAATATACCTTAGTGATATGATCAGAGAGCAGCTTTGGTATTAACACTCCAACACCGCCTCGGTTATTATAAGTTCTGAAATTCAGATAACAAATATGGTCAGGAAAAGCATTACTAATATCATTCTTATCACAATTGCTCCATATTTCTGAAAAACTGATGATGTCATAAAGCATACAGAAATTGATAAAGTCACTGTTTTTAATTTTTGTAGAAAGTCCATGAATATTCCAACTCAAGATGGAGACAACTCTTCTTAAGGGCCGGCCATATCCCTATTTGTGCTCAGTGTCAAGCCGACCTGTACGGCGTGGATGGATATACACAACAGAGTCAGTCTCCAAGTTCCAAGTTACAGTCTCCCCATCCTCAAACACGAGCTTGTCAAACCTGAGACGACATCTCCTCCCTTTCTCTCGCTCATCATCCATGACTGATTTTAATTTCTTTCTTTTAGATCTGACTGCAAGAGAGTAATCTTCTGATAATCCTATCCCTGAGTCCTTCAAAGCCCTTGCCTTATTCAAAACAAGATCTCGATCACAGTAACTTAGAAACTTGACAATTACGGATTTTCCACGATTGATACGGTGTGCTCGTTCGATGACGATATTGGAATCGTCAATGTCCATCTTAGATGTCATTACCTCGCGAACAGACTTTTCACAATCCTGCCAACTTTCGTTTGGTTTTACCTTCGGTATTCCATGGAAGAGTAGGTTATTACGTCTACTTTGGTTTTCCATAATGTCAAGTTTATCATGTAGATCTGACAGATTTAATTTTAGTAGAGAATTTTCCTCCTCAAGCCTTTCACATCTGAGTGCTACATCATCGACACTAGATCTGACATTGTCTACTGATTTAGAGAGCTGTTGGAATTTCTGAGACAAATCTTCCTTAACACCGTCTACCTTCTCGTTAAGTTTCTTGAACTGCTCCATAATAACATCAAATTCTGATGGTCCTTCCGTTGTACTCTGTCCAGTTAACTTTAATTGCTTCTGTGTGCGAGTATCAGGGCCTGGATTTTGCTCGACACCAGAACACAACAAAAAAAGTTTGATCTGAGCACTAGTAACTGAATAGACAGAATCAGTGTTCTGTAAACACGAGTTTATTGAAGTCATTTTACGTGCGCTTCCCACAGGAAAAACGGACGAGCCGGTCGTGTAGATTTGCTGATCAGTGAACATGTGGCTCCTATTTTCGTTATATAAACAATCACTCGGAACAATATACTGCATCATGGGTGCTAAACACTGACTTGAAACGGCGAAAACTGTTGGTAGAACATCGGCCAAGGTCTTACCTGTCAACCAAATCGACAGCAGCACACAAAAGCAAGCCGTGAAACGAAATAACAACAACTGATAATTGTCAATTATGGAAACACATTTTTATGTTGAATAATATACTGAATGTATATTTTGTGCTAAAGAGTAGTATATTTCACAGAATTTTATTGATGAATACATTTTATTTATTATTTTTATGTTGAATAATATCAAGAATAAACTCATTCTCTATAAATATTAATTCTTATTCTTTGGGCCAGTCCATTAGTTGGGAAAGGTAACAATGGAGTCATCTTCAGTGCAACCAACCATAACGGATGTTGTTTTAACGCGTCTGAGTTATGGGACGTCTGAGTTATGGGAGGTTACCAGTGCAGGTGCTTGTTTCAACAGGTGTTTGTTCAGTAACTGGGTGGACACCTTGAAAACATAGAGGTGAATCAAGTATTAGGAGACAGGCTAAGCTTTGGATTTTATCTTGGAAATTTTGTATATTTTTCCTGAAATGAAGACTACATCATTTACATGAAGTTACTGACGCAATTGAAGTTATGTGATTTTTTATAATTTTGAAATAAGAAAATTAGCTTGAATCATTTATAGAGACAAATAATTCAATACTGTCATGATTTTCCTCATGTTTACAGTTAGTTACGTTCGACTATAAATCAGCACATTTATATAAAAAAAATAATTCTTGACACAATGGGTTAAAATACTGAATTAAATTTCTTCTTTCAAAATGATTTTAACAATGTAGTCTTCCACATGAATAACATGTAAACATGAATGTTGTATTTTCCCCAGAGAAAACAATCACCCACCTCCCTCCTCTTCTTCAGGAACAGGGACAACAAAACATGTCCTGCTTTTACTTTTATAAATAATTACTGCTACAGAATTCTCATTTTTATTTCTTCAAAATACTTCAATCAAACCAAACAGGATAGCTTCTGTTAATTCTTTTCTTTTTTTTTAAAATCAAATCAGCTTATTCAGTATTTCGGCCATGTGGCCAGAGTACAATTAAATGAGAGCACATAAACATGTCACATGACAGAAATGTTTATTCTGTTACCGTAATTCTGTTTCATACAATGATCTGTTTTTGCTTTTAGTCTGAACCTTTGTTTTAAGATAATACATTTTTCATTTAATTTGATTTGTAGACTAAAAGCAAACCTAGATCCACATTCCCAGTTTCGCCTTCGTGCCCCAAACATATTGATGATCTTTGAGCAACAATGTCAGATTATCTTATATATGTTTGCGACATAAATATTTATGTTTTTTATTATTATGTAAACATTATAAACATATTAAAAAATGTCATCATTGGCATGGGGAATCATCAATATCATATGTAGGTAAAGTCTTTTGTTCAAATATCTCTCAATGAATATAAAGTTTAAATTAATTACAAATTAACAGCAAATCCAATCTGAGTAAATTTCTTGTAACTGATAAATTTAAAATAGGTATGTTAGAAAAAGGTCAACTGGGTAGCGCCTTTAAGAAACAAGGAAACCTCAGCACACATAGTGAGAAGATAAGCACTTTTTAAAACCATGTGGTCATTTTGATTTCGCCTGGAATTCTGAACCAACCAGTAAAGTTGTTGTTTTTTTAAACACAGCTGTGCATGCTGTTATTAATCAGAAACATTTGAACAAAAGACTTTACTGCAGAGAGATAGAGAGACTGCTCCACTGACCTGGTGCAGCATGTCGGCACCGTCTTCTTCAGGTAACTGAGGGCTGGATTCTCTAATCTTCAGTTATGAGTTGACTGGAGTCAATGTAGTGAAGAGGTTGAAGTTGGGGGATGTTGAGGTTGAAGTCTGACAATGTTGAGGTTGAAGTTGGACGAGGTTGAAGTTGGACGATGTTGAAGTTGGACGAGGTTGATCGATGTTGAAGTATGACGAAGTTGAGGTTGAAGTTGGACAAGGTTGATGTTGAAGTTGGACAAGGTTGATGTTGGACGAGGTTGATGTTGAAGTTGGACGATGATCATGTTGATGTTTAAGTTGGACTAGGTTGAGGTCCAACTGATGTTGAGGTTGAAATTCAATCATTTTAAGGTTGACTGTGTTGATGTAGTAGGATGTAGGCTGAAGGCAGGTGAGATGGTTTCTAGAAGACAGTAAATCAGGTCCATGTTTTTTCAGGCCTGGAGGAAAAAACAAATATGATCTGTATAAGTAAGTTCAGATTGTTAACATACAATAATAGAGGTTACTGTACATCAGTTTTTTTGAGAAATGATAGACTTGAAATTAAATTAAATAATTTTGAAATGAAACAACGTAATGTAAATTTTACTCTCTTACAGAGTAATAAAATAATCTATAATAATAATACCTGATGTGAGGATTAAGATGATTGCAATACTTATTTAATTTTTACCAATTTGCTAATGGAAGTTGCACCTGTGGAAGTAATGTGGATTTTTACAGGGGGAACAATGGGTTACGGTTGATCTGCCACTTATAAAAGAAATATAATTACCAATCAGAGTTGCTTATTTCTTTTTTTCTTATAAATCCACTGATTATTTTATTATTTATTTATATTATTATTTATAATTTCTTTATGTTAAAATTATAATTCTGAAATTATCTTGAATTTTTTGTTTTTGTAAACTAATTTTAGAATGAAGAAGATTGTAGATGCAAGGACAAAAACTTCGAGACTCGCATCAGGGTTTTATTACACTGTTTACATGTTGACAGAAGTGAAACATCCGGTAGACAAGTTGATGTGACCACTTCTATAAGATGCGTTGAGGTTAGATGCGGTTGTGATGCGTTCAGATGAATTCAATTAGATTATGATGCGGTTCAAAAAACTACAATGAAAATAAAACATTGTATAATATGATGCACGTTAATGCACATAAAACATTAGCGTTAATATGTTTGAAGCATAAACGTTAGCTTTATGTGAAAACTATACTAAGAATTAGCAAGCAACGTTTGCCAATACATTATGTTACTGTATTACATTATAGCAGTACAAATTACACTTGCAGATACATTATGCAAACAATATAGTTACAATAACGGCTAGAAGAGGTATGAAGTAGAAAAGTTAAACTTACATTTGTTCCTTGATGTGGCAATTAGCAGACAGTGAGGTGTTGACTGCATGACAGTGTGATCTGGTGTGGTGAGCATGCTTTTCATACCATGTGCTTTTTGAGATGTCATGTGATATACAATCAAGTGAGAATGAGGCTGATTTACATATTTTAGTTATTAGTTAGTTATTGAGTTACAAAAGTTTTGTTTATAATTTAGAGGGATTTGAACCTGGATTGTTAGGGTTGAATGGATTAGAAGTCCACAGACTTAACCACTGGACCATTTGGTTAGCTGACATAGTAATTTTAGTAATTATAACGTTTACACTAACTTAACTTTAATCATTGTTAGTGCAGATAACTAAACTGAACATTATGCAATCTTGCATTTACATGCTCGGCCCCTTAAACACACCCGGTGTTTAACACAAAATAACTAAAAATGCAAGATCTTGACGTGTCAAGATACTAATATCAAGTGTTCATTTCACTCTGGCTTTTTGGCTATTTTGAAGGTAGGAGCAGAACAAGTTTGTGTATGGGTCTACGAAGCTCAGAGTCTCTGGTCTTCACTGTGACAGATCTTATTACTCCATTTCTGTCTGGTTCAGTGCCTGTGATGCGACCCATTAACCAGTCACCTCTGGGAAGAAAATCATCTTTCAGCAGCACTACATCATCCAACTGATAGTTACGTTTAGGATGAGTCCACTTTTGTCGCTGTTGTAGATTTACCAAATATTCTTTCCTCCAGCGTGACCAGAAGACGTTGGCTAAATGTTGTATGCGTTTCCATCTTTTTCGTGCATACAAATCGTCCTGTTTGAAATCTCCAGGTGGGGGAATGAAGACATTTGACTTCATCATTAGCAAGTGATTCGGCGAGATTGGATCAAGGTCATCAAGATCTGTTGACACTGGGGTCAAAGGTCGAGAGTTTAATATGGCTTCAACTTCGCACAGTAAAGTCTTGTACATTTCATCGTCCAATCGGTCACCACATTCTCGTAGCATGGGATTAAGAATGCTTCTTACGGATCTCACCATCCTTTCCCATACGCCGCCCATATGGCTTGCAGACGGGGGGTTAAATTTCCAAGTAATACCTTGCTGAAGCAAATGTGAAGACAGTTTGGATTGATCCATATCATCGATTGCCTGTTTCAATTCTCTAGCACCACTTGTGAAATTTGTACCATTGTCACAAACTATTTCCTTGACGGGTCCTCTACGCGATATAAATCTACGCAAAGCGTTGATAAATGAATCCGTATCAAGGGAGTTAGCAGTTTCTAAGTGAACAGCTCTGCTAACAAGACATGTAAAGAGGGCACCATACCGTTTTACACATTTTCTGCCTTCTTTAACAATATGAGGTCCGAAGAAATCAACTCCAGTAAAGGTAAAAGGAGGTGCTGGGTTAATCCTGTTTGCTGGCAAATCTGACATCTGCTGTACACTAGTTGGCATCTTGAATCTTTTACACGTGATGCACTTGCTCAAGACACGTCTGACAGCAGAGTTTGCACTCGTTATCCAGTAACGTTCCCTGAGAGATGACAGGACATGGTTGCGCCCTGCATGACCCAATCTGTGATGGATGTCCTGGATTATCAAAGACGAAACATGGTTCTTACTGGGCAAGAGGCGTGGATGCTTCATGTCGTCTGTGATGTTAGCTTTTGAGATACGGCCGCCAACACACAACATACCGTCGAGAAGAACTGGATTCAACTTGTGGATTGAACTGCTTTTGGGGAGACCAACATTCACTCGGCCCCGTTCACAAGGTAAATTCATAAGAGTATCAATCTCTGATTTGTAAGAGGTATGTTGAACAAACCTGATGATACTGTCCTCGGCTGCATGCAATTCGCAAACTGTCAACGGTTTCCTGAGACATTTGCTTTGCTGACGAGACTTGTACTTGGTCTGTAGATACAGGAAGAACTTGTGGTAGATTGCCACAGCTCTCTTCAAACAGTGCCAGGAAGAATAGTGGTCGATCAGACGTTCAGCAGAGTGCTTTCCTTGTATCTCAACGACTTCCGGTTCTACCATTCCAACGGATCCTTGATTGTCCTCCCAATCTAAAGAAGGCCATTTCGACTCATCTTCTATCAAAAACTTCGGTCCATGAAACCAAGTTGTCGACTTCAAAAAGTTTTTGCAACTGGAACCACGGGAAGCAATGTCTGCTGGGTTGCTTTTGGAATCGATATACTTCCATTGCTGAGGAGTAGAGTAGTCCCTAATCATTTTCACTCTGTTGGTGAACTAAGCTTTTTACTGTTATGGAAATATTTCCAGTATAAATCTCCCTTCCTCACACAGCACAGGCCAAGGAGCTTGGGAAATAATTAGCAGCTTCGACTTAGTCGGAGCTGCTATCAGTTTTTGTGCAGTTTCCGTCAGGTTGAGGTCTTGAGTTCTGAAATCACTACAAAAATCCTTGTAAACACGGTAACTTCAACAACTTCTGTGCTATCAGGCTCTTATTTGGTATACATCAACTATGGAGAAAGACTGAGATTTGAAAAGGTTTTCGCTAAAATCTGTCCAAGGTAAAGGTCACAGCAAGGTAACAACTTAAGCATGCTATTGTGAATATGCCTTATGTTAACAATGAACACTTTGAGTCATTGCATGATTGTTATACACAATGAAAAGTTATCATTGATGGTGTGACCTTGAAGGTCAAAGGTCAAGGTCATGAGATATTGGTTAAGGCCATGTTAATCCTTTGATCCAATTTTGAACTCAGAAATAGGTTTTAAGAACAAACTTGTGAAAAGTGATCCCAGAGATGAATAACTTGAATAATGAACAAATTTTTGTCCAAAAAAATTTCCATTTTATTTATGCTGAGGAGAAGGCGGAACAGGGAAAGGCAAGACCCAAAGCTGCTCTGCTTTTGCGGTGTCCCGCAAACGCTCATCTAGTTCATACAAAATGAAGCAAGGTATTATTTCACATTCAATCAAAAACATGATAATTCATGTTTCACATATAATCTCATATATAATTTATTTTTCACATATAATCTCATACATAATTTATGTGTACACGTTTAATCTAACACATGATAATTGATTTAGTATTATTTGATTTTTTTTGACAAGATTCATGGCTTGAAAGAGATAATCAGAATAAATATGAATAGTTGCACAAAGGGTATGTGGCAATGATACAATTGAAATTACTGGATTACTCCATTTCAAATAAAACAATTTAGTCTCAAATGTAGCAGTTTTAAATAGCTGGAAATATACTATTTTTAAAAATGTATTTACAAAAAAAGAATTGTAATACTTAGATTTGTTTGGCATCAGGCCTCTGTTGATTCTCACCCAGTAGAACTGGCACCAACCAAAGCAACACAAAAACCTTTGTTTAGTCTTAATCATTCAAAAAGTTTTAAAAAATGACCATCATTTATGACATTTAATGGTCAGAATGTTTGCTTACACAACAGTTATGGAACATACATAATCTAGAAATTATTCAAATAGAACATTTTGCTGTGAAATATATTGTTTTAATAAGAATTTAATATCAAACAATTTTTTATTTTCTAATGTATATAAGTATACCGAAACGATACCGAAACGTCGCCATTGTGAAATAAAGAAGTTGAACATCCATAAATTCCTTGTCTTTCTGTATATAAGTAATACTTAGCTTTTGTCACAGAACAGGCAACACAAAGACCTTTACTTGTGGTCACATTGCAAATGAATAAAAAAATAAAATAAAAAGGACCATCAGTTCAGGGCTATGAATACAGAACATATTTTTAAATGTCAAAATTATTCACTTGAATTTACTGAACATGTTTGAATAACATAATTGAGTTTTGTATGTATTGGCTTTAATAAGCTTTAAATATCAAATGATAATCTTCATTACAGATGTATAAAAGTATTGTAATACTTAGCTTGTGTATGGGTCAGGTTGCTGTTGATTCTCGCAGATCTGGCACCTACCAACACAACATGTAGTCACAGATCTGGCACCTACCAACACAACATGTAGTCACAGATCAATCAAAAACTTCAAAATTTCCAATTAAGGTTGTATATTTGTACATAATCATGTTTTTCAACAGAAAATCTTGAAAAATTCACTGATAAATTGCTTATAACAAATTGTTATGTTAATGAAATCACTTACAAATTATGTTTTTGTTAATCTACTTTAAAAATTAAAATTATACTTAGGTTTTGTATTGATATGGCAGGGTTCCTCTCCTTCAGTGGGAAGAGACCATTTTTATTTACCTGAATCGGAGATTCCGGGAGTATATTGTTTTTCACCTGTCCGTCTGTCTGTCTGTCCATCTGTGAGTTTGTCCACAAAAACTTTAACCTTGGCCATAACTTTGGTTTTGCTCAGGTTGTAGGTTGGGGAGGTTGATGTGGGATGTAGGTTGGGGAGATTAGTTGGATTCTCCTGGACGGAGTCATAACCATCAACTTGGGGCTGGAGAATGGTCAGATTGAATGTAGTTGCTTACACAGGAGTTATGGAACATACATTATCTAGAAATTATTCACTTGAAATTGTTTAAATTGTTTAAATTGTTTGAGAGGCATTCTAGAAGTTGGTGTGATGAAGAAGACAAATATTTATGGATGATCAACTTCTTTATTAACAATAGCGACGTTTCGGTATAGATCTTTATACCGTTATCAAGCATATGGGAGAGATGATAAAACGGAGGTTATATAGAGAATCTCACCCAAGTGTCTTCTGATATCAAATATATCAACACGAGTTGATAAAAGTTACAAATATCTGAGGCTTGCCGAGGATATTTTTTACTTTTATCAACGAGTGTTGATATATTTGATATCAGAAGACACGAGGGTGAGATTTTATTTATCATCCAAAATCATTATTATTACGTTTCAATGAAAATAGTGTACATCTCTGAGCACAGTTCTGCCATTTTACTTCCAATGCACTGATGTCATAGCATTGTGACCTCATCATGTTTATGACGTCATATCATTTTGATGTCATTGCTGGATGATGTAAAAGCATTGTGATGTCATGTAGTTGACGGTGACAGGGCATTGTGCAAAATCTACTGCCAAAATGATATCTCCTAGGAGATATCGCTTGATCTCACACAAGCGATATCTCCTGTGGAACACAGTTTTGGATGATAAATACATGATACATTTTGGTATGATAATGAGATAACAAAGACAACAAGATGAGATAACAATAGGATGAAAGGTGTAACAGGCAGGTTGTGATAACATGGATACCAGTGGAAGGTAAGTTAATTGAAATTACTTGTAACCATTTTAAAATAAAACATTTTGTTCTAAAGTGTATTGGTTTTAAAAAGCATCAAAATATATCACACAATGTATGTATTTACTAATGTAAATATATATTTTAATACTATTTATAATCTAAATAATAATCTGTCTTTACAAATTTATATTCTAAACATTGTAATACTGTTTTGGATCAGCTCTCTTTTGGTTTCCGGCCAAAATAGAACAAGTGAGGTGAGGTGAGTTGGGGTTTAACGAGTTTAACGGGTTTCAAGAGTATTTCACTTATATTGCGGCTGCTAGTATTACAGCAGGGAGAAAGCCCGCAACGCCATGGGACTATGCACTGCGGTGAAACCTGTGAGCAGCGGCTGGAACTAGCGAACCATGGGTGGTACTGTGCTGAAATTCAGTGTAGCATTGCACCCAAACCTTACTGCGTGTAGAACAGTTCTCTACTGCAGACAGAGTTGCCGTGCCCCTGGCAGGATTCGATTCCCGGACCTCTTGATCCGAATCCGAACTCGCTTAAACCAGTGCGCTATCCCGCCCCACTTAGCTTTTTATATTGATATGGAATACAACCAGTTTATATTGTCTGATAACAAATCTAGACTTTATGCCAGGCTCCCAGTTCCCTTGAGTCATAGAGGAGGACTAAGCAAGTCTACTTATGTCGGTCTTCACATTCCTTGTTACAAAGATTGGCTATGGTACCTCTCTTCATCATACAGCAAGCTCAAAGAGCTGGGGAGAAAATGTACATGTGATTTCAAGATCAAGGAGGTCTCATGTTGCATATGAAATTTAGATTATTAAACAATTTAGAATAAAATAATGGATAGAAACCTTATTTACTGATAAAATACTTAATTATCAAATACTAAGTAGTGATTATTAAAATTAACTGTATTATTAATTTCAAAATAATGAAATGATTCTCAGCTTTTATGATAAATATGATATTTGCATTGTCTTCTGTGTGTTGTGAATCTATTGCCTCATGAGAAATAGACTTTATGCCAGGCTCCCAGAACTTTAATACCATGTTCAGCCAAGGTGAGGTGAGACGGGTTGAGGTTTAGGACAGAACTTCAGTATGTGTTCAGTGTCCTGTATCTGTCACATATCTCTCCATTATACAGCACAGACCAAAGAGCTGGAGAAATAATAGTTTTCCATACAAATTTTTTTTTTCATTGATGCATGCATGCTTTGTGAAAAAAAACAATTTAAAAAACCAAATGTAATATGGGAATATACAGTGTAATTGTACCTTCTCTGTGGCAAAAGGAGGGTTGCACCACTGTTTTGAGGATGGTTTCAATGGTCATTTTAAAAACCCTTCTCGGATACTGTTCAACCTAGGTGAATGAAATTTTGGTTGTGAGTACTCATGACCATACTCTTTATCGAGTTCGAAAACAAGTTCCGAAATATTATTTTGTACGGAGTTATGGCCCTTGAATCCAGAATTGAACTTAGTACCAAAAGAACTCTGATGCTCTAATGGGGACAAGTTTTCTCTGAAACTGTTACATCTAGGTGAATGAAATTTAATATGGAGGTAGTCCAGATGATACTCTTCATCGAGTTCGAAAACCAGTTCCGAAATATTTTTTTTTTACGGATTTATGGCCCTTGAATCCGAAATTGAACTTTGTACCAAAAGAACTCTGATGCTCCAATGGGGACAAGTTTTCTCGGAAACTATTACATCTAGGTGAATGAAATTTAATATGGAGGTAGTGCAGATGATACTCTTCATCGAGTTCAAAAACCAGTTCCGAAATATTATTTTTTACGGAGTGATGGCCCTTGAATCTGAAATTGAACTTTGTACCAAAAGAGCTGTGATTTTCCAATTGTGACAAGTTTTCTCGGCAACTATTACATCTAGGTGAATGAAATTTTACATGTAGGTAGTCCAGATGATACTCTTCATCGAGTTCACAGTTCAGTTCCGAAACATTATTTTTTACGGAGATATGAAGCCCTTGAATCTGTAATTGAACTTGGTACAAATCACTGGTGTGATGCTCTTATGGGAAAAATTAAATTACCTGCACAATGCATTTCAGGTACAGCGCTCTACTATCCTCGGACAGAAAAGTGAGGCAAATACTGCAAGGCTTAAATCAGCCGGTTATTGAGACAAGACGGCATGAGTTATGCACTGCAGAAAAGTTAAAAAATACTTATATTGTTTTCAGAAGAAGCTGGTAAGACTAATGGAGGCCTGGATATTCTTCTATGGTTGCTGTCTTGACAAACACAGGCGAGTACCTGAAAAGAAAGAATACACACCCAAAGTTTACAACTTTTCTCCAAAAGGTATGCTATCAGTTTATGCCAGAGGTGCTTTTCAATCAATGGTCCCTGGTGACACTACACATCTCTCGAAAGTTTTAAATCCTCAGAGAAACTAGTTGAGGAAGGTCATCATAATTTAAAGAAATTGCAGAGTTTTCAGCTATTGTTTTATTATTTGACAATGGTCATTACATTAAATAGGTTGTTCAACTGGAATTTTTTTTATCAGTGGCATTTTGTGATATTACGTAGGCAGATCCATCAATTTTGATAGGGGAGTTCAGGGCTTCACTCTGCAAATTCACAAGTACAAATTTTCAAAAGCTGTTTGTGTGTCAGAATCCCTGACCTCGCCTCTGGATCCCTCTCTGCCAGTGTTTATCATTGACATACAGTGGCGGAAAATTTTGAAAAGACTCATTCAAATTCACCTCGGGGTTCATCAAAGGGCTTCGAACCCCTGGACAACCCTCCCCCTTCTGTATTTGCCCCTTCACAATACATCTAAAGTTATTTTTTGGAAATATAAATATAAAGTTCTTTCTTTTTATTTTCATAATTTTTCCTCTCGTTGTGAGTAAATTAAAATTTTCTACTGAAGATGCAGAGTGAAAAAAAAGAGAATTGAGAGAATAGAAAACAGAAGTGTTCAAGACAATGTGAGTAAACAGACAATGTTCACAAATGCTTCTGAAGTTACATTATGAGCGCTGAAGTATCAGATGTGATATGGACAGTGAGTAAAGAAACTAGATGTGGCATGTGGTCTTGTGCATTGGTCAAGTAACCCTGTCAAGTTCAGCAACAATATGCACACCTTGCCTGATGGATAGGTGACCCTCTTCATTGCGGATTCCCTGCCCCTTAAAGAGACATTAGTTTAGAGAGTTGGAGTGTCATCTTTTGCAAGAGACTTTATTGAATTTTTAGCTCATCAGGCCTGAAAGGCCCGATGGGCTTATGGCATGGCATGGTGTCCGGCGTCCGTCCATCCGTCCATCCGTCCATCCGTCCATCCGTCCATCCGTCCATCCGTCAATCCGTCCATCCGTCCATCCGTCCATCCGTAAACTTTTCGCTTTTTCAACTTCTTCTCCAGAACCAATGACTCCACAGAGCTGAAATTTTATGTGCAGACTCCTTGGCCAATGGGGATTCTAAATTGTAGATTTCGTGACCATGTGACCCCAAATGGGGTCACAGGGGTCACATCCTTAAAAACCTATTTTCATCTTCTTCTCCAGTTCCAAAAGGTCTAGAGAGCTGAAAAGTTGTGTGCAGACTCCTTGGCCAATGGGGATTCTAAATTGTAGATTTCGTGACCCCGTGACCGCAAATGGGGTCACAGGGGTCACATCCTTAAAAACCTATTTTCATCTTCTTCTCCAGTGCCAAAAGGTCTAGAGAGCTGAAAAGTTGTGTGCAGACTCCTTGGCCAATGGGGATTCTAAATTGTAGATTTCGTGACCATGTGACCCCAAATGGGGTCACAGGGGTCACATCCTTAAAAACCTATTTTCATCTTCTTCTCCAGTTCCAAAAGGTCTAGAGAGCTGAAAAGTTGTGTGCAGACTCCTTGGCCAATGGGGATTCTAAATTGTAGATTTCGTGACCCCGTGACCGCAATTGGGGTCACAGGGGTCACATCCTTAAAAACCTTTATTCATCTTCTTCTCCAGTTCCAAAAGGTCTAGAGAGCTGAAAAGTTGTGTGCAGACTCCTTGGCCAATGGGGATTCTAAATTGTAGATTTCGTGACCATGTGACCCCAAATGGGGTCACAGGGGTCACATCCTTAAAAACCTATTTTCATCTTCTTCTCCAGTTCCAAAAGGTCTAGAGAGCTGAACAGTTGTGTGCAGACTCCTTGGCCAATGGGGATTCTAAATTGTAGATTTTGTGACCATGTGACCCCAAATGGGGTCACAGGGGTCACATCCTTAAAAACCTATTTTCATCTTCTCCAGTTCCAAAAGGTCTAGAGAGCTGAAAAGTTGTGTGCAGACTCCTTCGCCAATGGGGATTCACAGTCACAGTGGTCATGATCTAAGAACCTATGTTTTGCTTGTAAACAATAACTTAAATAACATTAATATTCAACTTTAGATAGTAAATCAATGAAACCCTGATGAGCTACAGAGCCCATGGCTCTATTTTTGTCAATGTTCACCCAACAGTTCAAATGGGTACCTGATGAAGAATTGCCACAGGTTACCTTTGAGCACTGTAATTATGATTTTGGGTTAGACCAGGGTAATATTCCAGGGAGTACCTCAGCATGCATTACGGTTATAAATATTATTTGCCGACAACTGTGATTGTTGTCAGATACTACATCATACAAACTTCTCTAATATGTGAACAATAAAGATGACAATAAAATGATATTGGAAGATTGTCGCTGTAGTGTTTGTTGCAAGTATAGCCCAGCATTGTTTGTGCCTGAATGATTGGACCGATTGCAGTTTATGGCTGCACCACTATGAGAAAAGACTTAGGACTCAATTTCAGCGTTAAAGCAAACATACAGAAACTAAATTGATACTCCTGCCCCATGACTGCATATTTTTAAGATCTGATGAAATGCATTTTTCTCGAGAATGACAGATGATTACCTCTAAGTATATTGTATATTGGAATCAATTTAGCATAAAATCGAGACAATATACACTTGCAATTGATAATTAAGACGAGTTTAATTCACCCATTTTAACGATTCATTTTTTAAATGCTCACTGAGGCATGACTGTGATAAGCAAAAGACTGGGCCGGCTAGACAGCTACTACGCCGAGGCTCGTTAATGAATTAATGATGATTATCACTGCCGCTAAATGAATTTATGAGATGTATTACACGCCAAAAAGACATGTTTATGTCATAATTGTGTAATTGTCATCTGCGGAATTACCTAGTAGGATATCTAAACATTCGATATATGGGAAATTTAAGTTGGTTTATTGAAGATTTCTTTGTGAAATTAACAATCAAAATGTTGCGAAATTACGTTGAATCATGACTATCACCGAAAATCAGATTCCTCCTGATACGTCACAGAAGACATCCCTTCATGGGCCACACCCTCATAGACTTTCATTCCGGTAGCCGGGGCTAAATCAGGCAGTTTTTTAAAAAGCTGTTTATAAGTTATTTATGGAAATATAGAAATTTAAAATCGACCAATTGTCAAATTGACATGCCATGTTAATGAATCCGATTTGGACCATATAGTCCATGAGCCAGGAGCTGAAATTTGGCATATTGGTACCACTCAGAGGGACCAAAGATTTTGGTGTTTTTAGCTCATCAGGCCTGAAAGGCCCGATGGGCGCGTGGCATGGCATGGCGTCCGGCGTCCGTCCATCCGTCCGTCCGTCCATCCGTCCGTAAACTTTTCGCTTTTTCGACTTCTTCTCCAGAACCAATAACTCCACAGAGCTGAAATTTTATGTGCAGACTCCTTGGCTAATGGGGATTCTAAATTGTAGATTTCGTGACCCCATGACCCCAAATGGGGTCACAGGTGTCACATCCTTAAAAACCTATTTTCATCTTCTTCTCTAGTTCCAAAAGGTCTAGAGAGCTGAAAAGTTGTGTGCAGACTCCTTGGCTAATGGGGATTCTAAATTGTAGATTTCGTGACCCCGTGACCCCAAATGGGGTCACAGGGGTCACATCCTTAAAAACCTATTTTCATATTCTTCTCCAGTTCCAAAAGGTCTAGAGAGCTGAAAAGTGGTGTGCAGACTCCTTGGCTAATGGGGATTCTAAATTGTAGATTTTGTGACCCCATGACCCCAAATGGGGTCACAGGGGTCACATCCTTAAAAACCTATTTTCATCTTCTTCTCCAGTTCCAAAAGGTCTAGAGAGCTGAAAAGTGGTGTGCAGAATCCTTGGCTAATAGGGATTTTAAATTGTAGATTTCATGACCCCATGGACCCAAATGGGGTCACAGGGGTCACATCCTTAAAAACCTATTTTCATCTTCTTCTCCAGTTCCAAAAGGTTTAGAGAGCTGAAAAGTTGTGTGCAGTCTCCTTGGCCAATGGGGATTCTAAATTGTAGATTTTGTGACCCCATGACCCCAAATGGGGACACAGGGGTCACATCCTTAAAAAACCTATTTTCATCTTCTTCTCCAGTTCCAAAAGGTCTAGAGAGCTGAAATGTTTTGTGTAGACTCCTTGGCTAATGGGGATTCTAAATTGTAGATTTTGTGACCCCATGACCCCAAATGGGGTCACAGGGGTCACATCCTTAAAAACCTATTTTCATCTTCTTCTCCAGTTCCTAAAGGTCTAGAGAGCTGAAAAGTTGTGTGCAGACTCGTTGGCCAATGGGGATTCTAAATTGTAGATTTTGTGACCCCATGACCCCAAATGGGGTCACAGGGGTCACATCCTTAAAAACCTATTTTCATCTTCTTCTCCAGTTCCAAAAGGTCTAGAGAGCTGAAAAGTGGTGTGCAGAATCCTTGGCTAATAGGGATTTTAAATTGTAGATTTCATGACCCCATGGCCCCAAATGGGGTCACAGGGGTCACATCCTTAAAAACCTATTTTCATCTTCTTCTCCAGTTCCAAAAGGTTTAGAGAGCTGAAAAGTTGTGTGCAGTCTCCTTGGCCAATGGGGATTCTAAATTGTAGATTTTGTGACCCCATGACCCCAAATGGGGACACAGGGGTCACATCCTTAAAAAACCTATTTTCATCTTCTTCTCCAGTTCCAAAAGGTCTAGAGAGCTGAAATGTTTTGTGTAGACTCCTTGGCTAATGGGGATTCTAAATTGTAGATTTTGTGACCCCATGACCCCAAATGGGGTCACAGGGGTCACATCCTTAAAAACCTATTTTCATCTTCTTCTCCAGTTCCTAAAGGTCTAGAGAGCTGAAAAGTTGTGTGCAGACTCGTTGGCCAATGGGGATTCTAAATTGTAGATTTTGTGACCCTGTGACCCCAATCTAGGTCACGGGTCATGACCCAAAAACCTATTTTCATCTTCTTCTCCAGTTTATATGTAAAGCTCTAGAAAGGTGAAATGTTGTGTAGAGATTCTTTGGTCAAAGGTGATTCTTAATTGTTGGATTAGTGACCCTGTGACTCCAAATGTGGGTCACAGGGGTCATGATCTAAAACCAATATTATTTTGCTTGTTAACAATGTATTACTTGAGATAACTTAGATATTCAACCTTTGATAATAAATCAATAAAACCGTGATGAGCTACAGAGCCCATGGCTCTATTTTTAATGGTTTACCATTTTGTTGAAATTAACTCGGCCATAACATATAAGCAGTGTTTATATTTGAATGAAAGGTGTTTTCGAGAGCTTTCTAACGCAACTTTCATTATATTTGTATCATAGAAATCAAGCAAAATACAACTTATTTTATTTTTTGCAATTACTTGGGCTGGTTGGAGGATCAGGTTTCACTCACTGTTCTTCACAGCAGTCAAGATCAATGGAGAGAGTCTTGAGGTACTATAGAAAACTGCATGTTTGTTTGGTATTTGAAGGATTAGTACAATGGTTAAGGACATTATTTCTTGCAGTTGATGAGAAAATGCATTTTAGACTTTATCTAAGCTATTTCAATTGAATCTCTCTCTTCTCTCTCCTCTCTTCCTCTCTCTCTTCCTCTCTCTCACTCTCTCTCTCTCTCCAAAATCTAATCTTTGATGGGTAGTTTTAAGCAGCAATACATTTGCATATAGACAGCTCAATTTTGAAGAGCACATACCTTATATATTAAAGTTGACAATAATAAATCTTTGCGATTCTCAATGTTATAAAATTAATCAAAGAAGAGTTTACATACCACACTGAGATAGAGATTATTACCAGAGGAAGTGTGTCATAGGACTTTTACTAAACGAGTGAATTTTTGTATTGCTCGAGCGAGAGCGAGGGTTATACATAAATTTGCACGAGTTTCGTAAGAGTCATATGGCACACTTTCAAGTGTAATAATTTCTTTATTACCCATTTTATTCCATTTGATTCGCGTTAAAATAGTCAGGAAACGGCCCACTTCCCTTGCGACGGCAAGCTATAGTGACGTCACGAACAATCATTTTATGACGTCACAGGTGACGTAATACGGGAAGCCGCGGTGAAACAATCATTGCTAGGCAAACGTGATATGTGCACATGTGCTCATATCAAAAATATTAACTCGGTTATTTTCAACCATATGGGTAATAAAAAGTATTATTACAGGTCTATTATTCTCAAAATCGTAGCATATGTTAAAAATGGGTTTAAGAAGTTTGTAGAGCTATGGACGTTTCAAGAATAGCAGCAGCTAGCTACCCAGGATTTCATCTCCTCTGATTCTTGTATTTACGATCATCAAAGTCCACACCATCTCATTTATATCACATCGTAAGTAACACTCTTAACTCGATGCATTTCTGATCTGATCACTGCGCCAAAGAGTTCACCCCACCTTTACTACAGCCAATCAACAACCAGGCTAGAACTTAAGTTGACATATGAAACGCCACATTCAATCTCGTATCGAGTTATAACTACGATTGGTTGAAATTATTGAAGGTGAAAGGTGCGATGTTGAGGCTTGATTGACAGTTTCTGTTAACACAAAATATTTGATGTTGGAACAATCTCTAATGCTTTATTTACAAGGTACCCTACTAATAAGTCACAAACCATCTCTAGTTAGGGAAGTCCTTTCTGTCTTGGTCAGAAAGTTCGCATCAAAATCTCTCGTTGACATTACAGGATTTCATTGTGCTACAGAAAGAAGAAAAGCCTTTAAAAAGGCAAGCTTGGGGCACCTGGGTAGATGGAACGTGTATAGTGTATGGAACGTGAGGCGTGATTTGTTAGTGGGAGGTGATTCCAGGTGAATATGGGTGCTGGATGGATGTCCGACAATGTATGATGAAAGGATGGAGGAAGAACATACAATTAAAGAAGGAAGTATTGCGTGAGGAAAAGCTGAAGGAATAATTCTATATTCTATTCTATATTTCGGTTTAGCTAGTTTTGTATCGGAACCTTCAACTGTATGAAACCTTATCTTAATAATTTCACTTCAAGTAACATGCAAATTTAATTTCATATTGTCATTAATAAGAGTTCCTCGCATAACTATATCATTACATTTTGAGTTATTTTTGACATTACAAAGGTTGGCGTAAGACCTACTTGTGTAACATCTAACAGGTGACGTAAGCTTGCATACACATGTATTACCTGAGATAAGTTTTATTCACTCATTCTCAGTAAAAAAAATACAAAACTCGAAAGTCTGCATAAGAAGTCCTGATTGGTGTTGTCCAATAGTCCTCTCCAAACATCATAACATGTCAATATATATATTGAAGAATTTTTTGTAACAAATTAGAGCCTAATTAACTATTAACATAGGATTTGAATGTTATATATATCTGTCTTAATGTCTAGATCAAGTGTTATTTGTTAGAAATTTACAGACTGGCATTTTAATTGTTTTAAAACTTTTTATTATTTTTTTATGATTAATTTTCTCTCCTTAGAATTACCCTTTGTATCCTACGCTTTGTATAAATAATGCAATATCACATGTTTACAGTCAATGCACAAAGACCTCGATCGGATGTATTATTCCAAAAAAGTATCGCCGAAAGGATTCGGACTTGTTCTAACCCTAAGGACAAAATGTAACGGGAGTTCCAAGACAGCAACCAACGCACAACACTACACAACACCGTGTGTTATCATATCAATGTAAAGCTCTCAAACAAATATGTCAATTTACCGTGTGGCGATTATTCTTTTAATTTTTAGCTCATCAGGCCTGAAAGGCCCGATGGGCTTATGGCATGGCATGGCGTCCGGCGTCCGTCCATCCGTCCGTAAACTTTTCGCTTTTTCGACTTCTTCTCCAGAACCAATAACTCCACAGAGCTGAAATTTTATATGCAGACTCCTTGACCAATGGGGATTCTTAATTGTAGATTTCGTGACCCCATGACCCCAAATGGGGTCATATCGGTCACATATTTAAAAACCTATTTTCATCTTCTTCTCCAGTTCCAAAAGGTCTAGAGAGCTGAAAAGTTGTGTGCAGACTCCTTGGCCAATGGGGATTCTAAATTGTAGATTTCGTGACCCCATGACCTCAAATGGGGTCACAGGGGTCACATGTTTAAAAACCTATTTTCATCTTCTCCAGTTCCAAAAGGTTTAGAGAGCTGAAAAGTTGTGTGCAGTCTCCTTGGCCAATGGGGATTCTAAATTGTAGATTTCGTGACCCCATGACCCCAAATGGGGTCACATGGGTCACATCCTTAAAAACCTATTTTCATCTTCTTCTCCAGTTCCAAAAGGTCTAGAGAGATGAAAAGTTGTGTGCAGACTCCTTGGCCAATGGGGATTTTAAATTGTAGATTTCGTGACCCCATGACCCCAAATGGGGTCACAGGGGTCACATCCTTAAAAACCTATTTTCATCTTCTTCTCCAGTTCCAAAAGGTCTAGAGAGCTGAAAAGTTGTGTGCAGACTCCTTGGCCAATGGGGATTCTAAATTGTAGATTTCGTGACCCTGTGACCCCAAATGGTGTCACAGGGGTCACATCCTTAAAAACCTATTTTCATCTTCTTCTCCAGTTCCAAAAGGTCTAGAGAGATGAAAAGTTGTGTGCAGACTCCTTGGCCAATGGGGATTTTAAATTGTAGATTTCATGACCCCATGGCCCCAAATGGGGTCACAGGGGTCACATCCTTAAAAACCTATTTTCATCTTCTTCTCCAGTTCCAAAAGGTCTAGAGAGCTGAAAAGTTGTGTGCAGACTCCTTGGCCAATGGGGATTCTAAATTGTAGATTTCTTGACCCCATGACCCAAAATGTGGTCACAGGGGTCACATGTTTAAAAACCTATTTTCATCTTCTTCTCCAGTTCCAAAAGGTCTAGAGAGCTGAAAAGTTGTGTGCAGACTCCTTGGCCAATGGGGATTCTAAATTGTAGATTTCGTGACCCCATGACCTCAAATGGGGTCACAGGGGTCACATGTTTAAAAACCTATTTTCATCTTCTTCTCCAGTTCCAAAAGGTCTAGAGAGCTGAAAAGTTGTGTGCAGACTCCTTGGCCAATGGGGATTCTAAATTGTAGATTTCGTGACCCCATGACCCCAAATGGGGTCACATGGGTCACATCCTTAAAAACCTATTTTCATCTTCTTCTCAAGTTCCAAAAGGTCTAGAGAGATGAAAAGTTGTGTGCAGACTACTTGGCCAATGGGGATTTTAAATTGTAGTTTTCGTGACCCCATGGCCCCAAATGGGGTCACAGGGGTCACATCCTTAAAAACTTATTTTCATCTTCTTCTCCAGTTCCAAAAGGTCTAGAGAGCTGAAAAGTTGTGTGCAGACTCCTTGGCCAATGGGGATTTTAAATTGTAGATTTCGTGACCCTGTCACCCCAAATGGGGTCACAGGGGTCACATCCTTAAAAACTTATTTTCATCTTCTCCAGAACAAATGTACCTAAAAGGCTGTAATATTATGTGCAGACTCTGTCAATGGGGATTCTAAATTGTAGATTTGGAGACCCTGTGGTGCCTCAAATAAGGGCCTCAAGCCATGACCTCAAAATCTATTTCAGTCTTCATCATTAAACAATATAAACCCTGATGAGCTACAGAGCCCATGGCTCTATTTTTAGCTCATCTGGCCTGAAAGGCCCGATGGGCTTATGGCATGGGATGGCGTCCGTCCGTCCGTCCGTCCGTCCGTAAACTTTTCGCTTTTTCGACTTCTTCTCCAGAACCAATGACTCCAGAGAACTGAAATTTAATGTACAGACTCCTTGGCTGAAGGGGATACTAAATTGTAAATTTGGTGACCCTTGGACCCCAAATGTGGGTCACAGGGGTCATAACCTTAAAAGCTATTTTCATCTTCTTCTCCAGAACCAATGACTCCAGAGAGCTGAAATTTTATGTACAGACTCCTTGGCTGAAAGGGATTCTAAATTGTAGATTTGGTGACCCTGTGACCCCAAGTGTGGCTCACAGGGGTCATTACCTAAAAAAAACTATTTTTATCTTCTTCTCCAGTCCCAATGAACGTAGAGAGCTGAAATTTTATGTACATACTCCTTGACTGAAGGGGATTCTAAATTGTAAATTTGGTGACAGTGAGACCCCAAATATTGGGTCACAGAGGCAATGACCTAAAATGCTATTTTCATCTTCATCTCCAGTCCCAATGGCTCTAGCGAGCTGAAATTTTGGCAATATCTGGTAATAGGCCGGAGCCCGGGCTATTACTTTTTGGTATTTTAGGTAACTTCGCATGTCATACATTTCATTGGAGGAATATAAAATTCGAAAAGTAGGATCGGAACTGAACCGAAATATGATTACGAAACATTAGTTCCCAGCGATTTAGACAGTTAAAATGTACTATATATGCATTTCTTCTTATTCCCTATGTATGAGTCACTCATTACATTTTATCAGACCTCGGGAATAAGAAGAAATGCATATACACAGTTAAAATGTACTATATATGCATTTCTTCTTATTCCCTATGTATGAGTCACTCATTACATTTTATCAGACCTCGGGAATAAGAAAAAATGCATATAGACAGTTACAATGTACTATATATGCATTTCTTCTTATTCCCTATGTATGAGTCACTCATTACATTTTATCAGACCTCGGGAATAAGAAAAAATGCATATATATTATATTTTAACTGTCTAATTCGCTGGGAACTAATAGCCCGGAAAACGTCATTTTACATGATGGCTATAAGGCAAATTCGGGGTTTTCCGGGCTATTACCAGAGTATATATAGGGAGACGAATCCTATTTATCATACTGAAAACACACACCTCCGGGGAAAGGGATTTCCTTTGGGGACTATTATAAAGCAAAAAGGGGCTTGGATTGTTTTGGGGGGAAAGATACTAAAAATGCTCATTTTATTGAAATTAGGATTCTGATTCACTCGTTACTTTCTATCATACATAGGGAATAAGAAGAAATGCATATATAGTACATTTTAACTGCCCGGAAAACCCCGATTTTGCCTTATACCCATCATGTAAAATGACGTTTTCCGGGCTATTAGTTCCCAGCGATTTAGACAGTTAAAATGTACTATATATGCATTTCTTCTTATTCCCTATGTATGATAGAAAGTAACGAGTGAATCAGATTCCTAATTTCTAAAAAATGAGCATTTTTAGTATCTTTCCCCCCAAAACAATCCAAGCCCCTTTTTGCTTTATAATAGTCCCCAAAGGAAATCCCTTTC
Source organism: Gibbula magus (assembly GCA_936450465.1). Lineage (NCBI taxonomy): Eukaryota > Metazoa > Mollusca > Gastropoda > Trochida > Trochidae > Gibbula > Gibbula magus. Next base: position 83,130,359 of record OW388295.1, on the reverse strand, counting down.
CCCGGAGGTGTGTGTTTTCAGTATGATAAATAGGATTCGTCTCTCTATATATACTCTGGTAATAGCCCGGAAAACCCCGAATTTGCCTTATAGCCATCATGTAAAATGAAGTTTTCCGGCCTATTAGTTCCCAGCGAATTAGACAGTTAAAATGTACTATATATGCATTTTTTCTTATTCCCTATGTATGATAGAAACTAACGAGTGAATCAGATTCCTAATTACAATAAAATGAGCATTTTCAGTATCTTTCCCCCCAAAACAATCCAAGCCCCTTTTTGCTTTATAATAGTCCCCAAAGGAAATCCCTTTCCCCGGAGGTGTGTGTTTTCAGTATGATAAATAGGATTCGTCTCTCTATATATACTCTGGTAATAGCCCGGAAAACCCCGAATTTGCCTTATAGCCATCATGTAAAATGACGTTTTCCGGGCTATTAGTTCCCAGCGATTTAGACAGTTAAAATGTACTATATATGCATTTCTTCTTATTCCCTATGTATGATAGAAAGTAACGAGTGAACCAGATTCCTAATTTCTAAAAAATGAGCATTTTCAATATCTTTCCCCCCAAAACAATCCAAGCCCCTTTTTGCTTTATAATAGTCCCCAAAGGAAATCCCTTTCCCAGGAGGTGTGTGTTTTCAGTATGATAAATAGGATTCGTCTCTCTATATATACTCTGGTAATAGCCCGGAAAACCCCGAATTTGCCTTATACCCATCATGTAAAATGACGTTTTCCGGGCTATTAGTTCCCAGCGATTTAGACAGTTAAAATGTACTATATATGCATTTCTTCTTATTCCCTATGTATGATAGAAAGTAACGAGTGAACCAGATTCCTAATTTCTAAAAAATGAGCATTTTTAGTATCTTTCCCCCCCAAAACAATCCAAGCCCCTTTTTGCTTTATAATAGTCCCCAAAGGAAATCCCTTTCCCCGGAGGTGTGTGTTTTCAGTATGATAAATAGGATTCGTCTCTCTATATATACTCTGGTAATAGCCCGGAAAACCCCGAATTTGCCTTATACCCATCATGTAAAATGACGTTTTCCGGGCTATTAGTTCCCAGCGATTTAGACAGTTAAAATGTACTATATATGCATTTCTTCTTATTCCCTATGTATGATAGAAAGTAACGAGTGAATCAGATTCCTAATTTCTAAAAAATGAGCATTTTTAGTATCTTTCCCCCCAAAACAATCCAAGCCCCTTTTTGCTTTATAATAGTCCCCAAAGGAAATCCCTTTCCCCGGAGGTGTGTGTTTTCAGTATGATAAATAGGATTCGTCTCTCTATATATACTCTGGTAATAGCCCGGAAAACCCCGAATTTGCCTTATAGCCATCATGTAAAATGAAGTTTTCCGGCCTATTAGTTCCCAGCGAATTAGACAGTTAAAATGTACTATATATGCATTTTTTCTTATTCCCTATGTATGATAGAAACTAACGAGTGAATCAGATTCCTAATTACAATAAAATGAGCATTTTCAGTATCTTTCCCCCCAAAACAATCCAAGCCCCTTTTTGCTTTATAATAGTCCCCAAAGGAAATCCCTTTCCCCGGAGGTGTGTGTTTTCAGTATGATAAATAGGATTCGTCTCTCTATATATACTCTGGTAATAGCCCGGAAAACCCCGAATTTGCCTTATAGCCATCATGTAAAATGACGTTTTCCGGGCTATTAGTTCCCAGCGATTTAGACAGTTAAAATGTACTATATATGCATTTCTTCTTATTCCCTATGTATGATAGAAAGTAACGAGTGAACCAGATTCCTAATTTCTAAAAAATGAGCATTTTCAATATCTTTCCCCCCAAAACAATCCAAGCCCCTTTTTGCTTTATAATAGTCCCCAAAGGAAATCCCTTTCCCAGGAGGTGTGTGTTTTCAGTATGATAAATAGGATTCGTCTCTCTATATATACTCTGGTAATAGCCCGGAAAACCCCGAATTTGCCTTATACCCATCATGTAAAATGACGTTTTCCGGGCTATTAGTTCCCAGCGATTTAGACAGTTAAAATGTACTATATATGCATTTCTTCTTATTCCCTATGTATGATAGAAAGTAACGAGTGAACCAGATTCCTAATTTCTAAAAAATGAGCATTTTTAGTATCTTTCCCCCCCAAAACAATCCAAGCCCCTTTTTGCTTTATAATAGTCCCCAAAGGAAATCCCTTTCCCCGGAGGTGTGTGTTTTCAGTATGATAAATAGGATTCGTCTCTCTATATATACTCTGGTAATAGCCCGGAAAACCCCGATTTTGCCTTATACCCATCATGTAAAATGACGTTTTCCGGGCTATTAGTTCCCAGCGATTTAGACAGTTAAAATGTACTATATATGCATTTCTTCTTATTCCCTATGTATGATAGAAAGTAACGAGTGAATCAGATTCCTAATTTCTACAAAATTAGCATTTTTAGTATCTTTCCCCCCAAAACAATCCAAGCCCCTTTTTGCTTTATAATAGTCCCCAAAGGAAATCCCTTTCCCCGGAGGTGTGTGTTTTCAGTATGATAAATAGGATTCGTCTCTCTATATATACTCTGGTAATAGCCCGGAAAACCCCGAATTTGCCTTATAGCCATCATGTAAAATGAAGTTTTCCGGCCTATTAGTTCCCAGCGAATTAGACAGTTAAAATGTACTATATATGCATGTTTTCTTATTCCCTATGTATGATAGAAACTAACGAGTGAATCAGATTCCTAATTACAATAAAATGAGCATTTTCAGTATCTTTCCCCCCAAAACAATCCAAGCCCCTTTTTGCTTTATAATAGTCCCCAAAGGAAATCCCTTTCCCCGGAGGTGTGTGTTTTCAGTATGATAAATAGGATTCGTCTCTCTATATATACTCTGGTAATAGCCCGGAAAACCCCGAATTTGCCTTATACCCATCATGTAAAATGACGTTTTCCGGGCTATTAGTTCCCAGCGATTTAGACAGTTAAAATGTACTATATATGCATTTCTTCTTATTCCCTATGTATGATAGAAAGTAACGAGTGAATCAGATTCCTAATTTCTAAAAAATTAGCATTTTTAGTATCTTTCCCCCCAAAACAATCCAAGCCCCTTTTTGCTTTATAATAGTCCCCAAAGGAAATCCCTTTCCCAGGAGGTGTGTGTTTTCAGTATGATAAATAGGATTCGTATCTCTATATATACTCTGGTAATAGCCCGGAAAACCCCGAATTTGCCTTATACCCATCATGTAAAATGACGTTTTCCGGGCTATTAGTTCCCAGCGATTTAGACAGTTAAAATGTACTATATATGCATTTCTTCTTATTCCCTATGTATGATAGAAAGTAACGAGTGAACCAGATTCCTAATTTCTAAAAAATGAGCATTTTCATTATCTTTCCCCCCAAAACAATCCAAGCCCCTTTTTGCTTTATAATAGTCCCCAAAGGAAATCCCTTTCCCAGGAGGTGTGTGTTTTCAGTATGATAAATAGGATTCGTCTCTCTATATATACTCTGGTAATAGCCCGGAAAACCCCGATTTTGCCTTATACCCATCATGTAAAATGACGTTTTCCGGGCTATTAGTTCCCAGCGATTTAGACAGTTAAAATGTACTATATATGCATTTCTTCTTATTCCCTATGTATGATAGAAAGTAACGAGTGAATCAGATTCCTAATTTCTACAAAATTAGCATTTTTAGTATCTTTCCCCCCAAAACAATCCAAGCCCCTTTTTGCTTTATAATAGTCCCCAAAGGAAATCCCTTTCCCCGGAGGTGTGTGTTTTCAGTATGATAAATAGGATTCGTCTCTCTATATATACTCTGGTAATAGCCCGGAAAACCCCGAATTTGCCTTATACCCATCATGTAAAATGACGTTTTCCGGGCTATTAGTTCCCAGCGATTTAGACAGTTAAAATGTACTATATATGCATTTCTTCTTATTCCCTATGTATGATAGAAAGTAACGAGTGAACCAGATTCCTAATTTCTAAAAAATGAGCATTTTCATTATCTTTCCCCCCAAAACAATCCAAGCCCCTTTTTGCTTTATAATAGTCCCCAAAGGAAATCCCTTTCCCAGGAGGTGTGTGTTTTCAGTATGATAAATAGGATTCGTCTCTCTATATATACTCTGGTAATAGCCCGGAAAACCCCGATTTTGCCTTATACCCATCATGTAAAATGACGTTTTCCGGGCTATTAGTTCCCAGCGATTTAGACAGTTAAAATGTACTATATATGCATTTCTTCTTATTCCCTATGTATGATAGAAAGTAACGAGTGAATCAGATTCCTAATTTCTACAAAATTAGCATTTTTAGTATCTTTCCCCCCAAAACAATCCAAGCCCCTTTTTGCTTTATAATAGTCCCCAAAGGAAATCCCTTTCCCCGGAGGTGTGTGTTTTCAGTATGATAAATAGGATTCGTCTCTCTATATATACTCTGGTAATAGCCCGGAAAACCCCGAATTTGCCTTATAGCCATCATGTAAAATGAAGTTTTCCGGCCTATTAGTTCCCAGCGAATTAGACAGTTAAAATGTACTATATATGCATGTTTTCTTATTCCCTATGTATGATAGAAACTAACGAGTGAATCAGATTCCTAATTACAATAAAATGAGCATTTTCAGTATCTTTCCCCCCAAAACAATCCAAGCCCCTTTTTGCTTTATAATAGTCCCCAAAGGAAATCCCTTTCCCCGGAGGTGTGTGTTTTCAGTATGATAAATAGGATTCGTCTCTCTATATATACTCTGGTAATAGCCCGGAAAACCCCGAATTTGCCTTATACCCATCATGTAAAATGACGTTTTCCGGGCTATTAGTTCCCAGCGATTTAGACAGTTAAAATGTACTATATATGCATTTCTTCTTATTCCCTATGTATGATAGAAAGTAACGAGTGAATCAGATTCCTAATTTCTAAAAAATTAGCATTTTTAGTATCTTTCCCCCCAAAACAATCCAAGCCCCTTTTTGTTTTATAATAGTCCCCAAAGGAAATCCCTTTCCCAGGAGGTGTGTGTTTTCAGTATGATAAATAGGATTCGTATCTCTATATATACTCTGGTAATAGCCCGGAAAACCCCGAATTTGCCTTATACCCATCATGTAAAATGAAGTTTTCCGGCCTATTAGTTCCCAGCGAATTAGACAGTTAAAATGTACTATATATGCATTTTTTCTTATTCCCTATGTATGATAGAAACTAACGAGTGAATCAGATTCCTAATTTCTAAAAAATTAGCATTTTTAGTATCTTTCCCCCCAAAACAATCCAAGCCCCTTTTTGCTTTATAATAGTCCCCAAAGGAAATCCCTTTCCCAGGAGGTGTGTGTTTTCAGTATGATAAATAGGATTCGTCTCTCTATATATACTCTGGTAATAGCCCGGAAAACCCCGAATTTGCCTTATAGCCATCATGTAAAATGAAGTTTTCCGGCCTATTACTTCCCAGCGAATTAGACAGTTAAAATGTACTATATATGCATTTTTTCTTATTCCCTATGTATGAGTCACTCATTACATTTTATCAGAACTCGGGAATAAGAAAAAATGCATATAGACAGTTAAAATGTACTATATATGCATTTCTTCTTATTCCCTATGTATGAGTCACTCATTACATTTTATCAGACCTCGGGAATAAGAAAAAATGCATATATATTATATTTTAACTGTCTAATTCGCTGGGAACTAATAGCCTTATACATATAACTTATACACTTTCTCAATCGAGAATCCAAGGTGTACTGAAGATTCCTGGGGGGATGAAAAGTGATAACTATTAAATGAGTAAATAGGATGGAGTATAATGTATAAATACCTATAAAGTAGCATTGCCATATTTCCATTAATTTATTACTCATACTAATTAAATGGACCTGGAGCCATAATAAATTTTGAAATCCGTTTCCGTATAAAAAACCATTCCTACTTTTAAACCCAACCGGCTACCAATCATAACACCCCATTTCACAGGTTGGCATATTCAATCAAAACTAATAACCCGGGCTCCGGGCTAATACCAGATAAGGCCAATTTTATGTACAGACTCCTTGGCTGTAAGGGATTCTAAATTGTAAATTTGGTGAGTCTGTGACCCCAAATATGGGTCACCGGGATCATAACCTAAAAGCCTATTTCAGTTTACAGCATCTTTCTGAGATTATATGTGCACTTCAATCAGTAAAGTAGGTAAGGGAGGTAATTTTAAAGAAATCAGCTGAGTTAAAGGCATTTCATCTTTCTGATGTGAGAGTTCTAACATGTGCTTTGAGAATATAATATGTCTGATGAAAAAGAGATATTGAGAATTAAAAACTTAGAATTGGAGGTCTAACAAAAATTATAAGTCATATTTTGTCTTTGTCTCACATTTCACATATGAGTAATTATTTGTATTTTGCTAGTGAATTTGCTGATAAAGGTACACAAGTCTAAAAGTATTCTAAAGACTTAATACAGAATCTTTTATTAAATCTAATATAATGTTCTTTGTAATTTAAGAGTAAATAATGGAGTTTTTTAATATCTCATGATATTGTGTAATTATTTGGAGAATTAATTAATTAATTAATGAGAATTTCCAGTACGAGTCAATTTGGTATACCTTATTTATATCATATTTTATACTTTATAACTGATTTAGTTTTCTATTAACTTTGCAGTTAATGTTATTCAATAGGAACAAGAAATGAGATAGATGTCTACATCATGGACATGTTTAATGTGAATCTATTTGAAATGAGAACTATTGAATAATGAATACCCTTTGAAGGAATAACTTGAAGAGGAATTAAATTTTTTCATTTTACATGAGATATGTGAACTGAATATGACTAGTGATGACTGGTGATAACATAGGACTATAAAAGAAGTAGCTATATGAGATTGTGACATCACACCTATTTTCATCATCTTCTCCAGTACAGAAAAATAATTAATTGTAGGAAAAACTGCATCTAACATATAAATTTTACTGGCTGTGAGTCCAGTGTCTGCATGTTATGTAATTGCATTGTGTTGACCTCTTCCTGGCAGAAGGATGAAAACTGATAGTTACACAGAGGTTTCAGGTTACTTCAAACTACTGTGCAGCACTGTGTTATCATAGACTGTGCGTGAGACTGCTTTAGTCTTCCACTGACTCTAAAAAAGCATTTATTCATAGAATATCACCATTTTATCAAATATTGAAAGGGAGCCTATAAGAAATGGTGAAAAAGAATTTACTAAAAAAAAATTCACCAATTTATTAAGTATTGAAATGAAGCCTATGAGAAATGGGATTTTCAAAAACTGAGGCTCCTATTCATTATGTAATAAATGTTGGTATTGCCATAATGCAATTAAGAATTAAAACAATATAATGCAAAGGTGTATGATATTCATAACGAATGTTGATTTATGTGTAACCAATTTTGATAATAATTAGCAGGGGTCATGACCTAAAAAGGTTTTTTTCATTTTCTTCTACAGCCCCAGGCCATTATTGCAATAGCTGACAGTGGTGAATTGTATGCAAAGAATTGTACCCGGGGTATTCATTATTATATAATGTGTGTACGATCTTAGAAAATAGTATGATCTCTCCACCACATTATTATATGTTTGATACCAGCAATTTATTTCCAAGCTTTGCGTTGCTCTTTCAACACATATATATATAGCAGATTGGCAAAGTTATGGTAACAAAATATTTTTAAACTGCTTTAATCGTTTCACTACCTAGATTCTTATTACTACATTCCATTATCTGACCATTGCTATAAAGTCCACTCCATAACATACCCCACTTATTATCTCCTGATGAGCTACAGAGGCCATGGCTCTATTTTTTATATTCCTTTAGGTCTCTGTATTTCAAAAGAGTATGATGAACATCTCAATTTGGTAGCTTAAACTCAGAACGAGGCTATATCCAAGATGGCCGCCAAGATAAATAATAATGATAATATACACTTTAACGCCTAAAATCCAGTGCAAGCACTGCTCAATGGCGGTACAATTATTACCCTGTAGGAATTGTACTTTCGGTGCCGCTACTAAGCGCTCCGCGCGACCATATAGGTCCGTACCTCCCGTGTTCAGGTACCCATTTAAACACCTGGGGGGACTGAGTGCAATGTGGATGAATTGCCTTGCCCAAGGACTCAACACACTATGAGACCCAGGTCACAAATGTTTGGTGTCTTCACCGGGATTCGAACCCGTGCCGTTGGCGTGATAGGCAAGCATGCTAACCACTACACCACTGTGCTCCACATATAGATAATGATATTTTTGGTTAAAATACCCCTTAAAATGGATTATTGTCAATATCTTCAAAAATACAATACAATAAATAGATCTACCATATCAATATAATAAAGAATTGACAAACGCATTTTAATTTTTATTCCTCAAAACTATGAAAAATCTAAGATGGCCACCAGGAAAAAGATCAATTTCCCCCAAAAGTTGTTTTGCACATTTGAATGTCTAATATTTAATAGATATACTTTTTCACTTTATTTCACTGTAATTTTACTTCAAATAAAGTATATAATTAATAATAAAACACAAACAAACAAACAAAGAGTGTGACATATTAATATCTTGTTACGCCGTCGTGAAGTTACTAGAAGACTACTAGCGCTGATGAATGACTTCACTTCTCATTGTTTTAATTAGCAGCTCCGACTAAGTCGGAGCTGCTATCAGTTTTTGTGCAGTTTCCATCGCCGCCGCCGCCGCCGCCGCCGCCGCGTCCGCCGCGTTTTGTATTAGCTATAACTTTTTTCCAATAAGGTTTTGAGAACTCATATACATAACTCCTTACTTATACCCCTGGGGAATTTTTTTGACATGTTCACATTCAAGGTCAAAGGTCAAGGTCACGAGTTCTGAAATCGCTAAAAAAATCCTTGTCAACACGATAACTTGAAAAATATTTGTGCTATCAGGCTCTTCTTTGGTGTATATCAACTATGGAGAAAGGCCAAGATTTGAAAAGGTTTCCACTAACATCCGTCAAAGGTCAAGGTCATAGCGAGGTCACAACTTAAGCATGCTTTTGCGAAAATGTCATATTTCAACTATTAACACTTTGAATCATTACATGATTGTGATACACAATGAAAAGTGATCACTGATTGTGTGACCTTGAATTTTTAAGGTCAAGGTCAAGACATAGGGTCATGGTCACCAGTTCTGAAATCACTAAATAACTTATTTCCAATGAGGTATCAACACCTCATATACATAACTTCTTACTTATGTCCCTGGGGAATGATTTTGACATGTTCATATTCAAGGTCAAAGGTCAAGGTCACGAGTTCTGAAATCGCTAAAAAAATCCTTGTAAACACGATAACTTGAAAAATATTTGTGCTATCAGGCTGTTATTTGGTGTATATCAACTATGGAGAAAGGCCAAGATTTGAAAAGGTTTTCGCTAACATTTGTCAAAGGTCAAGGTCATAGCGAGGTCACAACTTAAGCATGCTTTAGCGAAAATGTCTTATTTCAACTATTAACACTTTGAATCCTTACATGGTTGTGATACACAATGAAAAGTGATAACTGATTGTGTGACCTTGAATTTTAAAGGTCAAGGTCATGAGATAGGGTTATGGTCATCAGTTCTGAAATCACTAAATAACTTCTTTCCAAGGAGGTATCAACACCTCATATACATAACTTCTTACTTATGCCCCTGGGGAATTATTTTGACATGTTCATATTCAAGGTCAAAGGTCAAGGTCACAAGTTCTGAAATTGCCCCAAAAAATCCTTGTAAACACGATAACTTGAAAATTTGTTGTGCTATCAGGCTCTTATTTGGTGTATATCAACTATGGAGAAAGGCTAAGATTTGAAAAGGTTTTCGCTAACATTTGTCAAAGGTCAAGGTCATAGTGAGGTCACAACCTAAGCATGCTTTTGCGAAAATGTCTTATTTCAACTATTAACACTTTGAATCATTACATGATTGTGATACACAATGAAAAGTGATCACTGATTGTGTGACCTTGAATTTTAAAGGTCAAGGTCACAAGATATGGTCATGCTGACCAGTTCTGAAATCACTTAGTAACTTTTTCCCATGAAGATATTAACACCTCATATAGATAGCTTAATTTCTTTCTTATACACCTGGTGAATGATTTTGACATGTTCACATTCAAGGTCAAAGGTCAAGGTCATGAGTTCTGAAATCACTACAACAATCCTTGTATACATGATAACTTCAAACTTTTTTGTGCTATTAGGCTCTTATTTGATATATATGAACTATGGAGAAAGACCAAGATTTGTAAACGTTTTCGCTAAAATCTGTCAAAGGTCAAGGTCACAGTGAGGTCAAAACTTAAGCATGCTTTTGTGAATATGCCATATTTTAACTATGAACACTTTGAGTCATTGCATGATTGTTATACGCGATGAAAAGTGATCATTGATGGTCAAGGTCAAGGTCATGAGATATTGGTTAAAGCCACGTTAATCATTGGATAAAATTTTGAAAGAAGAAATAGGTTTTAAGAACAAACTTGTGAAAAGTGACCCCAGTGATGCTTAGTAATAACTCGAATAATGAACAAATTTTTGTTAAAAAGAATTCCCATTTTATTGATGCTGACGAGAAGGCGGAACAGGGAAAGGCGAGACCCTAAGTTTCGGAGCTGCTCTGCTTTTGCGGTGTCCCGCAAACGCTAATCTAGTTTTTCGCATGCGAATAGCAATATACAATGATGAAAAAGATTAGAATAACGAACGTGTTTTCTCCATGAGCTTAATAATCCATGTACTATAATAATCGTCCTATGTCAGCAATAAGTTATTCTTCAAATGCCAAATCTGCTTGTTGGAGGTTTTTCGCCAAAGAACATAGAATACAAAGCTCATCCTATCCCTAAATTCCATTGGTGGAATATATGTTCCAACCTTTCAGTGAACGTTTATTGGCTGACAAATATCTAGACTGACAGTCGCATTAATGTTATTTCATGATTGTGTGTGTGTCACCAAGACCAGACTTTTGACAATTAACATGACAATTGAAATGCCGCCGATTACCGACATTCGATTTGTTATATAATTGAACCGATCCAATAAACTTGTTATCTTAAAAACTTAATTACACTACTCAGCGTATATGACTTTGTTCAGCTAAATTGCGTAAACTAATTTGCTGTCACAACACTTCTCTCCTTTGAAGAAACATCTATATGGTATGTTAAATTGAGAATTTGTATTGGAGCTATCATCGTATTTACCCATCCATTTTGTTTTCATTTACGAGAGTGTGTATTAGGCTGCATCTGGTAACATAATTCATTCATTCGATCGTGTATAATCATATTGTATATATGTGCGTGTACAATGGTGCAATCTTAATGTTAATTTCACTGAGCTTGTTGAAAATATTATACATAAAATATTTTGTTTATGGTTTGCATTACATTAAAATATTTTGATTGACACGCTTGGAATTATAGTAACCTTTCATATCTGATACACAATGTAACTTTATTACACTTATTGATATACTTTGTCACTGATATCAAACGTATATACAATAGTACAAGAGTAAACAAATGTTTCTTTACAACATGTTTCAATATAACATCCATATTGCAAGGAAATGCTTGAGCAAAGAACCACGAAAATCGTGTACTGCTAAAATCCATCCACAATGTTATCGTTAAATCTAAAAGATTTTCGGATTTTTCATAAATCAATCTTTGTTTCTTAAATATTTCTTATCATCTATTGCCTTGCTGTTATGTAACTTTCAACATCTTTACAGTATAACGCCTTCAATTGTGTCTTGTAATCTGGTACCATATACATGCCTGTTGGTTTAATATTTTATGATTGTTCAATGTATGCAACTTATTTGTTTGTTTGGTGTGTTGGCAGTTTGTAGGGAGAGGCATTAATGCAAGCATTTTTTTGCTTGTTTGCCGATTCCGTCACCTTTTCAGTGTTTTAATACGTTTAAACTATATCAAACATTATAGCAACACATAAAAAAACTTTAAATGAAATGTAAGATTAAACCTTGATTTTTCGTCAAACACGGAGACATATTTTCAGGAAATCGATGTCACACTATTACCTCTCTTATGCATTCCTTGAAATCATCCAGGAGCATTTTAATTGTATTATTAGTATTATTAAGCACCTTGATAAACTACAGCTTTCTTTGTGAAATATCGTAATAAATTTGTTGAAACACAATCATGGATGAACATCACATGAAGTATGGTAATAATAAACAACATATACACGTGTATATGTACTTGTAACCCTGTTTGTCAACCCATCTTTCCATGTAAGATCCTGAAATAAATTCCGTTTAAATAATATACGAGTACTTACATTTACATTTAATCCCGTATGTGAAGTTGTATTGTGGAAGAAGACGCCATAATATTATATCAACAACCTGTCAATTAATTGCGAGTTGAAAATGGTTATTATCCCCCGCCACAACGAAGTTGGCGGGGGATATAGAAATGAGCTCCGTCCGTCTGTCCGTCTGTCCGTCTGTGCGTCCGGGCTTTTCCATTCCGGCCTCAAACTTCAAAACTATAAGACATATCTCAACGAAACTTGGTGTGTGGAACAATCATCATGTGTAGATGTGCCATATAAGAAGTTCCAACTTCTTCGAGTTATTTTTTTTGACCGTTTCCATGGAAATGTAACTTAGAATTTCGTTTCCGGATCAGAACTCGAAAACTATAAGACATATCTCAACGAAACTTGGTGTGTGGAACAATCATCATGTGTAGATGTGCCTTTTGGGGTTTTCAACTTCTTCGAGTTATTTTTTTTGACCGTTTCCATGGAAATGTAACTTAGAATTTCGTTTCTTGATCAGAACTCGAAAACTATAAGACATATCTCAACGAAACTTGGTGTGTGGAACAATCATCATGTGTGGATGTGCCTTTTGGGATTTTCAACTTCTTCGAGTTATTTTTTTTTACCGTTTCCATGGAAATGTAACTTAGAATTTCGTTTCCGGATCAGAACTCGAAAACTATAAGACATATCTCAACGAAACTTGGTGTGTGGAACAATCATCATGTGTAGATGTGCCTTTTGGGGTTTTCAACTTCTTCGAGTTATTTTTTTTGATCGTTTCCATGGAAATGTAACTTAGAATTTCGTTTCTTGATCAGAACTCGAAAACTATAAGACATATCTCAACGAAACTTGGTGTGTGGAACAATCATCATGTGTGGATGTGCCTTTTGGGATTTTCAACTTCTTTGAGTTATTTTTTTTTACTGTTTCCATGGAAATGTAACTTGGAATTTCGTTTCCGGATCAGAACTCGAAAACTATAAGACATATCGCAACGAAACTTGGTGTGTGGAACAATCATCATGTGTAGATGTGCCTTTTTGGGTTTTCAACTTATTCACAATTTTTTATTTGTTTAATTTTTACCATTTCCATGGATACATAACTTAATAATTTATTTCAGGAGCAGAACTCAAAAACTGCCATGGATGTATTTTTAGTTCATCTGGCCTGAAAGGCTCGAATGGCTCATGGCATGGCACGGTGTCCGGCCTCTGTCTGTCCATCAATCCGTCCGTCCGTCTGTAAACTTTTCGCATTTTGTCTTCTTCTCCAGAACCACTTGGTCTAAGGAGCTGAAATGTTGTGTGCAAACTCCTTGGTTCATAGTCACTGTTATTCAACAACTATTCTTCAATAAATTTTCCCAAAGGCGGGGGATATGGCCGACTCTGTCTGCTTGTATTTATTTTGTCTCATGATGATATAATATTATCAGTAATAATAATGTTAATAAATATATAAAAACTTACTCTTCAAATACGTCATCTGAAGCCTGAACAACTCAGGAAGAGGTGTACATATTGGTGTGTGGTGAGATGTTTTTGGTGTAAATTACTTTGTCGGCGACTTATCTTTTTCTCTTCACCGGCATTTTCTATTCGTCACATCTTTGCTGATTTGTCAGACACATGATTTTTTCTATTTCACATTTTATGATGCTAATACAACCTGTACCAAGACCGTTTTCTTATTGTACTAATTGTCTGCAAAGGTAAGGATAATAAATGAATCTAAATCTGAAATGTCTCGTTTGTTTGAACAACCAATCGTTCAGCTACCTACCAAACTATTTATTAATGCATGCAAAGCAAAATATAACCTATATCCAGGCATTTTTAGTACGAGTTCCATTTTGATTACGAATCCCGATTAAGACGAGTTTACTTTGGATACGAAAGCCGGTGATCGCTCGCCTGCACCTAGTTTGCGTCACGTGACCTCGTTACACATTGCGTAACGGTCTCTCCCGCAGTCTAAAGATCGCTTGGACCAGAGTTCCTTTAAGACCTTTAGTGTTCCCCATTTGAAAAAAAATGTTAATTGAAATGACATCATTCATTGTAATAACTCCTTTTATGAGATTCCTTTTAAAGTTGAATATGCATTTACCTTTCACCTAGTCATCTAGTCAGAAAATGACACATAAAAGTGTCTCTCCACAGTCCTTTTGGTTTGTGTTGTATCTAGATTATTAATTAAGATATATCTCTAATATATATTAGTGTTTTGAATACCCGGTTGTGAAACACTCCAAACTACAATTGTATAGAAATGTAAAAGTAGTATTTGGCTATGAACAGTACTTGTCCATTGTAAAAATCCAAACATACAGAATTAATTGCTTTAACAACATTTAGATGTTCAAACCATAACTGAATGATAGAAGAAGGTAGAAAATTTAGATTTAGGTAGACTCTCAAGAGATTAAATACTTTGCCCATTTTGTATTATCCCATGCATTGAGACAGAATATCATTTCTGTTGATCTGTCCATTTTTCAATGATTTACGAACTACTTTACCTCACTATTACACAGAATGTCCATGTTATTAACACAAAGATGGCGCCGGCCCGCAAGACAATAGGCGTTACCATCTTGCGAGCCAACGCCCGTCTGCGTCGTTTATCCCAGGGAATTAGCTTGATGCTATGGGAGCCAACCTCGGAAGTTCTTGGGAGAGCGCATGATGAGAGACACATAAGATGATGACGTCATGGAGATGTTTATTTGGTTGTTGCATCATGGTGGTTGTTACATAAATACATATACAGCTGATGATGGTGATGGCGGCAGAGACATAGTGACCGCCAAGGAAGCTTTGTAAGTCTTCCCTGGGGTCGAGTCTCCGCTGGTCTTCTGGTCTATCTCCTTCTCTCCTTTCCTATCTTGTTCTATCTTCTTCTCTATCTGCCCTCTTGTCACTGAGACTGGGCTCTATTTAAGAGATTCATAGGACCAATGGCTACAGAGCCCTAAAGCAAATAGAATGTCACCATAGGGTCTGATTGACAAGATACTTCCCTATTTCTAAATAAAACAATTGCTGTATTTACAATGTCTAAAGTGATCTGCAATAAAGAATAGATAATCACTGAAGCATAAACCATTAAACCTGCAGATGGGTGATAGCCCCAGGTGATAACTACAAGAAACAAATGGACAGTGTCATATGAGAATTAAACTAAGTAACTTGAACATATGATAAACAAAATACATAGGAAAATATCAAATTACAAATAATACATTTATACATGTGTTAGCACTGTGATATTATGATAAATTTATCCAATTGTTATAATCATTTAATCCTGATGAAGGGTCAAGCTTCTTTTTTAAAATTGTCTTTTCCTTGGTGGCCATCTTGGATTTTACCCTTTTTCACTGATTAAACGTAAAAGTTTTCATTCAGTTTTAGAAATTTATTAACAATTTAGGTGTAGTTTCCTTCCCTTATTTAATATATGGCGTAATTGACGGAAAACACTTACTTACAACGTTACAGTGATAATTTAGGGAAATTTGGCTTTTTCGTGGCGGCCATCTTGGATTTTTCCTATTTTGGACCTATAAAACGTAAGTTTTCATTTAGTTTGTAGAAATTATTAACAATTTAGGTGTATTTTCCTTTCCTTATTTAATATATTGCGTAATTGACTGAAAAAAAATACTTCAACAGCCAAACAGTGGAAATTTCGGGGAAATTGGCTTTTTCTTGGCGGCCATCTTGGAAATAGCCTCGTTTTGAGCTTGAGCTACCAAATTGGCAAGTCCATCATACTTTTTTAGTAATGTGGACACACAAAGCAATAGGAAAAACATAACATTGCTTGGTCCCTCTGAGTGGTACCAAAAAAGTGTCTGGCTCATAGCCTAATATGTCATTGCATCTATCCTTTAAGTTTACCAAACTACAGGTGATGTCAACTAAAGTTTGTAAAGATATTTTGGATTATGCAATGCGTATCAATAATTGTCAAAGTATTGTATAAGCCAGGAATTAATAATTTAATCACAATACCCAACATATTCATTTATATTACAATTATGGAAATAATATGTTGCTTTAAATGCTAATATGTAAATATGAGATATAAACAAACAAGCTGACAAAGTGAACTATATCCCCCGCCAAGCGGAAAAGAAAAAAAATTATATTGAACAATCATAATCAAGCTTTATTTTTTTTTAAATCCTGTATCATTCAATAGTAATGAAGTAATGCTACACAATAATTCTACTTCAAGCTGTATTAATCTCTGCCTTACAGATCTGTTCTGGAAGCGAAATTGTGAAAAGCATTTCGAGTTTTTCTCTTAAATAAAGATGAAACGGCTAATATTAAAGTCTGAAAAAGGTGAAAAACCTCGAAAGGCAAATCTAATCATGATGATTGTTCCACACACCAAGTTTCATTGGGCTAGGCCTAATAGTCTTTTAGTTCTTGTCCGGAAATGAAGTTCTTTTCTGTGGAAGCTGCTAAAAGTAAAATTCCAAAGAAGTTGAAAACCCTAAAAAGTATGTCTACAAGACAATTATATTTTTATGCATGATCAATTTCTCTATTTTACATATGACAACGTTTCGGTATAGATCCTTATACCTTTATAGTTTCATATGCTTGATAAGGGTATAAATACAGAAATTTATTTGCCATAAAATATCATTGTCTTTCCATTACACCAACCTCTAGAATGGCTCTCAAACAGTTGATGACTGTTTC
The DNA here is from genome assembly GCA_936450465.1 of Gibbula magus. NCBI lineage: Eukaryota > Metazoa > Mollusca > Gastropoda > Trochida > Trochidae > Gibbula > Gibbula magus. The sequence continues at coordinate 83,113,273 of OW388295.1, read as the reverse complement.
ATTGAGCTAAGCCTTATAGTTATTGAGTTCTAGTCCAAAAATGAATTTTATGTAAACGTTTCCATGGAACAAATATAAGACATAAAGAAAAAAAGGTAAGCATCTAAAAGTAAAATGTAAAGTTGTGGGCGTGTTAGGATAACTTAGCTGGATGAAATGCTCATGATGTAAAACATAATGGATTTTGTGGCTAGTTTCTCTTTAAAAAGATGTTACTGGCAGACATTTTAATAAGTTATGGCTATGATGTCTCAGACACAAGCGTAGTTCGTATTTTTATACACTTTATCCTCAGAAGACCTCGAGTATTACAGCAGTAAAAATGGTAAAGAGAGGATAAAAAGAACTGTGCTTTACAGCGCAAGTATTGTTGCTGCAATCAGAGTCTGTAATTGCCATGTGCTTTTTTCACAAACAGGAAACGGAAGCGAAGCTAAGGGAGATCACTCCAGTTAAAACTAGTTCCCTGGTGGGGAGCGCTTACACGTTTGCGCTGAAAAATGAGTAGTTGTGCGTAGTATTAGAGCACAGTCCGAGGTGCACGTATTAGAGTCCTCATGGGACACAACAGGCGTTAAACCCAAACTCACCTCACCTCCGTGACCTCATATCCAGTTGCAATGCAAACAATATTCTTTCTCTGATGATGAACGTTTTAATTCACTGAAGTGGATAGAAATTGTTGACATTTGCCTTGTGGTGATCAAACATGTGAAAGGAAATTTAACTCCATTATTAATATATAAATGAATATGTTATGAAATTTTAAGATAAGACTGAGCTGTGCATATATGTTAACTGATTGACAAAATATTCTTCTCTATGCGCAGCACTGACTTAGCAGCTGATGGCGAGGAAGTACATCCTTCAGTTTCTTCTGATGAAATGTCCTCTCCTCAAAAACTTGAGTAGGTTAAACGATGACAATAATAGCAATCATAATTTTATGTTACAGTCAAAGTCATTAGAGTCTGCAGGAATAGCGTGTGAGTGATAATGTCTTTTCATGCTGTGGTTTTGTCCCTGTTTGGGTTGAAGACATAACTTGTACAACTTTTAAAACTGTTAAAGAATCCTGCCAGGTCTATTAGCTAACTATTTTACATGCAGTAAGGTTAGGTTGCAATGCCGATACTAGCAGGTTCAATGCAATGCATAGCCAGAAAGGTGCTGTAGGATTTATCCCTGCAATAATACTACTGCTGTGAAATATTTGAAAGTTTCCATGGAAATGTAACTTATAATTTCGTTTCCGGAACAGAACTTGAAAACCATTAGACATATCTCAACGAAACTTGGTGTATGGAACAATCATCATGTCTAGATATGCCTTTTGGGATTTTCAACTTCTTCGAGTTATTTTTTTTTACCGTTTCCATGGAAATGTAACTTATAATTTCGTTTCCGGAACAGAACTCGAAAACTATAAGACATATCTCAACGAAACTTGGTGTGTGGAACAATCATCATGTGTAGATGTGCCTTTAGGGGTTTTCAACTTCTTCGAGTTATTTTTTTTGACCGTTTCCATGGAAATGTAACTTAGAATTTCGTTTCCGGAACAGAACTCGAAAACTATAAGACATATCTCAACGAAACTTGGTGTGTGGAACAATCATCATGTGTAGATGTGCCTTTTGGGGTTTTCAACTTCTTAGAGTTATTTTTTTTGACCATTTCCATGGAAATGTACCTTAGAATTTCGTTTCCGGAACAGAACTCGAAAACTATAAGACATATCTCAACAAAACTTTATGTGTTGAACAATTATCATGTGTAGATGTGCCTTTTGAGGTTTTCAACTTCTTCGAGTTATGTTTTTTACCGTTTCCATAGGAATGTTACCTAGAATTTTGTTTCCGGAACAGAACTCGAAAACTATAAGACATATCTCTTGGTGTGTGGAACAATCATCATGTGTAGATGTGCCTGAAAGGCCCGATGGGCTTATGGCATTGCACGGTGTCCAGCTGTCTGTAAACTTTTCGCATTTTGTCTTCTTCTCCAGAACCACTTTGTCTAAGGAGCTGAAATTTTGTGTGTTGTGTTTAGTTGAAAAAAGGTTCATAGTCACTGTTATTCAACAACTATTCTTCAATAAATTTTCCCAAAGGCGGGGGATATGGCCGACTCTGTCTGCTTGTTATACCCCCGTTACGAAGTAAGCGGGGGTATATAGCGGTCATTCCGTCCGTCCTTCCGTCCTTCCGTCCGGTCAATTTTCTCAAAAACCGTCAAAGCTACATCAACCAAACTTTGTACAGATGTTAACCATGTTCTTCCGATCGCGCACAGACAATTTTTGTCGTTTCCATGGTGTTTAGTTGAAAAAATGTTCATAGTCACTGTTATTCAACAACTATTCTTCAATAAATTTTCCCAAAGGCGGGGGATATGGCCGACTCTGTCTGCTTGTTGATCTTGCAATCATGTCTTCCCCCCCCCCCCCCCCCCCCCCCCCGAAGGGTCGGGAAACATATTGTTTTTGGTTGAGTTCCCGTAGTTGTTGGCATCGGTGTTTCCATTGTTTTCAGAGGATACCTCTAAAACTACTTGACCAAATTTGGTATACAGCTTCCCCATATCATGTAGATGTGCCTTTAGGGGGTTTCAACTTTTTCTAATTTTTTTTTCCCATAGTAACAATTTCGACTTAGTCTATTTGAAGTGTAGGGTTTGTTTCCGGTGCAAATCTCTAAAATGACTTTCCCAATCTTGACCAAATTTTGTGTACAGCCTCCCCGTATCATGTAGATGTGCCTTTAGGGAGGTTTGAACTTTTAAAATTTAATTTTGTAAGTTTCCATGGCAACAATTTGGACTTTGTCTTTTGGAAGGTTAACAACTGAAATTGAATGGGGGGAATAGGGGAGACATCTGTTTTTACGGGTAAAACCACCTTCAAGTTGTAAACTGATCAAATCCATGATATAGTAGTTGAAAATAGAGCCATGGGCTCTGTAGCTCATTAGGACTAGGCAATCTGAAATAATACATTGTTAACGAGAAAAAGCCATGACCCCTGTAACAAACATTTGGGGTCACAGGGTCAGCAAAACTGCAATTTAGAATCCCAATTGGCCAAGGATAGGGTACACAACTTTTAAACTTTCAAGAGTCTTCGTACAGGAGAAGATGAAAATAGGTTTTTAGGTCATGACCCCTGTGACTCAATTTGAGGTCACAGGGTCACCAAATCTGCAATTTAGAATCCTCATTGGCCAGGGGTCTGTACACAACATTTCAGCTTTCTAGAGCTGTTCATACGGGAGAATCTGCAATTTGTATCCCTCTGGTATCAATGGATATAGTTGTTGCCTTGTAAGTCTGTCCATCTGTAATAATTTCATTACTGGAAAACCGTTCATGGCATCTTTGTAAAACTTTCTATGAGTATTAAGCACCAACTGAAGTAATAGTTCCCATAGAAACACGTTGGATTTGGATTTTGTTCAGGGATAGGTTCGATTCCAGAGTAGAACTTCAAAACCCTTCATCTTATATTCCTGAAACTCTACATGACGTGTATTACCAATCTAAAGTTTTAAAAAAATATTTAGCTCATCAGACCTGCAATACTTCTTTTGTAGGTCAAGAATAATAATATTAATTTGTATAGATAAACCAATATGAATAATGATTTGTGAATTTGCTAATTGACTAAACTGTAATAGAGATCACATAGGCAATGCTTTATAATTTTAATGTTAAAGATCTGATGAAATGCACTTTTTTCAAGAATGACAGATGATTACTTCTACGTATATTGTACATCGGAATCACTTGAGCAGAAAATCAAGACAATATACACTTGCAATTGATAATTAAAACGATTTTAATTCACCCATTTTAACACTAGCGCAATCAGTCTGGCGATTCATTTTGTAAATGCTCACTGAGGCGTGACTGCGATAAGCGACAGGCGGGGCCGCTAGACAGCCACTCCGCCGGTGTCTCGTTAATTAATTAATGATGATTATCACTGCCGCTAAATGAATTTTTGAGTTGTATTACATCGCCAAAAAGACATGTTTATGTAATAATTGTGTAATTGTCATCTGCGGAATTACCTAGTTGGATATCTAAACATTTGGTATATGGGAAATTTAAGTTGGTTTATTGAAGATTCCTTTGTGAAATTAACAATCAAAATGTTGCGAAATTATGTTGAATTATGACAAGTGACGAAAATAAGATTCCTCCTGATACGTCACAGAAGTCATCTCTTCAGGGGCCCCACCCCTGCAGACTTTCATTCTGGTCGCCGGGGCTAAATAAGCCGTTTTTTTAAAAAGCCTTATATAAGTTATTTATGGTCCTATTTCTGAAATTTAGAATCGAGCAATTGTCAAATAGACATCCCATTTTAATGAATCCGATTTTGACCATATATCATTTCACCTATCCTTTAAATGTTGATAATGCAATAATTAGATCCGAAAACTACAGAGCCAATGGCTATATTTTTTGGTTTTGTAATGCTTGACTCTGTTGAAGGTGTCATAGTGACTGTAAAAGAAGACTGTATGTTACAAAATCTGATCATTGACATAACTTTGTTGATACACAGATTTGTCTTAATTGAATGCTATCATTTTAACAAACTATATCATTGATAAATATTATCATCATGTATGAAAAACCATTTTGTTTTGTTTCCCCAACATCCACCTCAACATAAGTGCACAATGGTGTCAATTATATTCTTACCTTAGGTTATATCCATACATTACAATTAACATTTACATTTTGTGTAACATGAATGATTTTCATTTAATGATAGCAAACGTGTTGCAAGAATCTTTTATCACCGGCATACAGTCCTTGGCTCTGTCTGTCCGTCCTTTCGTCAATCACACATTGTTTCTGGAGCAGTTCTCTAAAACTGTTTGACCATATCTCACCAAATTTGGCATACTGCCTTCCCCATATCATGTAGATGTGCCTTTCCGGGGTTTGAACTTATAAAAAAATGTTTGTTTCCTGTTTCCATAGCAACAATTTAGACTTTGTTTATTGGAATGGTAGAGTTTCGTTTCGATTCGAATTTTTAAAACTGATTGACCAATCCTTAAATTTTTTTGTATACTACCTCATCATATAATGTAGAGTGTGAAGTGAATATGGGCAAAAATACCTTATAGTTTTAATTATATATGGCTAAAACTGATTATTCAACTGATGTGGGGCCAAGGGGAAAGCCATCTCTCCTGATGGCTCTTGTCTCAATTTTCAAAACATTTTTCTGAAAATTGACATTTTGATTTTGGATACAACGGTCACATTTTATAAAACAGTTAAACGATTACAGCTGAGTTTATGGTAGTGGCAATGGTGAAGTGACGTTACTGTAAAAATACCAAGTTGTTATTTTGCTGTTTTCCAAAACCATGCTCAAAATCAATGAATTTGAAAATTATGAAAATAATAAGTTGATTACAATCTAGTTGAACTCTATAAGTTTTCTTTCAAATTCATGATCATGAAAATTGATTTGTGATACTTTTACTAAACTTTCGACTTCACTTTTTACCACATAATTTGTATTAAATGTTCTGATGACAAGCCTTGAAGGTGGGCCTATCTATAATGTCATCCGATTTACCAACATAACATGACAAAGAAAGCATCCTGTTTTTCACGCTGTAAAAATTAATAAGTGAATTTATATAATAAACAATGAAATATATAGCCTGAACTAGTATATATGAAGATGGTCCTATTATCATGGGTCTTATCTTTTAACATATATTGTATTTCCTCTAATTGGGGCCCGGGCCCTTATTAACATGTAAAGCCTCTTCCCCTACTCGCCATTTGACGTAAACCTAATTTAGAATGGTAGTTAAACCCTCTTAGTACCCTTGAACATATATGGGAAATATTATCTAGTAGGGAGTTATTAATAATGCCATATATACCGGACCCGACTCTTATTCACCTTTAGGTACCTTTCCCCCCTGGCTTCTATTAGAGGCCCGGCCCCTAATAGAAGACATACGGTATATATCCATGACAAGGAGTAGAACGACTGTGATCATCATTCATGTTTTTTTTTAAACTTGGCAAGTAGGATCCAAAAATATGTAAAATTCAACTCGTGTTTACAAATAATATGACTAATGACATATATGACATGAAAGGGGAAATCATTGTTTATGCAATGTATTTTAACAAAAGCGTCCCTATTATCAGGGTAGGCCTATTTGAAAAGCATGGATGCAAATAATTTTATGAATAGGGCCTTCATGACAAAAGTAAAATCTTCAGAAACAGATTAAAATAATTGTTCATTGACGTATTCTATATCAATAAAAATAATATTTGCAAAATTAAAAAGACATGATATCCTCTTTTTTCCAATCATGTGACGATAGAGCTGTTGAGGGAAGCAGACGATGGTCGGGCGCAAAACAAGACGCGCAACATGTAGATGAAACCAGAAAATCAAGCATCACAACAACGCGACCAATTTCAATGTACGGAGCAATTGTTTACACCCGTAGTTCACGCGATCGGCATCACCGTTTTAATTTAATAACAAGTCAATTGTAAGGAATATTAAGTATTTTATGGCATCAATAGGAAGCTAAAATATGTACGTATCAATATGTCGTAATATAGCTTAATTATGGTTGAAAAACCGTGCTACAGTGCCTTTTTAAGGCTGTAATAATGTGTACATACTCTTTAGCCAGTGGAGATTCCAATTGTAGATTTGGTGAACCTGTGACCCCAAATAAGGGCCTCACATGCCAAGGCCTTAAAAACCTATTTTCATCTTCTTCTCCGGAACAAAAATACCTAAAAGGCTGTAATATTGTGTGTAGACTCTTTAGCGTTTGAGTTCTGGGGCTCGAATATTCACTTAGGTCATAAAACTAGTATTTTCCTGCAGGAATAACTTGTTTAGGGTACATAGATAGATTCATTAACGAGAGTGCTGATATGCTTAGAGAACACATAAAGTTTAGTGTCAAGCTTGGTTTTACAGTAAATCACAGTTAAACCCAACACAATATATGAAATTCCTTGGATTCTGGTTGAATTCTATAAGTATTTCTGTTATTATGGATGATGAAAAATCTGTTGGGACACAGAATTTGGGAAGAGAGTTAATCTCTCTTACCGTAAGGCTGTTCAGATCAGAACAGTAGCTATAGCACAGTTCATTGGACTGGTAGTCACAGAATACAAACCCATAACTGGGATTTTGACAAAAATATATATTTGTCCAGAAATGCCATTCTTGAAATTCAGTGGTGGATTGCACATATACATAACAGTTCTAGGGATATTCTGCCAGCTTTACCAGACATTCAGTTCAAACTGAAGCTAGCACCCAGGGTTGGGGTGTTTGTTGTCTTGGAAATATGGCAAATGGGAGATGGTCAATGGTAGAGAAAAGAGAGCATATTAATGTTCCAGAAATGAAGGCAATTGACTCAGGACTTAAATCATTCTCCTCAATATTGACTTACAAGACTGTTTCAGTTCAGTCTGATAATTCAACTACAGTCAGCTACATTAATGAAATGGGCGGGATGCGCTCAGATAAATGTGATAAGTTGGCTGCTGTTATCTGGAATTGGTGCGTTGATAGAAACATTGATCTTCTGGCGTCCCACATACCAGGTACACACAATGTCAATGCTGATCGAGCCTCAAGAAATTTCTTCTCTGATAGAACAGAATGGACATTATCGGATGATATGTTTAACACTGTTAAAGCAAGCCATGTAGCACAATCATCTATGATCCGTAGATCAAACAAAGACAGGCTGCTTCTTCTGGTCAAGTTGACCGGCATTTAATTATGACAACATTCACTTGTATACAATATATACAATATAGATTTACAATCATCGAGTCCGCTAGCTTCACATCATCCTGGACATCCATGGTGACGTCTCACATGGTCATCTGTCCAGGCTGTGGTCTAGCAGACCTCCGATGGGACCTCACCAGGCCCCTCTGCTCCTGTGGGCTCACATGTCCCTCCAGGCCGAGTCAATCCTCCCTTCCAGTCTGGGTCTGGCCTCTATATAGCCAACCATGAAGCAGTTGCCACACAACATCATGATTCGCAACATAGGAACCACTAGTAACCAATCAGCCTAGGGATTATCCCAAAGATAAAGGTCACTAGGTTTTAACACAGTCACACATGACTGTGTCACATCCACCCTGAGGCAATGACCATAGATTTATTTGCATCTAGAGTAAATGCTATGCTAGATAGATATTGTAGCTGGAAACGTGATCAAGGAGCTTGTCATATAGACTCATTCACTATTCACTGGGCAAATAAAGTTATCTATGCCTTTCCACCATTTTGTTTGGTAGGGAGAGTTGTTCGTAAAATCATTCAGGATGAATCTTGTGGGATAGTAATACACCCATTTGGCCTACGCAGTCATGGTTTACTGAATTGATTAACCTTGTTGTTGACAGGTCAAGGGAGATCACTCCGGCTCGAGTAGTTTTCCACCTACCGTGGGACAAGGCAACTCATCCCACTATGAAGAACCTCCGACTCGGAGTATTTCCGGTGTCTGGGACACCTGGGAGAAGGCTGGAATTTCAGCGGACGCTGCCAAAATTCTCTGGGCATCATTCAAGCCAAGTACGAGGAAACAGTACCAGTGCTATTGGGACAGGTGGTTCCCCTATTGTGTTGAGAGACTGACTTATCCAGTTTTTACTAATGTGAACATTGTTATAGAATTTCTTCTGTCACTCTTCCAGACTGGATTGAGTAATAGTTGAGTGCTATTTCTGAGTGCACTGGGTGCTATTTCTGGGATTGTGCAGTGCGGGAATCGAAGTATTGGAGAGCATCCATTGGTTACTCGATTCTTGAAAGATGTGTTTCTTCTTAGACCAGTAACACCGAAGTATTCAGAAATTTGGGATGTTAGCAGATTTTTCAAATGTTGAGATTATCACAGCCCAGAGAGGGCAGACTCTTTGGTTTTTGGACTTGAACAACATGAATATTTCTCAGAATTGTGGGAAAGTTATCTTTTATTTTAGAGAACATGTCAAACAATCCAGACCGGATAAAACTTTTGATCAGATTAAGGTGAAAGCGTACCCTCCGAATAGGAGGCTGTGCCCAGTTACGGTACTTAACGAGTATGTACAGGGATCGAAATTAATATTTTTCAAAGTGTGCCATGTGGGCACTCTCATAGTATTTCAAGTGTGCCATTTCAATGTTAGGTGTGCCTTTGAAATTCAAAATACCATGGTCTATGAAAGTTAAAACTGAACCATATAACACTCCAAGACTTGAAGTGCAAGATGTTATGTTGGCTATATTGTTGTATAAAATGTACTATTCATTGAGTTAAATCATTAAATAAAATTGATTATGATAATTTAAATCAAAGTGTGACTGGTGTATTCACTGAGTAGTCTTTTTCATGATAATTAAGTATTTTAAATCATAAGTGTATCTGTATCTGTATGATTTCTGAAGAGTGACTCAATACTGAGCAGTGATTTCTTCAGTTTGGTTGTATTTTGGAGCAACGAGAAAAGCGGATTTTTTTATTACAAAAATGTTTGGGAAATGTTTTACTTGACCACGCTTGTCACAAGGCATTCTTATCTATAAATGAGCAATGAGTTATTTTCACACTTCTCAAATTATTCACTTACTGTACTTATGAAATACATACATCAATAATGATGTTACATCTTATATTATCTTTTATCAATGATTTAAATTTTCGTAAATGAAAAGGCAGCAATCACTTCCATGTGAGTCTATAAATAGATATCACTTTGACTGTCAACATGGTAATGCTACACTATGAATTGAGCTTGTATTCAATTTTCTGATTGGCTAAGAAAAGGGATATCCCAAAGTTAACCAATGATAGAGCTTATAACATCTGGATGTTTGCTGGGGAGACTTGAAACAGTCACTTGACTAATCAATGATAAGTTTTATAACATCTGGATGTTTACTGGGGAGACTTGAAACAGTCACTTGACCTAGTTCTTTTTTTGGTAGGGATGACCAGGATATTTCCTTGCATTTTCATTTTGGTAAGAGTCATTTACTTATCAAAAGATTATTTACTGTTGGAATTTTATGACAGATGTTAGATTTTACATACAAATATATTTCAGTTTTAAAAATCAGAATTTATAATGAAATTGTTTCAAAGTTTTGTGACTGGTTAATCCCTACAAAACAAATGGACTCAACCAAACAATCACAGACGACTGAGGAGGTTATTGATTTTATTTTTCGTAGATAATCAACTTAATATTAAATTAAATAATTAAATTAGTAGTATTATTTTTAATTGTTGGTAAATAATATTTAAGAAGTGTGTAACATAATATTTCTTTTTTAAATTGGTGCTAAACATCGACTTTTGCTTCATGCGGTGCAAACCAAGGCTGTCTGTGTTCCTCACTCGCCATCCTTTATTTCAACCAATCAGCATGCTCACTTCCTTAGATACCGATACGGCGAAAAGGAACAGCCAAAGATCAAACAGCATGAAAATATTGATAGAGGGGACGATGTTTAGAATTTGAGTTCATATAAACTGACAGTTGACATGACAGTTTTGTGAAAATTTAACAAAATATTCAAAATTTTAACAGTGACAAAATACTATGATACATTATTGATAATAGTCAAGTGTGCCACAAGGGCATGCAGGTAAAAATTTACCCGTGCCATTACGATTTTAACTGTGCCCTCGGCACGATGGCACTAATAATTTCGAACCCTGATGTATCTAGGACTGATTCCTTGAGAGGAGAAGAGTCTAAACTTTTCACTCAAATCATTAAACCCCATAATAGGGTTTCTAGAGACACTCTTAGCAGATGGATCAGAACAGGGCTTGAGTGGGCAGGAATTGATACTCATAAATACTCTGCTCATAGCACTCGGTCGGCCGCTACTTCGGCTGCACATTCTCTTAAGGTGCCATTATCTGAAATTTTGAATAAGACTGGCTGGGCCTCAGAAAAAAATGTTGCCAAGTTTTATAAGAAACCCTACATTTAACGAATAATTTTTCAACTTCATTTCTTTCTGGTTGAAAAAGGGGAGGAGGCGAGTGTGAGGTGATGCTTGTCTTCCTACTCCTAGCGGGGCCAAGCATATGATATAGATTGTGGTTATCACTCCCCTTACTGTGGGGAAAATGGGGTTTCTTCACATTAGAGACGCTTTATTTATGTGCTCATTGAACAATTTCTGAATGTTTATTTTATATTTTTTGGGTTTTGCACCTCTTGTGGGGTCAATTCATTTGATTTTTGATTAAAACTGTCTTGATTTTGATTTTGTTGATTTTGTAGATATTGCCTCTTGACTAACTTGCAGTCATTTGGTATTTTGAGTGTGAGCTTATGATGCTTGGCAGATCCGGCTTTGAAGTCTCATGGGACCTGAATCACGTGACTGATAGAGTAGAATTTAACAGTTAAACGAGACTTACCTTGTACCAATCAGTCTTCTGTGATGAGGAGGTAACATGCCCTCCCTTTTACCCTTCTCTTCTTAGTCTCGAGATCTGCCTCGCGGACTTTAAAGACTGATACGCATGGGCAATCTGCAATCTCATGTTACCTCCTCATCACTGAAGACTGACTGGTAGAAGTACAGTCCAACTTCACCTCACAAGGTAAGTCTCGTTTAACTGTTAAATGATGTAGGAAAATGTCTTCGAATTACTAAGTTTCTCAAACTATTTCTTATAGTTTAATTTACAAATAACAAACTTCTGCTTTTCGCGTCTTGGGACTTGGAAACCAATGCAAAGTGCCATATCATTGTGAACGTCAGCCATGTTTATCTTGGAAATGCTGGCTCCTGATTGGTCAGATCCTGGAGTGACCACTCGTTGACCTAAGATCCATGAATACTAATGAGCTAGCTGACGTTCACAGATGGCTGAACTTGGCATTGGTGGCAAAGCCAGCGAAACTTAAAAGTTCTCACAACACAAAAACTTTCCAAAGAACAAACATAGAACGTTATGGAAAACACAAGAGATTTTTAAGAGTAACAATAATAATTTATTCACAAGACATGAAGTTATATGCAAAGATGATAAAACATTACTTTTATGAAAAACCTAATCCTTTTCGTGACGTCTATGTAAATTTGCCAACTGAACTTTAATAAATACTTAGTAAGTTTTCCCCAAAATAATTAATAAAGACACTTAGAAAATCCTGGTTACATTTCCATTTTATGTATAAAAAGTTTGGAGTCCTGGCAAAAGTTTTGACATCCTCATCTTGTCGGCTGGTCTGAGAGCTTGCTGCTTATATTTAATGGTCCGAGAAATGAAATGCAAGCCTCATTTGATCGATGATGATGATGAGTATGGGGATTTTACGAGCGATTTTCAGTGGAGCTGTTCTCTCACTCGGGCCACTAGAGCGTTTAATAAAGTTCCGAAATGTTTCTGAAAAGGATAATTTTGATGCCACGGCTGAAATGGTTGGAGGCTAATTTTGAAATTTTGAAATTTGGAATAGTGCCAATTAAGGTTAGGTTAAGCCGGGGGTGGGGAGAGGAGGGGGAGGGTTTATTTGTTAAGTTTGGAGGGTTTTAGTTTGTTTATAGGTTTAGATTCGGTCCAAGAGGCCCGAATCTTTTAGGTAAGTGCCGACCGCTTGGAGGGTACTGTGGTTATTGTTGGTATATATTTTGTGTTGAGATATTATTTGCCCTTAGGGTTAGGTTAAGTATTTGGCGGAAGGCTGCATACTGTGAGAATGTGTTGTATTGTTTCTGCTTGTGGGCAGTGTGGGCATGCAGGGGAAATATTATATATTTTGGATTTATGGATAAGATCGTTTTGTATGCCCAGTTTGGAGCATAATTATTGCCCTATCGATGTTTTTATTTTTAGAATATATTTTTTGTTTGCCTAAAGGGTTAGGGATAAATTTTTTGATGTGGATAGCCTTGTTGGAGTTTGCGTATTGCAGGTGCCATGCTCGCTTTACATGAGATTTTGATAGGCTTTTGGCCTTTTGTTTCGAATGAAAAAGGGGGAGAAAATTAGGAAGTTAGGACGGCCCTCCTTGGCAGCTTTGTCGGCTTTTTCATTGCCAAATACGCCGACATGAGCTGGTACCCATAGGAGTTTTACTGCCTTGCCTTGATTATGGGTCTGGATGGAATTGAGAATTTTGGAGATTAAATCAGGGCGTTTTTTGTGGATTTGTTTTGGAGTGCCTGAAGGGCACTGAATGAGTCGGATGAGAATTTTGCCCTGATTTTTTATTTTTGGTGGGTAAAAGCGAGTGCTATCGCCATACCAGTCTAGACCGATTGGTCGTTAGGGAGACTATTTGAATAAGATAATGGTCGTGGTTGTTGTCTAGATGTGACACCAGTCGGACCAGTGTTCTTGTATGTAGTTGAGTGCAGTAGTATGCGCGAGTTGTTTAGAAGTTATTTTGCTGAGATGGAGATTTATTTTGGGGGTGGGTAGTGGGGCGATAGGGTGATGCACCATATTTTTGGGATAGTAGTGTTTGGATGCGGTGGAAGATGGGAGCGCGAAGAGGATATTTATTGAAAATTACCGCGTTAGTTTTAGAGGTACTGCTAGTAAGCAAGTCCCTGATAAGTGGGTCCTCTGAAGATCCAGCCCAGAAGTTTAAGGTGAGTTGGTCCCTTCACAGAGAGAGGGGAATTTCACCAGTTTGGGCTTGGAGAGCTTTGAGTGAGGTACCCATTTGAGTGCGGGTAGCTACCTTTAGTGCCTGATATTGGATAGAATTCAGGGAATTTATTTGGTTGGGATTTAAGGTATAATAAATGGGTGCGCCATAGTCCAGTTTGGACCTTATTAGGGATGAGTAGAGATTGAGAAGGGTTTGCCTATTTGCTCCCCAGCCTGTGCCGGAGATTGCTCTCATGACATTAAGGTTTTTCGAGCATCTTAGTTTAAGGTCTTTGACATGAGCATCCCATGTGAGATGCACGTCAAAGATTTGTTTTTAGAATTTAATTTGGTTATTTTTTAGATATAAATTGGGGGAGATAGGGCGCAAATTTTTATTTTTGAATACTACCCCTATGTTTTTTTCCGCATTTATTTTAAAGCCCCATTTATTGGCCCAGAGGTCGATTTTATTTAGTGCGGTTTGGAGTAAGGAGGTAGTGTTACTTCGGTATCTACAACGAGCCCATAGGGCACCGTCGTCTGCAAATTTGGAGTTGTTTATTTTTTGGTTGATACCTTTGAAAAGGTCATCAATCATGATGTTGAATAAGGTGAGGCTAATGATGCTGCCTTGTGGGGTGCCGTTTTCCAAAGGATGGTTTTCAGACTTTTGGTTTTCGACCCCGACAGTTATTTGCCTATTGTGTAGGAAATCCTGGTTTTAATTAATTATGTTGCCTGAGAGGCCTTTTTTAGTTAATTTTTGGATGAGGCCGTTATTGCACATCATATCAAAAGCATTGCAAAAATCCAGTAAGATTGTGAGTGTATATAGCTTTTTGTTTTGTGATTTTTTAATATCTTGCTCTAAGAGGTAAGTTAGAGGTAAGGGAGATGGGCCTATAGGAGTTAGGGTCCCCGGGGGGTTTATTTGGTTTAGGTATTGGTATTACTAAAGCTTCCTTCAAGTTGGAGGGGAGCTTTCCTACTTGCCAAATGGTATTATATAGGTTTAAGAGGAAAGTGAGGGTGGAGGTGGGTAGCTTCTTAATTATTTGGTAGGAGGTCAGGTCAAGCCCTGGGGCTGTTCCCTTTTTCCCATTATTTAATACAAATTGAAGCTCCTCCATTGTGAATGCTTTGTTGATTGGTTTGTTATCTGGGGGTTGTGTTTTGCAGTGTTTGCGGTGTTATTTTTGTGTTTTAAAAACTCCGGGGAGTAATTAGTGTTGCTGCTTGCAGTAGCAAAGTGTGATGCGATTGCGTTAGCTTTATCTTTAGGTTTTTTAAGGTTATTTATTGGTGGGATTTTACTACTGCATTTTCTGCCACGAATGACTCGGAGTTTATTCCAGACTTGTCTGGAACTGACTTTGCCATTCAACTCCTCGCAGAAGTTTTCCCAATGTTGTGTTTTGTTTTGTTTTATGAGTAGATTTACTTTGTTTTTAATTTGCCTAGCATAGGGTAATTTTGAAAGGTTGCGCTTTGCCTTTTTAAAGGCCGTTTTACGCTGTTTGCGCGCAACTTTTAATTTCCTCAGTCCACCAGGGAACTGAGGGATTGGTAATTTTGGGGGCAGAAAAGGGGATTGATTGTTTTGCAGCATTTATAATAGCATTAGTGAAATTATTGGAAAAAGTTTCGGTGTCTTTATTTTCAAGGTCTGCTGGGTTTAGTTGATTGCAAAGTGCATTAAATTTATCCCAGTCAGCCTTGTTGTAGTGAAATTTAGGGTTTGGTGGTGAATTTGGAATATTTGAATTATTTGTTGGTAGGAAGTTATTTAGAGTGATAAATATAGGGAAATGGTCACTTCCCCACGGATCATCAGATACCTGCCACTCGGTATTTAAAGCGATGTCCGGGGTAGTGATAGTTAAATCGATAGCAGACATAAGGTCCCTAGCGCTATTTTGGGTTAGAACCGGAGGGTGGTTTAGTACATTGTTTAGCCTGTTGTGAATGCGGGTTTGCTGCCATTTTAATTGAAGCAAATAATATGAGGGATAGAAACACGAAAGAGACGAAGACGAAATCACATTTTTGCCAGCAATACATCCATGAAATCATAACATCCAAATAGGTGAGGTTTGATTTGAAACATATTGTTTAGACAACATTTACTGTCAAAACCATTCAGAAATTAACATAACACATTATCTAACTATGCAAAGCTTTACCATTCATATAAATATGTATACAGGTTTACTTATGATAGTAGCTTTAATGAGATATGACATACAGTAAATCATTTGATTACATAAATCCCAAATCCATTTCAATCAACCAATCAAATTAGGCATAAGGTCAAGGCTACATTTCAGGTTTACTTATAACTGAGGCTCATTTTCAATATTTTCTTTTCAGAGCCGAAGTGTTAGACTACTTATTTTACAATAACTAGACCATGTATGTGGACTAGCAATATTGTCCTTTATCAAAGAATCACAACAAAGAATTTCAACAAAAACTTAAAACTTGTAATAAAATTTAATTTATAATAACTATTTAAATGGTGAGATTTTCTCAAATGGCATGGAGAAAGCCTCGGATATTGATGTGATAATGACCAATGAGTGTTAAAGGTAGGACTAACACTCCACATACATGATCGAGTTTAAGTACAAAATACTTTGGAGAAGGTATTAACTGAAATCTGTATTACCTTTCATTTATAAAAGAAGGTATTAACTGAAATCTGTATTACCTTTCATTTATTATAATCTATCTCCTAGCATGTATTTTTGTTCATCTTTCCCCCTAAATGTTCATAGTTTTTTAATTATGAGTTGGCTTTAAAGTTGCATTAATCTTAGTAAAATTAATCAAATTATGTCATGTAACAATATTCAAAATAAATGTTGATGAAATACAATTTTAGTCAGGTGGAAAGTACAGCATTAACTTAAACTATCAGTCGATTTTAAGATTTTTGTTGAAATTCTTTATTGTGATTCTTGATAAATGACAATATTGCTAGTCCATTGCTAGTTCTTGTAAAATTAACATATTGAACTCGGTCTAGTAAAAATGTACCCTGATCATAGGGCCGATACCAGTTGGATTTTATGTTCAAAATATATCTCTTCATGCCAGAAGATTGTGTACTAACATGGATAATTTATATTTCATTACATAGGACTGAATTTTGCAAGCTGCACATTTATTATTCATGTCAAACGATGTTTCAATGTTAGTAAACAAGACACGAGGGTTGCGTCACATTTCAATCCACAATTCCTCTAAATATCCTTTTACACACCAGTCGTTTGAAAATTCCTTAAAACATGGTTTATTAACGACCAATACTCACAAATAATGCTATTTATGTGGTTAAATAACATATCATATTAATATTTAAAAACTACGCGCTGCAAATGTTGAAGCGATTGGAGGCACATTCTGGTCCCAGCGCTTACACTAACCTGTTGAGCTGCAGAGCCCATGGCTATATTTTTGTCAAATCCAATTGAAAGCACAATTCCACGGCTACCATGAATTTCATGCAATTACGATTACTCCATTAAAACATGAAACTATAAAAAAGAGAAAACAATTATTACAAAATATATCTTCAAGACTGAGTTCAATATCAATTCAATGAATATGTTTATTTTACAAGAACTAGATCATGTTTGCGGACTAGCAATATTGTCATTTATCAATGTATTACCAGTTTTGTCTGCTAAAGTCCAAAATGGAAAATTCATTATAGGAAACTCAATGAAACATGGAAATATAAAAAAGATAAAAATTATTACAAAATGTATCAGGTGTCATTTAACTTATTTCCATGTGTATGTTGTAGAAGTGCAGAAATATATATACAGTTAGATTTACTCAGGTAAATAAACAATAGTATAGAGGCAGTTGACCAAACATTTCAAAAACTGAATAGTCCTAACTGAAATAGGTACCGGGTAATAACAATTAAAGTCACATCTCAAGTGTTTTATCATCCAAACATGGATTGCACAGTAGATTTCACTTGTGCGACATCAATAATAATAATAATAATACATTACAGATATTGCTACAATAACAACGTCATGTAATGAGATTTCAGTCTCAGGACAACATCACTGAGTACACAAATGACAACAGTAAACTATTTTATATTGATTGTAGAACTATACCTGTATATATATATATACAAGAATGTTGATAAAAATATAGCCATTGGCTCTGTAGTTCATCAGGAATTGAACCTACAAAGTTTCACACACATTTCATAACTAAATAACTGATAATTAATCATCCAAACATGGATTGCACAGTAGATGTCACTTGTGCAACATCAATAATAATATTAATATATACATTACAGAGATTGCTACCATCACAATGTCCTGTAATGCTATTTCAGTCTCAGTATCACTGAGAACACAAATGACAACAGCAAACTATTTTATAATGATTGTAGAACTTTAACTGTTTATACTATAAGAATAATCAACGAGTTGCGAGGAATTATGGATTATCTGTCCCGAGTTAAAATTAATTATTGTGATAAACTCTGAGCTTTAGCGAGGAGTTTGACATAATAATTCACGAGGGACAGATAATTCGTAATTCCGAGCACCGAGTTGGTTATTCTTTTCAAGATCAATTTAATGTGTAAAAATCGAAAAACAAGACCCCAATTCACGATCTTTGATTAGACTGTAAAATACAAATTGTAGTCATACTCCATTCATAAACTCTTTCACACCTTCAAGATGTGCATATCTAAATAGTTTGCAACTTGCTCTATTTTTTTCAGAACTATTCTAAAGTAACTGTTGAATTTTATTGCTATAACGGTTTACTGACGCAGTAAACAACTCGTTTATATTGTAAACTATGTCGCAGAATTAGAGAAAATTAGTTAAAACGTGAACTAACAATCGCACTGTTGGAATGCAAGATAGGAGTGAAAATATGTCACCAAATGACGTCATGGTTAATGACGTCACAAAGCAATGACGTCACGGCAGTGCAGTCGGCAACTCTTGCATGCTGCTTCGCCTTGCAAGTTTAATACTGTCATTACGGTCTCGGAAACTTCGGTTGAACATGATTTTATATTTAATATGTTTTACTGACGTGTGACTCCAATTAGGTATGCCCGAAACTGTTCACTTATGTGATTTAGCTTAAAAAGATAGCTAAGCAATTCATGAATGAGCGCAAAGTAGTTCCGTCAACCAATCAAAACGCCAGTTATATTTAGAAAAACTGTAATTCCCATGACCATTATGAAAAATTTAATACCCGGCATATCTGTGCCCGCTTGGGTAAGAAAAGAATGTTGATACAAATATAGCCATTGGCTCTGTAGTTCATTAGGATTAGAAATATATATTTTAGAGCTACCCCCACCTACGAAGTAGTGGGCAAAGATAGCGCTCATCCGGTGTCCATTCGAGCATGCTTGAGCTTTGTACACTTAATTTTTTTTGTAATAAACTTTTGATATTTTACTGATTAAGTTTATTATTTATTATCGATGTGCATTTGAAGAAATGTTTTATCCTGAACGCAATATGCATGTTGTTAATTTTAATTAAGAAATTTTCTGTTTGTGAAATACAGTTTCTTTAAGTAGACTTTAGATATTTGTTGACTGTATTCACCTGATGGCCTAGATGTTCTAATCAACTGAAGTAATTTACATAGTTTATGTTAATTTTTCGAAAAATCTTTTACAGTGAATATTTTAATCAATAGTTGATAACCAATATAGTAAGTAGAGATTATTACTCGAGGACCTGTGTCATATTACTTTTACGAAATGAGTGTGAATTTGTGTAGAGCGAGAGCGAGGGTTATGCACAAATTTGCTAGAGTTTCGTGACAATCACATGGCACATTTCAAACTGTTATAATTTCTTTATTACCCATTTCATTCCATTTGATTAACATAAAATAAGTCCAGAAAAAGTCCACTTCTGTTGCGACACCAAGCTACAGTGACACCAGAACAAATGTTTTATGATCTCACAGACATTGAAATACGGGAAGTCGCAGTAGAACAAAGGTTGATAAAGATCCACTTCAGCTCAAGCTATCTGCGAGCTTTA
This sequence comes from Gibbula magus, assembly GCA_936450465.1. NCBI lineage: Eukaryota > Metazoa > Mollusca > Gastropoda > Trochida > Trochidae > Gibbula > Gibbula magus. The sequence continues at coordinate 83,093,541 of OW388295.1, read as the reverse complement.
ATGGTAACCTCTTTCTCAGGGTCTTGTTTGAGTTGAGCGATGATGAAGTATCGGAGATCGCTCAACTGATGAGTCCAACACAGGATGAAACTAGTCATCACTGCTAGGCCACTAGCCCCTCCTCTCCTATCATCACCGCTAGCCCACTAGCCCCTTGCCTATCATCACCGCTAGCCCACTAGCCCCTCCTCGCCTATCCAAGTCTCTACTCTTTTTGCACTTGATGACCTGGTTGTGCCTTTTCAGGACAGGTGAAATGTGACATTCCTCATGGGTTTATATACAGACAGGTGATTTAGGACAGGTGAGTTGAATAAAATGTGACATTCCTCTGCTAACATGGGTTTATATACAGACAGGTGATTTAGGACAGGTGAGTCGAATATAATGTGACACTCTTCTGCTAATATGAGTTTATATACAGACAGGTGAGTCGAATAAAATGTGACATTCCTCTGCTAACATGGGTTTATATACAGACAGGTGATTTAGGACAGGTGAGTCGAATAAAATGTGACACTCCTCTGCTAGCATGGGTTTATATACAGACAGGTGATTTAGGACAGGTGAGTCGAATAAAATGTGACATTCCTCTGCTAACATGGGTACATATACGGACAGGTGATTTAGGACACGCGAGTCGAATAAAAAATGTGACACTCCTCTGCTAACATGGGTTTATATACAGACAGGTGATTTAGGACAGGTGAGTCGAATATAATGTGACACTCCTGTGCTAACATGGGTTTATATACAGACAGGTGATTTAGGACAGGTGAGTCGAATAAAATGTGACAATCAATATAGCTACAGGTATAAGATATATATACTTACAACTCTATCCAGTCAGAGTCTACACAGTATAGAAGTTGTTATCCAGTCAGTGTTCGCTGTGTCTACACAGTATATAAGTTGTTATCCAGTCAGTGTTCACTGAGTCTACACAGTATTGAAGTTGTTATCCAGTCAGTGTTCGCTGTGTCTACACAGTATATAAGTTGTTATCCAGTCAGTGTTCACTGAGTCTACACAGTATTGAAGTTGTTATCCAGTCAGTGTTCACTGAGTCCACACAATATAGAAGTTGTTATCCAGTCAGTGTTCACTGAGTCTACACAATATAGAAGTTGTTATCCAGTCAGTGTTCGCTGTGTCAACACAGTATTGAAGTTGTTATCCAGTCAGTGTTCGCTGTGTCTACACAGTATTGAAGTTGTTATCCAGTCAGTGTTCGCTGAGTCTACACAATATAGAAGTTGTTATCCAGTCCGTGTTCACTGAGTCCACACAATATAGAAGTTGTTATCCAGTCAGTGTTCACTGAGTCCACACAATATGAAGTTGTTATCCAGTCAGTGTTCACTGAGTCTACACAATATAGAAGTTGTTATCCAGTCAGTGTTCACTGTGTCTACACAGTATAGAAGTTGTTATCTAGTCAGTGTTCGCTGTGTCTACACAGTATTGAAGTTGTTATCCAGTCAGTGTTCGCTGTGTCTACACAGTATTGAAGTTGTTATCCAGTCAGTGTTCACTGAGTCTACACAGTATAGAAGTTGTTATCCAGAAAATCTTGTTTTCTTATTACATTCCCCTTCTAAATGCACACAAAGATTGAATATTTAAAATCAATTGTTATTCATAAGAATGAATATTGAAAGAGCTCTAGAGCTCTATGCCTAAGCTTCCTAGCTCCACAATTTAGCCGAACAGTTTACTTCTATTATTACAAACTAGTACAAACTCCAGTCAGGGACAACAGAAATTGCTTTGGGTACTAGGTTAAACTGTGTTGATCTTGTCTGTTTTTGAACTTCAGCTACAACCATTGTTTCAAAACATTTTCTTAATGTTTCATGTACTGTACATACCTGAGAAAGATTAATCATCATACACACAAACAAGGATTTATAATGATTTCACTTGTCAAAATGTTGAATTGTGGGTGATAACAATAAATAATACAATTTACAAGCAAAACAATTGCAAAGTAATGTAATCAGATAGTTGGTTGAAATACTGTTATTAAATTTTCTAAAAGATTTGACATAATGAAGTTATTTTTTAATATTTAAATTTCAGCAATCTGAAAATTTCTTGGAGATGAAACAGGATGAAAACTACACAGTGCGAGACGAGATGTTTGTTGACATTGTGATTTGAAGTTTGTATTGCTGAGGCTGACAGACGGATGGCTGGGACGCGGGCAATTTCATGTTATAGGATCATTGATCACCAAAAATTAATCAAAAGTTCATTTTGAAAGTTTCATCAACCTGTTACACACTTGTTAAAATTCTTTCAAACTAAACAGGACATATTTCTGTGTCACTCATCCTGTGTGTTTATTTTTCACATAAACATTCCCAACAAAGTTAGTTCTAGGATCATTTAGACACATATAATATGAATACAATTCAATGGAATGTGGAATGTGAAATAGGACAAGTGTTTACATACTGGCATTTAAAGTTTGTAATATTGTTAATGACTAACATATTTTAAAAGCTTTTAGAACTCTGCAGTAACTAAATCAAGTACAGCTATTATTTATTATGTAAGTACATTCCTACAAACAGCATCTTAGAATTCTTGTCTTGTCCAGTTTGTAGATATATCTTTCATATCCATGTTTTGTAGAAATATTTACATCGACAGTTGAGTTGTGATTCAGAACAGCCACTTTGATGTTATTCCACTTTGTAATAAACCAAAAATGTTAAACATAAGTTTAAAGTGTGAAGTTGTGGTCTTGTTTTTCATGTTATGCAATAGTGTATACAATGGTAATACTTTCAAACAGATATTTGACAATTTTTTAACAAATCGTTTGTTTGTTAGAGGGAGGAGAATAACACATTTTACGTCTGCTTCAGTGAACAAGTTGTGATCAGTAACAGACATTTCTCAGTGTTTAAATTTGAGAAATTATTCTTAAAAAGTGATCAAAACATGAACTAATGTATATTTGTTCTTCATGTTAAGTGAAAATAGAAATAATGAGAGTAATTTCAAACAAAAAACTGTAACTTTACACACTTCAGTACATTCAACAATCTATTTTACAGGTCAGGTTTTACAGGCAAATTCAAAGAAAAAAAAATATTAAAAATGTTTAAAAATATGAAGATGTGGACTTGTTTTTCACGTTATGTTTTAATAAATACAATGCTGATACTTTGAAACAAATATTTAACAATTTTTAAACAAATCGTCTGTTTGTGACAAGAACTTGACTGAACCAGATGTGATTACTGACAGACATTTCTAAGAGATCAGATTTGAGAATTTATTTTTTTAAAACTGATTAAAAAGTGTTCAAATGTGTATTTGTTATTCATATTAGGTCAAAAGATAAACACTGAGAACATTTTCAATCTTATATCAATCACTTTTTTACACATCGGTTCATTTACAGTTTCATCTTACAGATCAAGTTACAGCTAAAAATAGAATAACACGTTATTTTGTCAAACTAAGACACTTATTTGTTTTTACATATTTACAACATATCAAAACAACATCACAGTTTGTTTAATCAAACAAGGCCTGCTGAATAAGATCTATTTTCTGGTCAGTGATGGAAATCTCGCGTCCGCTGACCAGTCTCATTCTTGTAGCACAGCTGCCGCTGACTGGAGCAACGTAAAACATGGGGAAAACCGACTCGGAGAACTTGACGTTCAATTTACACAACAGTTTCCCGCTCCCTACATCAATGAGGGCAACTCTCCCCCGTCCCACATCCAACACTAAACCGAACTTTAAGTTCAGTTTGTCACCAGATGTGGGACGGGAGAGAGTGACACACTCACCAACCAGATGTTCACTGTCCTCCTGATCTCTCCTCCTCCACACCTGGATACAGATTCTGTCTGGGTGAAGGTCACAGTAGTCCGCCACAGTTACACAGAGAGAGTTGGGGAGAACAGAAACACAGAGCCCCTTGTCCAGATTCCCCCGTCCTTGTACCACCCCCATCTGCAGGGGCCACACGACTCTCTCCTTCCAAGTAAATGTGTTGTCCGTCTCCCAGTAAGATGGGAGACAGAAAGGGGAGGGGGAGGGAGGGACGGGGACGGGACGACTACAAGTCCCCCAGAACTTCAAGAAGCGTCCCGGTCTGTCTGTGTCTCCACTCTCCTCCATGTTGTTCAGCTCAAGTCCGTCTACAACTTGTAGATACTCGTGAACTCTGTTTGTGTCGAGAGTCATGGCGGGACCTGCAAATATACAACTTTGTTGTCATCAAAACATAAACAAATGACATCTTGAAATGTTTATTTTGTTCTTTTAGATACATTGATGATAAAATATTAATTAACTGTTACGATTTTTTATAACTTTGATCGCTACTCAAAACCGACCATAAACCTGGATTATTTAGAGCTGATTGTTCTGTGAATAAACACTTTCTGTTTTCCAAAAATATATAAATGACATCTTGAAATGTTTATTTTAGTATTTTAAACAATTTGATGATATAAACATTGATAATTGTGACAAAAAATAAAAACTTTGTTTGACTCTCTAATTGATCATACAGTTGATTTTACCGACAGTCGGTTTTCAAATGAATCGGTTTTCATTGAACATAAAACAAATTGTTGTAACTTAAATATTTACAAATGTCATCTTAAAACTTCTATTTTACTATTTCAAACACTTTGATGATAAAATATTTAATAATTGGGAACATTTTTTAAAACTTTGTTTGCTGCTCAAACTGACAAATAATCCAGTAACTTTCTCAGAGCTGAGAGTCGCGGTCGGTGAATAAAAACAATTGTGATCAAAATTTGTTGTTAAAACATATTGACTAGCATCTTGAAATGTTTATTTTAATATAACAAATATTTTGATGATAAAACTATTTATGATTCAGAACAAAATTAAAAAAATTGTTTGCCACTCAAACTGACAAGTAAGCTACAATTACACAGAATCTATATTATTAGAGCGGATTGTTCTGTAAATAACCTATCTTGTGTTATCCAAACATATGCAAATGACATCTCGAAATCTTTATTTCTGTATTTTAAATAGTTTGATGAGTGAATTATTAATCATTGTGAAAAAAAAATATAAAGTTTGTTTCTAGCTCTAAAAAACAAAACAGTTGATTTGCCGACGGTCGGTTTTATCAAAGCTGAGCGGCATTGCGAGAATTGTAGCTTAATTTTTAATGTAAAAGATACACAAATGACATCTTGAAATGATTATTTTAATATTTCAAACACTTTGATGATGAAATGTTCAATAATTGCGACAACTTTTGAAAAACGTTGTTTGCTACTCAAACTAACAATAAGCTACAGTGTCGAAGCCGAGTGTCATGGCGGGATAGATTTTGATTGATTGAAAACATATTTTATTCATTTAAGAAATGAATTGGGCACAAGTTGTGAAACTTATAGAAGCCCTCTCCAGGTAATCAACAACTATTTTACAAGGCTAGAATACATAACAAGAAAGTAAGAAATCTACAAGTGACGAAGTGGGTAAACATGTAATATACATTATTAAGGCAACACACAATTGGAAATGTTATTCTTATGACAAAATGCACTTTGAATATGGTAAATACGTACATTAGTATTAATGTATTATTTGAACCGTTGACTCTTTCCAATGAATTTATGAAAATGGTGAAATAAGTTTTCATTGACTGTTTGTGGAAGATTTGGGTTTCCATACAGGATTGTATTAATATAATAGATACATTGTTTAAAGGGACACTCCGTATGCTATTGTAGTAACATAGGTCAAAAGTTACCAAGGGTGTTATTTTATCGAGAAGTAATGACTGTTGTCGAAAATTACCCTTGTAGTGTCAATCTGTTCAGTTTTGTTACATTTTTAAGATGTTAGGCTTGATTTATGATCGAAAACCGGACAATGTTCCGCGGCTGTCGCATGTCAATTGTTCAAAGTAATTTTGAAAACTTAAATGTAGCAGACTAAGAGACAGACCTTGTTTGGTACTGTTCCCTAGAACATATAACTGGTATACTATACTTGTAAATTGGGCACCGCAATTCGGCTCCTCGTCGTCTATTAAGTCGCTGCTCGAGTTTCAGTGAAAACGTTATTGTCAAATATTTGGCTTTAGGGGATAGATAGGCAAGTCGAACTTTATATATATATATATATATATATATACTGTGCATGTTTCATTAAGGAAAATACAAATGTGATATTGTATATATATGGATGCCAAGCAATCAAAATGAGTTTGTATGCCAAACATTTCATTCAATTCATTCAAATTACAATTACAATTTCGCAACAAATGTCAGAATAGTTGAGAAAAATATTTTTTATCACATCCTGGCTTGAGTTTCTTGTGTCTCATTAAGTGAAAATTTGCCGATTCCACTACTTCATAGGAACAATTAAGTTGTTCGTCCTCACCATTGAAACCATTATTTCTAAATCAAAACGTTATTCTGTTTCAGTGTTTTTGAAAAGATCAAGAATGTATAGCCCTATGACACTCTATGAAATTCATTATTTACACCTCAAAGCCAAATATGGGCTTCTTAAATACGATTTTTGGAGTTAGATGTACATGTTAAACTCTATATAATACATTGAGAGAAAACTAAGCACTTGCATTTTGTTCTTGCCCGCAGGAGCCAATATTGGTGAAAAAGTGTCAACCATGTTATAGTTCTTGGTGTTCTGATGCACCAAGTACTGGGCTTTGAAACTGGCTTTGGGCTGGATCGTCAACTTCATATGCTTTCTAGTCGCCTATTTTCGAAAATACTGGCCCCCAATAGGCGAGAACAAAATGTTGTGTGAAAGGTGGGGGCCGGCCTATGTATTCACCTGCCATGGAATATTGTAAGAATAATCAACTCGTTGCTCGGAATAACTGATAACTTAACTGTTGATTATTGTAATAAACTCAGAAACAAATCGAAAAGCAAGACACGACATCACAATCTTAGATGAGACTGTACAATACACATTGTATGTTCATACCCCATTCATAAACTTTCTCACACATTTAAAGGCGCTGTTGCACGTTTTTCTTACTGAAATAAAAGTGATCTCACATAAAAGTTAGCGTTACCAATGGCTAAATAATACTCCCGAATCAATAATAAGAGTTCTAAAACGAATATATATATTGTTCGGTTAAGCCATGCGAGTCCATTTTCCTTACAATGTTCACATTAAAATGGCCGCTAGAAGGTAGTTGAAGTGATCTCAAAGTAGAGTACGGCAACTTTGTCTGCAGTCTACATGCACTGAATGTCAGTGCACCACCCATGTTTCGCTAGTTCCAGCGACGTTAAACCCCAACTCACCTCACCTCACCTTTTCTACTTTGCATGTTTATTGGTGTGACTTTAATTAGGTAGGCTGTGTTCAAAATTGTTCATCTAGATTCAGCTAAAGAAAAAGGCCAGCAAAGTGAAACAAATGAAATGATAATAGATTTCCGTACAAAAAAAGGATTACTGGAGCCACTTGATATTGATGGAAGTTGCAATAGTAGACGAGTATAAAATCTGGGTACGATCATTGACAACTAACTTTCATGGAAATCTAATTCACACCGTATACATGCTGACGCACAACAAAGACTTTTCTTCCTGCGAAAATTGCTTTTGATGTAGACCGCAGTATACTTAGATTAATCTTCCAAACTTTTTTTCAATAGCATTCTGATTTTCTGCTTCCATGCATGGTATGGAAAACTAACACAGAAAAACAATACTGACAACATTGTAAACACCTCCAGTAAACTTTGCGGCTTTAATTTTGAGCATCTTTCATTCCAGTTTCACCGTTATCAAGCAAATGACCATCATTGCTTGATAACGGTGTTAGGATCTACACCTCGCACTTGTGTAATAAAGAAGTTGTATATCCATAAAACTCGTTCTTCTTCATCTAACCAACTTCTAAATGCCATTGAAAATGAAAGGAGTGATTGTAGACCTTTAGAGTTAAAAAGAAGGCTCTAGCCATTCAATCAGAACCATCGCACTTTCTAAATGAATAATATGAATTTATACCATCTGGACGTCGTATCAACATCTGGCATTTCAAACTAACAGAGACTCATTGAATGTAAGACGAATTTCCCATTTGGGATAATAAAGTTTATCTTATCTTATCTCATGAAGGGCTGAAAAGGAGATTCGTGAACAAATCAAACAATCAAAATACAAATTGTATTTAGAAAAACTGTTATTCCCGTGAGCATTATGCAAACTTTAAAACCCGGCATATCTTCGCCCGTTTGGGTAAGAATAAGTTTTAGTTTTCAAATAATTTGAGGTTTGAGTTAAATTAAACCGGAATTGAACTTAACTCATAAGGACTGTTCACTTTACCGTCGCGAAATGACGAAACTTCGTATCGGTATGGCAAGATTACAAGTGCATATAGTAATGTTATAAGAACACTGCGATTGTGCAGAGTATGTAAGCTAGATAGAATTGAAGATGAATTTCATTTTGTCATGGTTTGCCCAGCCTTTCAAGACTTGAGATTTAAATATTTGCCGCTTGCTTGTACGCCATATGGTTTTAAAAATAGTTTCGTCAATTTAATGGCATCATGCAATACGAAGAATATTATTTCACTTCAGCTCTTTATCCGCCATACACTCCGTCTATGAGCCAATTATATATGGGTCGGAGGCCACGCGTACCGAAATAAAGAATTGAATGGAGTTAAATTGTGTCAAAAATTATACTCCCTGTTCCCTCTTGAATTGACTCAACTTGATAATGTCGACATCAGATATCTCAAAGTGATTGCCTTACATTAAACACATATACCATCATATTCTGATCACACCATATACAATTAACATCTTGAAAATGTTGATTAGAATCATTTGATATCATTTGATCATTGATCATTTGGTAATTGGTAAAATATATAAACTTTCTTTCCCGGTCAAACTGAGAATTTAGTTGACTCTACTGGCGGTTGAATATATTCGAGCTGGGTAAAGTTGTAAAGTTTCTTTGTATACCAGCAATTGTGTTAACGTGTACACATAGAGAATCTCTCCAACGTGTATTCTGATATCAAATATATCGCCACACGTTTAAAAATAATAGGCTTGCCGAAAATATCTTTACTTTTATCAACGAGTGTTGATATATTATCATCCAAAATCATTCTAATTACGTTTCAATGAAAATAGCACAGATCTGTCATTTGACTAGCAATGCGGTGATGCCATATCATTGTGACGTCATCATATTTATGACATCATAGCATTGTGCTGTCAGTATTCGATGATGTCAACGCATTGTGATGTCATGTAGTTGACGGTGACAGCACAAGATACAAGATACAAGATACAAGATATTTATTGTACATAAAACACCCATTATGGGCAGTGTACAAAGAAGTTAACAAATGTTAATACATATTATAAGTAAAATATATACAAGAGCATTATTATCTCAGTGTGAGAAATTATATCAAACAATGCATATTATAGATTGTACAATAATTAACCAATGTGGCTTAATCTCATTGAATACAGGTCATAAAGTACTTTACAAGTGATAGAAGCATGATGACTCTTGGGGTTTACAATTGATGAGAGGAGCTCTATCCTTGAGACCCCAACGAGACAAGTTGATGAAATTAGTTTCGAGCGATAATGAACATATTTTGGGCATTCAAATATAAAATGTTCTTCCGTTTCTGTAACACCCTGACTGCACTGTTGACAGAGGCGTTTGTCTACAGGGGTGTTGTTTTATTTTCCTCTCTCAATCTCTAGCTGGTGAGCGCTAAGTCTTAACTTAGTTAAAACTTTTCTGTGGTCATTATTCTTAATGTTTAAATAGTCTTTGTAGCCAAACGAGTCTTGCAAGCAGGCGTAATTTCTTTCCTTTATCAGATGGTAGTTGATCAGTTTCCTGGAGGTATATTTGAATAAATTCAGTTTTTAAACATTCCATGAATTGCTGTCTTGATATACTGTAAATGTTTGATGAAGGGAATTATATTTTAAGACGTTGTTCTATTGTTGAAACCCAGGATGATTTTGAAAGACCCTTATCTTCTTGTAGGGCAGCATATATAAGTCTGTCTTGATCCATTCGCAATAATCGTTTGTAGTAGTTGAATACGTTAGAAAGTATTTCTATAGATAGAGGGTAAAGTCCAAGCTCGCTAAGGCTTCCGATATTACTGGTTCTCTTTGGTACTGCGAGAATTGATTTAGCTGTTTTAATGGTTATTGTATTACAAGCCAGCTTACTCCAGTTTGAAACGGATTTGATATCGATTTAAATATATCGCTGCCCCAAACTTCTGATCCATAAGTGGCGATTGGTGATATGAGATGAGATGACATCGGGGCGGAAGTGAGTTGTTGGAGTCAGGCTGTGGCGGATTTTGAACCAGGCGCGCATTGCTTTTCCTTTCAGGCTTTCAATAGCGAGTTTGAAAGTACCATTCTTATGAAGAGTCACACCAAGATAGGTGTATGAGTCACAAAAGTCAATAGCCGTGTTATCAAGGTGAAACAAGTGTCTGGAATCTGCCTTGGTACCGCCGAAAATTAATACTTTTGTTTTAGAGAGATTTAAAGTGAGTTTCCAATCTTCTGTAAATGTTTTTAAATTGTCTATATTCCGTTGAAGTCCTTTGGTTGACTTTGAAAAAAGAACTAGGTCGTCTGCGAAGAGCAAATGTGTGAGGTGTTGGCCATCCAAAAGAGGAGCGTGGTCACTACGGGCTTCAAAGTAGTCCTGTATATCGTTCACATAGATGTTAAAAAGGGTAGGACTGCACACACATCCTTGCTTAACACCAACTGATGATGAAATTGGTTCTGTCACTCCATCTTGCGTTTTGATAGAATACATCACATTAGAGTACATGTCATGTAAAAGATTAAATATTCTACCTGTTATACCATAATTATGCATTTTATACAATAATCCGTCTCTCCATACAGAGTCAAACGCCTTTCGGAAGTCAACAAAACAGGTATATAGTTTTCTCTTTGCCTGTTTGAACTTTTTAATCAAAGTTCTAAATATGAATATGTGGTCTGTTGTTCTGTGATCCGATCGAAAACCGGCCTGTCTCGAGTCAAAGAGAGAGTTAGATTCCATATATGAAGTCATTCTTGTGTTGATTATTGAAAGAAATAGTTTTGCAAGACAACTTCCAAGGGCAATTCCTCTATAGTTGTTGACATCGTTAACATCTCCTTTCTTGTGAATTGGTATGATATATGATGTTCGCCAATCCGAGGGGTATCGTCCAGTTGCTAAGATGTGATTAAATAGTTTCAAGTAATGATCGATGATAACGGTTGACGACACAGAAATCATCTCATTAAGTAGTAAGTCGGGACCGCCTGACTTTCTATTTTTCAATTTCCGTACAGCTTTAATGAGTTCCTGGGCTGTTATATTATCATTAAGAGAATTACAGTCTAGGTCAGGTGATTGATATATATCTCTAACTGACCTTGATACACTATTGTGAAAATCACTGGTGTTAGGAATATCACAGTTGAGATTTTTGAAATGTTCAATCCAATCCGTGAGAGAGATGTTGTTCTCGGAAATCCGTCGCAGATACGTAATGATTCAAGTTGCTCCAATAGATTTTCTGTATATCGTTTTTCTGATTGTTTTACGCATCTTTTATAGTCTTTGCGTGCTTTGTAAAACTTATTTTGCTTCGTTTTGTCGAATGGGTTTTTAACGTGGTCTACCCAGGCTGATTGAACGACACTTTTCAAATCCTTACACTGAAAATTATACCACTTTTTCTTCTTTTTTGACTTCCGCTTCACGTGTACCAGTTTTACAGAGCCATTCGCTGCAGACAAGATAATGTCAGAAAACTGAGATGTCATAGCATCAACTTCTTCCTGGGAATCATTTTCAGGAGTTTTCATTATAAAGTTAACAGCAAGAGTTTTACACTGCGAGGATAGAAGTCTGTTTATATATTTGATTTCACACTCTCCTGACCACACACTCTTTGATATTTTATTGATGTTCCTGGATGTTTTATTATTTATTCTCTTTTTCTTGAACTTCGTGAAATTCAACTGACCTTGACACGTGATAGTAATACTGGCTTGGAGAGCACAGTGGTCAGACATGTGGGTGAGGGGTAATACTTTCATATAGTTAAATTTGTCATAATCTTCGTATTTGGTAACGATATAGTCAACTGCACTGCATCCATTATATTGATAACATGTTAAATTACCATATATATCTCCAACCGTTCTTCCGTTTAGAATACATGTCTTTGTAATAGCACAAGTTTGAAGTAACTCCTTGCCGAATTTATTAACGGTTAGGTCCGTGTTGTTCCTCTGGACAGGGATGCATAACGGGGGATCCTCAGATGGGGGTAGAGGTGATAATGTATAATGAATTTCGGACTGCGGTAAGTCTTTTAGATTCCCAGTCCGCGCATTGAAGTCTCCACCAAATACAAGGGTGCCTTGATGGGCATAAAGTGCAAGCTTTTGTTCTAAGTCTATAAAAGCATCGCGGTCTTTCTTGTTCCAGATAGTTGAGTTTTCTGGTGGAAGATATATTGTTCCAATAATAATATCTTGTGAAATATTTAATGACCTGCCTTTGGCTTTAACCCACAAAGAGTCACCGTCACCATTATCAAGTACTTCAACATCAACGCAAAGGTCTTTCTTATATAATAGAGCTGTACCGCCTCTAGTTATGTTAGACACATTGCTGATACTAGCACGTCTTGGGTTGTAGATGATATTATAATTTGTATACCTTTCTTTAAGGATATTAATGTTAGCATCTTCATGGCTAATCAAACATTCAGTTAATCCTATAAAATCTGGAAATTCAATATTACGAAGAATGTCAATTGGGTGTTGAATGTTAACAATACCTTGAGCATTAAAAATGCAAATGAAAATGTCCTAGACATAGTGGGCAAGTTGAATAATTGGCAAAATATTATAACAATATTACACTGGGCAAGTGATTAAATGGCATAAATGAAATTCGATCATATATAGGCAATACATATGGAAATACACATAAATACACAATACATGTATATAAGATTTGAGATGAAGCTGAATTAAATTACACTTGTGACGTCATCCTATTGTTCTTTCACTCCATTATTTTTCAGGAATGGAGAGTTACACATCAAATCATATTTTTGAAGAAGAAATTTTGCACATTGTGCAAAATCTACTGCCAAAACGATATCTCTTTTGAATGATAATTGTAACATGGTTTCGGTTTATCCTTGATTCTGATTGGTTGATTTGCCTATGTTGAATGACAATGAATAGGGGAGACCGGGGCAAAGTGCTCCCCCGGGGCAAAGTGACCCAACGGTTTATTTTTAGAATGAACAACAGATGACACTATCAGGTTCTATCTACCCATCACATATGACGTAAAGCAACGTCCAAGTCGATGGCGTCATGAGCAGTTCGCGGCAAATCGACAAGAGGGCGAAAAGTTTGATATTGAACGTTTTCATTTAAAAATCGGGATAAAATATCATAACCGATAGACACATTTTCTATCACCAGAGCTAAAGAATCACTTTCTAGGGGAAAATAAAATATCTTAGCTAACAATTTTCCTGTTTGTATGCACTTGGTGTCCGGTCGAATTTCTTCTATTTCCGGTTTAAAATAGTATATGCTTTGGGGCAAAACGCGCCGTCCCCGGCGCCCTTTGCCCCAATGCAGTTTTATGTTATCTTGGGCCTTCATATGCATTTTGAAAAATAAGCTAAACAATGTTATGTTAATACCCTTTAAAGGCCACTTTTCCCACCAATAATCAAAATAAATGAAAAAATGCTGTAAATTGGCATGATGCAAGCTGAATATGTACCTGTATTTAAATATGAAAACAATTTAACAATTCGAATATGAAAATGTACTGCTGAAGACTCATGAAAAATTAAACATATATGTCACGGACCAATTTTTAAGTAGATAAATAGATATAGATAGAATAGATAAGTCTATAACTATAGAGCAAATATCATTACCATAAAACACAAACCATTCACGCAACCATAACGCATCTTAAATTTGTCAGGACATGGACAATTGTTATAGGAACGTCTTTGACAATTGTGTTAACACTAGGTCACTATTTGTTTTACCAGACCTTCGAAGTGTATTTAAACGTTTGACTCGAAAATGCGTTTTCAACAAAAGTTAAAGTTGTTACTTTATCAAGTTTTGAGAAGTGTGGTTGCCGTTCACAAGAACGTAAGACGTCCGCAAATAGTACTCACGTGCAAAAGAAACGTCCCCGTACAAAATGCAATATATCTCAACCCAAGGGCGATAAATACGACTGAAACACATCATATCTTTAGAACCCAGCAATACTTTATATGATTTTTCAAAACATTAACTGTTAATATTTCTGAGAAGCACACGTTTTAAGAAATCGTCGTTTTGGAATCTCCTTAAATAGACGAGAAAGAAGCGCCAAAACACGATTTTTAGCTTGTTTTGTGACGTCCTACAGTAATAATGCGTCAACAAATTGAAATCCAATAAGTTATTAATGTTGTCACTGTTGAAGACATTTTTATTACTTAAATTTATACTTTTTAATTTTTAGCTCATCAGGCCTGAAAGGCCCGATGGGCTTATGGCATGGGATTGCGTCCGTCCGTCCGTAAACTTTTCACTTTTTCGACTTCTTCTCCAGAACCAATGACTCTGGAGAGCTGAAAGTTTATGTACAGACTCCTTGGCCAATGGGGATTCTACATTGTAGATTTGGTAACCCTGTGACCCAAAATAAGGGCCACAGGGGTCACAACCTAAAAAGCATTTTTCATCTTTTTCTCCAGTCCCAAAAGCTCTTGAAAGCTGAAATGTTATGTACAGACTATTTGGCCAATGGGGATTCTAAATTGTAAATTTGGTGATCTTGTGACCCCAAATATGGATCACAGGGGTAACCACTTAAAACAGCTGTTTTAATTAGCTGTGAAGATAATGAGATTACTTCATATGTCAGCTTAAGAGTAATACTGCATTATGGACATGTTTGATGTAATCAATGTGAAATTAGAACTATTGAAAAGCCTGTGACCTGAATATTGTGACATAATACATAGGACAAAATTTAAAAAGGGTTAAGAAATGTTTGATGTTACATTAGATATGTGAACTAAATATGACTGGTGATGAAGTAAGATAAGACTATTAAAACTAGCTACATGAGTTTGTGATACTACTTCTTCTTTTCCAATAAAGAAAAATAAATAAAGATTGGGAAAACAAAATTTAAAATACATAATTTACTGGCTGTGAGTCCAGGGTCTGCATGTTGTGAAATTGCATGTGTTGACCTGGGGAGTGACCACTCCCTGGCAGAGATGCCAACAGCAGCTAATACACGGAGGTTTCAGGTTACTTCTCTGCTGTGTTACTGATTTAGTCTTACACTCAGATCCTCAATTGAATTTATTAATTAAATATTGAAAAGGAGCCTATGAAACTATGAGCCTATGAGAAACAGGATTTTTAGAAACAAATAGGGGCTCTTTTTCATTATGTAATAAATGTTGATAATTCCAGAATAAAAATAAGAAGTAAAACAATAAACTGCAAAGGTCTACATTATTTATAATGAATATGGATTAATGTGTAACCAATTTTGATAATAACTTTTAAATTTGATGACTGGGCAATGACTTATTATGTGATATCTTAATCTTTTCCTTAGAGATAATTAATAACATGATTCCTGATGAGCTTCAGAGCCAGTGGCTCTATTTTTTAAAATTAAAGGCAAATATTGTGGCAAAAAACCATCTCGAAAAAGCGAGTGCCCACCATGGGCCACTTTGCCCCGGACCACGGGGAAAAGTGGCCCATGTTTAAACAAAACTTTTTTCCTCCTTAGCCGAAAACGATGGTGATCAGAAGTAAAAGAGTGTTTTAATTTCATACACTATAAGTAGGTTCTCCCGAAGGTCTGAGTTACGTAGCTGAAAATTGTATAGTTTCAAATAAATGCCTTGCAAAGTTAAGGGGCGCGCTTTGCCCCGGTCTCCTCGCAAACTACGTGTAGGATAAAACACGATACAGATGTTATGCTTGGGATTGTAAAACCAGAGGTAAGAAAGCTGAGCGGGAAGTAAGACCGAAAGCGAAGCCGTCGGTTTTAAACTAAATTTGCGGGTGTTGAATAGCAATGAATCCCGGAAATTTTACAAACGCAACTAATTATCTTATAAATAAATTTTCGTTGCAATAAAACATTCAATCGTATGTTACATTCTATCTTATGGTATTATACGTTATGACTGCAATATTGTAAGGAGTGTAACGTTACGTACAGTGTCATGGACGACGTCATACCATAGTCATAGAGATAGTATATTGACGATTATGTGACTACGAACGATGAAATGATTTGAACGAAAATTCGGTAATTGTCGACTTATCTATCTGCAGTATAGGAAACGTTAAATGCATGGTACATAACGGACTGTAGGCCTAATAAAGAAAACAAATTCTAAATTTGTATTGTAAAAAACCTTTGTGAGATGCATTTCGGCATTGTATAGATTTACACTAATGGATGCGACATTTCGATATCTTTAATAGATAGATACATTGTTTGTAAGCCTACTTACACTGATATTTCGGAAGTTTGAAGCAACTCAAATTAGCAAATAAGCAAAGGTAACGAATCAATGATCTGATTTTATTGAGATTGCAACAAATTATAAGCCCCATTGGCCAGCTGTGCACATCATTTCAGCTCTCTTGGCCTTTTGGTACTGGAGTGGAAGATGAAAATAGGTGTTTAAATAGTCCCATAGACCCATATATGTGGCCCTCCATCAAAACCCCCTGTAGTGCCATAGGACCATTTATGGTACCAAACTATGACCCCACTAACCTCATTGCTATTTTTTTAAATTATAGATCAAATCAAGTTGAAAATAATTTTGGCAGAAACTCTGTCAACTAAGCTTCAATTTGATACCACTTTTGTGCAATATAACTAAATATTAACAGTGAGTGAGTGAGTTGGGGTTTAACGCCGCCCTCAAGAGTATTTCACTTATATCGCGGCTGCTAGTATTATGGCAGGGAGAAAGCCCGCAACGCCATGTGGCTATGCATTGCGGTGAAACCTGCTGGAACTAGCGAACCATGGGTGTTACTACGCTGAAATTCAGTGTAGCATTGCACCCAAACCTGACTGCGTGTAGAACAGTTCTCTACTGCAGACAAAGTTGTCGTGCCCCTGGCGGGATTCGAACCCCGGACCTCTTGATTTTGAATTCGGAATTTTAAAGCTCTGTTATTCAGATATCCACTTGCACTATCAGAATGTTCTTCACTTCTTACAAAGTATATAGAGCCAGTTGTGTTTATTGTCATTGTCTATTTAGATACGTCAGACACGATACTTGTAACTTACACGCAAACGTTACGTACATCATCAGAAGTGAAGTGAAGAGAAAATTATTTTGTTCACTTCTCTCTGCAGTAGAGAGCCAAAAAAAATTCTCCCTAAAATTTGTGGGAGGCGGGCAAAATGTTGACAAAATGGCGGTGACACTGCAGATACCACTTTCCGGAAATCTTATTCCAATTAACTAATATTTTACGGACATCTGATGGATATAATGAAATTAAGAATGATATTCATTGAACCTTTACAATTTATCATATGTATCTACCTATGCTGATTATATAACATGTCTGGTAACGAGTCACATAGGCCTACCGTATTTCCTCTAATAGAACCCGGGCCTCTAATAGAACCCGGGCCTCCAATACAACCCGGGGGGTAAGGGGTGCTGAGGTAAATACAACCCGGGTCTCCAATAGATCCCGGGTCTCTATTAGAACCCGGGTTTTACGTAACAAATGAATACTCTGTGTTGTAATATAAAATAGTTCTACACTCGTTTTGGGGAGAAATATTGGTGTGACCATGTGAGATTCAGCATAACAGGTCCATGATAACAAATATCCGTCTTCTTCAATTAATTCTCCTTTTACAATAGGTCACTCCAAGAAGATTATAAACGTCAATTCATGTCTGTTATAACCCGGCCTCCAATACAACCCTCTAATAGAACCCGGGGGGTAAGGGGTGCTGAATGAAATAGAACCCCGGGGTTGTAGCCTATTAGACGAAATACGGTACCCCAAATTTCAGACAATTGAAGTACATAGTAATAAACACTACTGCATGTAAACAGTAAAGTGAAGCGTAACTCGTTAGGAGACTCGTTAATCAGCATAGGAAGATAAAAGTGATCTCATTTTTATCCTCGACGCAGTGTCCCTTTAAATCAGAAACTGTATCGAACTGCAAATGTCAAGTGTATTGCTCTATGAAATCTAAAAACATTGAAAAATATAATGTATTTACCCTTCTAAATTACTATAAAGACAATGGGAGAAAACATGGAAAAGTGTCAAGCAAATGTTATCTTATCATATATTTGATTGAAAGTTGGAAGGGGTATTTCAATACATAATTTTTAGGGAAATATAACCAAAGGACGATGAGTTTGTATGAAGTTACAATGGAATGTTTTATCTGGCGCGAAACAATGTTCAGCTGTCGGGGAAACAGCACGAGAGATGATACATGACGTTTATCACGCGAGTCTTGACGTCATATCCTGAGATCCACAACGTGCTTGTAGATATTTCGGGAAAACCCACGTCGCGGACGCAATGTTATTTATATCAATTTTGAATTATGAAGATGTAATAAATTGACAGCTCCTTTGGCATTGAAAAATCCGTTGATATTGTAATCGTCCACGGGACTGACACCCGACTTGATCAAGTTAGATGCACTTATTCTCATAAATATTCAAGAAGGGTGCAACACTGAACAAAAAGTAAGCTAAACAAAGATATTATAATAGGCCTATTATCCAAATTTAAAAAATTTTTCAAGAAGAGGGTGCCAGTAGAATGATTAACTTTTTGGCAACCAGAAAATATGAAAAGTAAGGTATATAAATTGAATACAATGAATTTGTTGTCAGATTTATATAGGGGAGACCGGGGCAGGTTCGTCCCCTTTTCACCAAAATAAATGTAATGGGTTGGCTAAATGACATATCCTTGCGCTTGTTTGTACACGTATTGAGAGACATCTTAACTGTCTTGTAGTAATTTTTCACAATGGCTAATATTATAACTTTTTCCCATAACTATGCTTTCTTGACACTGGGGTTAAAAGCCGAACTTACCCCGCCTCGGGGCAAGTTCGGCTACCCCCAGGGGCAGGTTTGGCCAAAACGGGGCATGTTCGGCCCTAATCAGTTAACAGGCAACAGCTGACTATTTAATATAGATTATTCTCATATATTTCCGATAAAAGACGACATATCATTGCTTTGTATAGATATAGTTTATTATCATGTAGATTCAGTATTCATTTTATGAATTAAGAATTGATGTGCAGGGCCGAACGTACCCCAATAAAGAAACAGATCTGATTATACAATCGACTGAAATGTGAACTAATTACCGTTCCCTTCTCGTTATTAATAAATAATGTTTAAAAAAACAGTACCATGAACAAATATGCATATGTGTTAGTCGCACAAAGGAGAACTGAGTCAAAATTCCCAATGAACATCAATCAAAGTTATGATATATGTATCCAAACGTGCCCCGTCAGTAGGGGCCGAACGTGCCCCAGACCCACATGTCCCCTTTATGTTACCTCTGCGATAATACACAGCCACCATACCCACATTACATAATCATTACATATACCCCTTGCCATGTTGGTTCACCTCCATTGAGGAACACAAACATAAGTACAGGCAATATTTGTCAAAAACAAACTGAATTGAAGGGGGAAATATTACTCTACTGAATGAAAAACGGTTTTTCTTTCAGAGATCGCAAATAACATGTGGAACCGCCACCATTTGGTTATGTGTACATGAGTTAGGTCACGTGGTTGCTTGGGAATCACCAACTGAAGTTAAAGTGACCACCTAACAAAAATAACAGAGAAAAGACGAACGTGCCCCGGGGCCGAACCTGCCCCGGTCACCCCTACATGTGTTAAAACATAGTGTATTTTCAATTATAATGCAATTTTCATGGGTTTTTTTTCTATGAATTTTTTTTATTATGAAAATATTTTCAAATTTCAAATTTGGAATATTCTACAATAAATTGTTTCTTGTATTGCCAATTAAATAAATAATTATAACTTAATAAATATAACAGTAAAATGTATTTAGAATTTTCAAATTTATATTATAAAAATAATTTTTAGTTAAAAAGCTTAAAAAAAAATAAATTATTGTTCAAATTAAAAATTAATTCAAATATGATTGTATAATCTTGAAAAATTCTTATGATGAATACTACAAATTGTACTAAATAATATGTTGGGACATGTCTCCATTATTAACATAAGTAATTTTTTTAACCCCTTTTCCCAAGCAGACATTTGTTATTTTAAATCCATGCTTAATTTTCATACTTCGGGAAAATTCATTTTAATTTCTCTTTGTCATCTAGTAAAAAATGTTGAAAGGTAAAGCACCAGGTAATGAGAAACAATAAATATTTTTATGTGACATTTGCTGAACAACATGTCTTTAAAAGAATTGTCTTTGAATGTAGGAACATGTAAATAATTTTTAAATAATAAATCTAGCCGTTGTTGTTATTTTTTATGACCTAAATATTATTTTTTCTATTTTTTATTTTACATTAGGGGATATATCATAATTACTTTTTTTTTACAAAATAAAACTTAATACATTAAAACGTGCATAATTGATGCATGCAAATCCTGGTGAAATTTAAATTTTGTTTATGTTTGTCCTTAATAAAAAAAAGTTGAAGTGACAGTCTCATGATCAGTTCAAATGATCTTTGTACATCGACTCGGAAGTTGTGATGATCAAAGGGAGACATTGCAGAGCAGGGGCGTGGCCTGCGAAAGATCGTCATTGTTTATTTTTAATGTCACGTTAATTGAAATGAACTAACAGATAACACTATAGATTCTAAATCTTAAATAAATTGGTGTCTTGCAAGACAACTACAAAAACAAGAGTATACGACGACTACCTTCCCGCCACATTTATTGCGCCAATGTGCGGGTGAAGTGGGCGGGGCTTATGCGCTGGACAGCAGGCCTGCATGTTTGTCGGGGTTCGAGATACATGTCGGCTTTACATGCGTTCTGAAAGCATGTAGGCCTACTTCCGTGTCAAGTAAGGACATAAAATCTACTTGGTAGAGAATATGATTCGAAGCTTTCGTTTAATTTTGGAGTAACATTTATTTATGATATTTTCAGTTCGTTTACCGAAACACCAAGTTGTCTACGGCAACTTGTAAAATTTTCATTTGACTTCAGAGTTTCGTGAAATAAACGTTCTGCAATGCAATTTTCGCTTGATAGATACATATTTTAGTGAATGATGTGTGGTGTACACATCTGCCATGATTCAAGATATGTTCATGATTGAAATCAAACCCTGATGATAAAAATAGTTTGCAAACGGAATGCAGTGTACATAACCGTGATGCTAACTGCCGTGGTACGGCGCCGACATATTTCCCCCAGTTTTGTCGAAATGATCGTCATGGATTATCGCTTAAAACGCCAATGGAAAAATATTACACATGGATGTCTATGTATTCTAGTTTGCAAATCTATTTCAATTTAGTACTTGAGTTCGGTAAATACCGACCATTAGACACTTGTTTATACCCTTGCATTTCTAGCAATCAAAATGTTTTTTTACCCACTGAAAACGGGTCTCGCTTATGGACTAATGAAACACGACATTAATTTCCTTTCAAAGGTTTCCGAAATTTATACCATTCTAAGCTAGAAACAATAGCTATCAGTTGGTAAAATCTCAGTCACTATGCTTGTATTTCTCAAAAGTACGAAAGGTTACCATGCACAGTACATTTTACGGTCACAGTGAACAATGTTCAACAAAATGGTTACAAAAAGATACCTTGTATTATTTCGTGAACTAAAGGTCGCATGTAGAAAGTAAACACACCAGCGTGATCACTGACCTTTTCTGTCTCGAAAAATAACAATTAAATTACATTGTTGAACACAGGAATTTATTTCCAAGCTAGTAAACAAAGACCATTGGTAATTCACGCGAAAAACGTCTTTGCCGTTTATAATCAATGCTTATTCATTTTCATACTAAATATTTATAATAAAAACAATACATTGGTAGAGAGACACCCAACTTGGTATCCTTCAGTTAAAATTTCATGATTTTATAAACATTAATAACGCCCTGGTGACATTTTATGTACAACGTTGCCATAAATCTTGAGTGACTCAAAAAAGTTAGCGGCACTGTGTGAGCGCATAGCGTAAACGGCCGGGCACTAAGAGGGTTAAGGTCATGAATCCTGTGACCCTATTTGGGATCATGGGGTCAATAAATCTACAATTCAGAATCCCCATTGGCCAAGGTGTCTGCACATAAAATTTCAGCTCTCTAGAGTTAATGGTTCTGGAGAAGAAGTCGAAAAAGAAAAATGTTTACAGTGTTGTAGGGTGTAAAGGTCAACGTAATATCAAACTGTCACTGGTGTTACTTCTAAATGCTTTTAGAACAGAGAGTAGATTATCAGTATCAGCTCATTCCAAAACATAGACTGCTTATAGAAACTAGGGATATTTTACGAATGCTTCATATGATATGTGGATGTTTTGGTTATCCACATGCAACCAATCTATTTCTTAAAAAGACGCAATTGATTTAGAGGATATTTTAATTCCACAGCAAAACAAACAATATCTTGTTGAAATGTTTGCCTCTGGAAACATCTAGGCGTGACTGAACCGTATAATAAGAAAATAGTTTACAGGAGACAACTAGATAAATCAGTTAACTATAATGTTTTCAAACAACTCACAAGACACGTTACTATATCCAAAATGAATCGAGTATATATCATATATCATCGCTGTCAAACGCTGTAAACTTCTTTCATGTTTACTTTGCACATCTTTCTTTCATTGGCATTAACAACTCAATAATCACAGACTGCTGTGGTAGAAACTGATAAAAAGAATACTGATATTGTAAATAAAGTTACCAGGTGTTCATATTCAATCGTTAACTCACAGCAAACCACTGATGCTGGTCTCAGTCGACAATTATCAGTGAGGTTCAGCAGGAATCGAAGCGTCTCTCCGGATGGGTGGGTGACCAGCTTCATTATGTCCCCCGAAAATGTTTTTCGGGAGACATAATGTTTTCGCCTCCGTCCGTCATTCCGTTATTCCGTTATTCCGAAATGCTTTCTTTTCCGGGCCATATCTCAAAAACCGTTCAAATTTTTTTCAAGAAACTTGGTATGTGGTTAGACCTAGTGGTGGAGTGGTGCCTTTTGCTATTTTGGTTATTCTGATTTTTTGATTTTTTTCTTGTTTCCATGGAAACAATTTGAACTTAGTGCAAATTGGGGGTAGGGACCTTTTCCGGCCTCTATTTCAAAATCTATCTAGTATTTCTTTACGAAACTTGGTATATGGTTAGACCTAGTGGTGGAGTGGTGCCTTTTGCTATTTTGGTTATTCTGAATTTTTTTTTTTTTTTTTCTGGTTTCCATGGAAACAATTTGAACTTAGTGCATATTGAGGGTAGGGACCTATTCCGGCCTCTATCTCCAAAACCGTTCAATATTTTTTCACCAATCTTGGCATTTGCTTAGACCTAGTGATAGAGTGGTGCCTTTTGCTACTTTGGCTATTCTGAATTTTTTATTTTCTTGTTATTAATTCAGTATTGAACTTAGTGCTTAGCATAAGTGAAAAATAAGGGTAATATGACTAGGTTGGAATGAAAGTTGGAGCGGGGGACATCACAGTGCATCACATGCACATATTTCTAGTTACTGTATAATCTGAGAGTTTGAAGGATTAATGCACTGCCCTCACAGATACATGAGTTGTGAAACTTGAGGTGTTACCTTTGGCAGGTGACTTTATTTACAAAGCAGTAGACCTACAGTTGGGTACCTGGTATGGAAGTGAAGTGAAACCTTATAAAACACGCATTAATCGACAGCTAGGTTGCATGCCCTTCGTGACGTGGAGTTCAGCGCGGTCCTAGTGATTTCTTCATTATGGAAATTTGAACAAAAAGAAACTTGTAAATACATAAACAAAGAAGATATAACCTATTTCATAAAACTATGCCACGTCAGGTATATCTTGTTCACGTATGTTTTGTAACTTCCCTGTAAATACAAGTTGCCGGTGGTTTTACAGAGAACTTCACCACAGTCTAGAATAAGTAGATACAGGTCGCTGCAAGTAGGACAAATGGATAGCAGTGTTTTATTTATTTGTTAATGAATGTGTACTCTTGGAAACAGTATGCTCTTTAAAAGTAATGAAGCATTGTTACATATGGTATTGTTGCACAGTAACGTGTATTGATTTACGGTTCAAAATATAGAGGATATTTGGCTTTTCTTGACAAAAACCATGTTTATCTCATCGAGTGAGGTAGAAACTTTATATTATCACGAGTGGCGCAGCCACGAGTGATAATATTTAAAGCTTCTACCTCACTCGATGAGGTAAACATGGTATGAACGTGTCATGACGTCGGATCATTGTTTTATGACGTCAGGTCATTGTTTTATCATCCAAAACTGGGTTCCACTGGAGATATGGCTTGTATGAGATCAAGTGATATCTCCTAGGAGATATCGTTTTGACAGTAGATTTTGAACAATGCCCTGTTGGCGTCAGCTACGTGACATCACAATGATTTTGCATCATCAAGTAATGACATCACAATACTATGACGTCATAATCATGATGACGTCCCAATGCAATGACATCACAGCACAAATCTTAATGGCAGTTTTATGTTCAGACATGTTCATTTTTCATTAAAAACTAATGAAGACTGATTTTGGATGATAAATACAATTTCACCCTCGTGTCTTCTGATATCAAATATATCAACACTCGTTGATAAAAGTCTAAATATTTAATAATCAAAAATTAATAATAATAAAATTAAAAATTTGTAACTTTTACCAACAAGTGACTGATAACACGTTCCATTGTTATTTTCACTAGTGACTGATAACACGGTTTATTTTCATTGATAGATCCCGGTTTTTCACCTGTAACCAATTTACGATATAATGTACACATTTATACCTCTACAATATAATCTATGACGACAGAACAGCGACTTACCGTCACTATTTCACATTGAAAGATTGTACCTTTGATAGTTTGAAGAGTTTTCAGTGTACATCGTATGGTTATAGTGTTATTAATATTACATGTCCCAGCCTGACATTCAGTTTTAATTATAAGAAATTATTTTGTTTTATTTTGAGTGTGAAACAAAGTTGTTCACAATCGTTACATTTTCCTCACAGAAGTATATGTAACAACAAAGCTATGTCAATATGTCATGATGTATGTCTTTAGATTCTATTAGTTTGTAAATTTGCAGATTATCTTGGTTTATTTCCTGCTCCCCCGCCGTGACATGTAGTTGTTAAGAAGTAGCTCAAGGGTAGCATTCAACTGGTGTCTCTATACTATCAAATACTAGGTCATTGGAGTTATTAAATTCGACTGTAAATAGTTCAAAACAAAATGTGCATAAGTTTTGATACATGTAACATACATTTGATTTTCTATTAATGTTAACGCATTCATTTAAAAAAATGGCACATTCATTAAAAAATTTAAATACTCAAACATTTCGAAGGTGGAATAGCCTAATGGTTAGCTTATTTCGGCTCGGAGTTTGAATCCCGCCAGGGGGCTCTGCAACTTCGCTGTTGAGAACTTTCCACATGCAGTAAGGTTAGTGTGCAATACTGCATTGAATTCCAGTGCAGTACCGCTCATTATAACTAGTTCCAGCCGGCGCACACAGGTTTCATCGCAATGCATATAGCCACCGTGGCGTTGTTGTTATAATACTACCACTGTGATATAAGTGAATATTCTTGAAAGTTGGTTGTATGAAACCCAAAATCACCTCCCCTCAGCTCAGCTCAGCTCAGCTCAGCTCAGCTCAGCTCAGCTCAGCTCAGCTCAGCTCAGCTCACCTCTCACTGGCACTACAAGTGGTGGAAGCTTTGCTAGATCATAACAAGACAGTCTTGTGATAAAACATGTGTTACTTTCTGGATATTCTATCAATATCTAATTTTATAATTACAACTTTGTAAAAATAATACATGTATACACCAGTTCTTCTCACGTAACACTCATATACAAAATAACGGACAACCCGATAGAAACCTTTCCGAGTATATACTTATCAGGGAGTTTAAACTGGAATAAGAATGATGTCTGTCATTATACCAGGGTAAAGATGTGGTGGTGCTACGAGCATGTATTAGTTCCTTATATTATGACAAATTATCCATAGCGAAACATTGTCTAAATCTCACACACGCATTGCCTGTAAATGTTACGGACAGCGTGTTCTTTCACATTTTTTTTATACACTCATTGAAAGAACACAATTGCAAATGCGCATTTCACAAAAATCAAAAGTCTGCATTAGAAGTGTTGATTAGTGTTGCCCAAAAGTACCCTATTCATTATATAAGATCACTAAGTTTGAGCAAATAATTCCTATCAGATGTCCTATTAATTGCTGTCTATACATGGCATGTCAATATGTCTTAGTAGACCTATTTTACCTCATATATCGTTATTTGTTACATATGAAGAAGTATATACATCGATAATTATATATTATCGAACAGTAAACATGTCACAAGTTTTAACTGGATTTAAATTGGTCAAAATTGTTTTTTTGTTAACTACTTAGAATTGCGTACCAGTTTATTCTAAGATTTTGATAAAGATTGGACGTATCATTTCCCATGATATCGGATCTGGGATTTTGACACCAAAATATCTAGCAATTCATAAAAAGGCACTGTCCAAAGACAGTGAACCGTTAGTTGAGTGAACTTTTGTTTCAACACTGCTACACGAATGTTCTACTGAATACCACTAATCGTTTTCCTGACAGTGTGTCTTCTTTGTCATCGGAATGATTTTGCTGTAAACATATTTTAGTGTTGCTTGATTAACGTCAAAGTGTATAATGCTAAAGTGTTACTCTCGACGAACAGCGTTTTATTTTATCTTCATTTCCTGAGAAGAAAATGATCCTTACTGCAATTTAAAGGGAGCTAAAGTTATGTACAACGGGGCATATTAAGCCATTTTGGTTTTGTGGATTATGTGAAATGAGAAGAAACGCTTCATATTTACTTTTGTACAACAAGATACACTCAGATCAAGAGTGAGGGTCCACAAACAAAAAATAAGGGACCCCTCCTGCCGCTACATTCCACTAAGTAGACATATAGATAGATGCGCCGGGAATAAAACTCCTAATTTTAAAATATTCCCTTTTTACAAAGTCATGCCAGACAGCGATTAAACGAGATAAATCAAAGAAAACTATTTCATCACAGTCTTTGAACCACGATTAAACAACATAAATATCTCGTAGTACTGCATATTTAACTATTTCCAAACTGCTTATTATCACTGTGTATCATCGTACACCGGAAGTAGAGAGGTACCGGTGTACGATGATATGTTTGTAGAGAGGAGTAGAAAACCAAACACACGGTATGTAACCGCCGATTTTTCTATTGCTTATTAAGTTTTGTACACAGTAATGCATACATTTGAAAAATGATACATTTTGTGAATGCGGGAAGTTGTTTTAGTGTAGTGCGGCATATAGAAATAATCTAAAACGTGATTTGCTCATCGACCCTATCGACAATTTTGATGCGATTGAGATGTTTTACCTGCATATTTGACAAAAATGAATACTATTTTTAGATAAAATTCACTGGTATGTATAACTTGACTTCTGCAGAAAAGAACCCATGCCTGAGCAATGGTTTCAGGTTGTTTTCTAGAGCGCTATTTTGTTTGTTCCATTCGTAGCTTGTGTACCGTTTGTATCATAAATTACTGCTTCGCTGTACCGTTTGTAGTTTCGGCTGATGTACCGCTTGTAGATTTACAGAAGTAATCAACATAACATTTCTGACCCCAAAAAACAATTCTTTACTTAAAACACATTGTTTTGCATCACTCACAGGTTATGTTCGATATAAATGTACTATGGAACTTATCATGAGGTTCCCTCGAAATAGGCTTATTTGTTTTTGGCACTTTTGAAAAACCAACAACACACTAATGACTCATTGATGGCCCAGTTTGCACTTCGAAAGAATATGATTCGTATGGTTGCAAAATCTGTCCACGACATAATATAAGACCAGAGAACATCAGCTAAAACAGCAAAAGTGCGATATTCCAGATCGAACAACATATATGTTTTTGTCATTGTCAATAATCTTTTAACTGTTTTGTCACACAAGGGGGCATTTCTGTAATCTGTGTGACATCATCCTTTTTTAAAATCTGTAACCACTGGGTCACAGTCATCAGATGAGTCAGTAGCAGTATGTTTATTGTTTAATTGTCGCCACTATATAATGAACTGAATTGGATCTAATTAGCCATCATGTGATAATTCGGATTTTTGTAAACGTTCACTCTGCGTTCTCTCTCTTGGGGGAAACTCGCGTAGGCATCAATGATCTAAGTAAACTGTGTTTAAATGCATGTTAAAGCTTTTAACGTAAAGAACCCAATTGACCTGTCCATATGAGAACAAGCAATGCCGTATACTTACATTTATCAATGCTTCTTTTCTACGTAACATCAACTTCCATTCTATACATATGCTTTCTCTCTCGCATTCTTTCTGTCTCATTTGATGTGACATTTGATAGAAGACCAATGGCTAGATCTATCCTTTGTTATCCAATGGTATTTTATTATTATCTTATTATTTCTGTACTCTTCTGACCATTTCTGTTTGACCTATGAGTAAATGCTCCCCCTAAATGTATCGATTTGTATTTGACTAATAGAATAATTCCAGTTTAACACGGGTAACGTATCTGTGTTATGACTTTAAGGTATGCTGTCGACAACAAAAGCGAGCTTCAGTAACTGGAATATTTGCTGCGATGTTCATAGAATATCATACTATAACATTATTGTCATTATTTGGGTCAGGATCACCGTGTATTGTGGGTTTTTTCATCATGGCTTGGAAGAGTGTAATCTGCAAACACGGACAGATACTTAATCTACATTGATGGAATATGTTTCTCCTCTGTTTAGAACATGTTTCTGATATTCTTATGTAAGGAAAGTTTGGATGCCTCCACTCCACCTTTTCCTGATCACGATTTCTCTAACAGGGTGCGTTT
Organism: Gibbula magus; assembly: GCA_936450465.1. NCBI lineage: Eukaryota > Metazoa > Mollusca > Gastropoda > Trochida > Trochidae > Gibbula > Gibbula magus. The sequence continues at coordinate 83,064,212 of OW388295.1, read as the reverse complement.
TAAAGGCACGGTTGATAATGTCATAAAACCCATATCATCCTTGTCACAGTTCTTAAGATATACACAATGAATATATTGAGACCTGGAAATGAAGGATACGGATGAAACAGATGATTTACGTTATTTCGTAAAAAATACTACCAACGGTACACAAAATATCTACAAACTGTACACAAAGGAAAATCCACACCAATGTTTTACAGACTGAAATAACAAACTTGAATAGCATCTTGATAGAATTCACAATGTTTTAGGTTAATGTGATGCTTAGTTCTCGCTTGAGTGAATCAGACTGTAAAATTTTTTTTTTAAATGATTAAAATATGTGAACATATGTAATTCAAAATGCAACCTCCAGACAGAGCAACGCGAAAACACAATGATATACGTATATATAATAACCCACTAGCAATTTTGTTGTTTGTCTAAACGTAAAAGGAAAACATTCAAGGCAAACTTTAGTATAATAATTATCCGTCCTTGATGTTATTTCCAAATAAAACTGAAAAAGTAGCTATTTTACTCCTCTCTACAAACATATCATCGATGTACACCTCTCTATACCCTGTGTACGATGATACAAGATACAAGATACAATATATTTATTGTACAGACAACACCCATTATGGGCAGTGTACAAAGAAGTTAACAAATGTTAATACATATTATTAGTAAAATATATACAAGAGCATTAATATATCTCAGTGTGAGACAATTATATCAAACAATGCATATTATAGATCGTACAAGAATTAACCAATGTGGCTTAATCTCATTGAATACATGTCATAAAGTACAGTCAAGCATGATGACTCTTGGGGTTTATAATTGATGAGAGGAGTTTTTCCTTGAGACTCCAACGAGACCAGTTGATGAAATAAGGTTCGAGCGATAATGAACATATTTTGGGCATTCAAATATAAATTTTTCTTCCGTTTATGTAACACCCTGACTGCACTGTTGACAGAGGCGTGTGTCTACAGGCGTGTTGTTATATCTTCCTCTCTCAATCTCAAGCTGGTGAGTCTTAACTTAGTTATATATCATATATATCATAGTCTTTGTAGCCAAACGAGTCTTCAATATGTCCAAGCAGGCGTAATTTCTGTCCTTTATCAGATGGTAGTTGATCAGTTTCCTAGGGGTTTATTTGAATAAAATCAGTTTGAAAACATTGCTTGAATTGCTGTCTTGAGATATTGAGAGTCACGTTATGGCGATACATTGGTCACGTTATGGCGATACAGCAGTCACGTTATGGTGATACAGCAGTCACGATATGGTGATACAGCAGTCACGTTATGGTGATACAGGAGTCACGTTAAGGTGATACAGCAGTCACGTTATGGTGATACAGCAGTCACGATATGGTGATACAGCAGTCACGTTATGGTGATACAGGAGTCACGTTATGGTGATACATCAGTCACGTTATGGTGATACATCAGTCACGTTATGGCGATACATCAGTCACGTTATGGTGATACATCAGTCACGTTATGGTGATACATCAGTCACGTTATGGTGATACACCAGTCACCTTATATACATCAGTCACGTTAAGGTGATACAGCAGTCACGATATGTACATCAGTCACGTTATATACATCAGTCACGTTATGGTGATACAGCAGTCACGTTAAGGTGATACAGCAGTCACGTTAAGGTGATACAGCAGTCACGTTATGGTGATACAGCAGTCACGATATGGCGATACATCAGTCACGTTATGGCGATACAACAGTCACGTTATGTACATCAGTCACGTAATATACATCAGTCACGTTATGGTGATACAGCAGTCACGTTATGGTGATACAGCAGTCACGTTAAGGTGATACAGCAGTCACGTTATGGTGATACAGCAGTCACGATATGGTGATACAGCAGTCACGTTAAGGTGATACAGCAGTCACGTTATGGCGATACATCAGTCACGTTATGGCGATACATCAGTCACGTTATATACATCAGTCACGTTATGGTGATACAGCAGTCACGTTATGGTGATACAGGAGTCACGTTAAGGTGATACAGCAGTCACGTTATGGTGATACAGCAGTCACGATATGGTGATACAGCAGTCACGTTATGGTGATACAGGAGTCACGTTAAGGTGATACATCAGTCACGTTAAGGTGATATGGCAGTCACGTTATGGTGATACAGCAGTCACGATATGGTGATACAGCAGTCACGTTATGGTGATACAGGAGTCACGTTATGACGATACAGCAGTCACGTTATGGTGACACATCAGTCACGTTGTGGTGATACTTCAGTCACGTTATGGTGATACATCAGTCACGTTAAGGTGATACATTAGTCACGTTATGCTGACACATCAGTCACGTTGTGGTGATATCAGTCACCTTAAAGAGATACAGCAGTCACGTTATGGTGATACATCAGTCACGTTATATACATCAGTCACGTTAAGGTGATACATCAGTCACGTTATGTTGATACAGCAGTCACGTTATGGTGATACATCAGTCACGTTATGGTGATACATCAGTCACGTTATTGTGATACATCAGTAACGTTATGGTGATAAATCGATCACATTGTTGTGATACAGCAGTCACATTATGGTGATACATCAGTCACGTTATGGTGATACATCAGTCACGTTATGGTGATACACCAGTCACCTTATATACATCAGTCACGTTAAGGTGATACATCAGTCACGTTATGGTGATACAGCAGTCACGTTATGGCGATACATCAGTCACGTTAAGGTGATACATCAGTCACGTTATGGTGATACAGCAGTCACGTTATGGCGATACAGCAGTCACGTTATGGCGATACAGCAGTCACGTTATGGTGATACATCAGTCAGGTTATGGTGATACAGCAGTCACGATATGGTGATACAGTAGTCACGTTATGGCGATAAATCAGGGACGTTATGTACATCAGTCACGTTATGGTGATACATCAGTCACGTTATAGTGATACATCAGTCACGTTATGGTCATACATCAGTCACGTTATGGTGATACATCAGTCACGTTATGGTGATACAACAGTCATGTTATGGTGATACAGCAGTCAAGTTATGGTGATACATCAGTCACGTTATGGTGATACATCAGTCATGTTATGGTGATATCGGTCACCTTAAGGTGATACAGCAGTCACGTTTTGGTGATACATCAGTCACGTTATATACATCAGTCACGTTATATACATCAGTCACGTTATGGTGATACAGCAGTCACATTATGGCGATACAGCAGTCACGATATGGTGATACAGCAGTCACGTTATGGCGATACAGCAGTCACGTTATGGTGATACAACAGTCACGTTATGGTGACACATCAGTCACCTTATATACAGCAGTCACGTTATGGCGATACAGCAGTCACGTTATGGTGATACAACAGTCACGTTATGGTGACACATCAGTCACGTTATGGCGATAAATCAGGGACGTGATGGGGATACATCAGTCACGTTATTATGATACAGCAGTCAAGTTATGTACATCAGTCACGTTATTATGATACAGCAGTCAAGTTATGTACATAAGTCACGTTATTATGATACAGCAGTCAAGTTATGGCGATACAGCAGTCACGTTATAGTGATATATCAGTCACGTTATGGTGATACAGCAAGCGCGTTAAGAACGTTTTGGTGATACAGGACTCACGTTATATACATCAGTCACCTTATGGTGATACATCGGTCACGTTATGGTGATACATCAGTCACGTTATGGTGATACATCAGTCACGTTATGGTGATACATCGGTCACATTATGTTGATACATCAGTCACGTTGTGGTGATATCAGTCACCTTAAAGAGATACAGTAGTCACGTTATGGTGATACATCAGTCGCGTTATATACATCAGTCACGTTATATACATCAGTCACGTTATGGTTATACATCAGTCACGTAAAGGTGATACATCAGTCACGTTATGGTGATACATCAGTCACGTTATGGTGATACATCGGTCACATTATGTTGATACATCAGTCACGTTGTGGTGATATCAGCCACCTTAAAGAGATACAGCAGTCACGTTATGGTGATACATCGGTCACATTATGTTGATACATCAGTCACGTTGTGGTGATATCAGCCACCTTAAAGAGATACAGCAGTCACGTTATGGTGATACATCAGTCGCGTTATATACATCAGTCACGTTATATACATCAGTCACGTTATGGTTATACATCAGTCACGTTAAGGTGATACATCAGTCACGTTATGGTGATACATCAGTAACGTTATGGTGATACATCGGTCACATTATGTTGATACATCAGTCACGTTGTGGTGATATCAGTCACCTAAAAGAGATACAGCAGTCACGTTATGGTGATACATCAGTCGCGTTATATACATCAGTCACGTTATATACATCAGTCACGTTATGGTTATACATCAGTCACGTTATGGTTATACATCAGTCATGTTAAGGTGATACATCAGTCACGTTATGGTGATAGAGCAGTCACGTTATGGTGATACATCAGTTAGGTTAATGCGATAAATCAGTCACTTCATGGTGATACATCAGTCACGTTATGGTGATACATCAGTCACGTTATGGTGATACAGCAGTCACGTTATGGTGATACAGCAGTCACGTTATGGTGATACAGCAGTCACATTATGGCGATACATCAGTCACGTTATGTACACCAGTCACGTTATATACATCAGTCACGTTATGATGATACATCAGTCACGTTATGGTGATACATCAGTCATGTTATGGTGATACATCAGTCACGTTATGGTGATACATCAGTCACGTTATGGTGATACATCAGTCACGTTATGATGATACACCAGTCACGTTATGGTGATACAGCAGTCACGTTATGGTGATACATCAGTCACGTTATATACATCAGTCACATTATGGTGATACATCAGTCACGTTATGGTGATATATCAGTCACGTTATGGCGATACATCAGTCACGTTATGGTGTTGCAACAGTCACAATATGGTGACACATCAGTCACGTAATGGTGATACATCAGTCACGTTATGGCGATACAGCAGTTACGATTTGGTGATACATCAGTAGCGTTATGGGGATACATCAGTCACGTTATAGTGATACATCAGTCGCGTTATGGGGATACATCAGTCACGTTATAGTGATACATCAGTCGCGTAATAGTGATACAGCAGTCACGTTATGGTGATATCAGTCACGTTATGTTGATACATCAGTCACGTTATGGTGATACATCAGTCACGTTATGTTGATACATCAGTCACGTTATGGTGACACATCAGTCACGTAATGATGATACATCAGTCACGTTATGGCGATACAGCAGTTACGATATGGTGATACATCAGTCGCGTTATGGGGATACATCAGTCACGTTATAGTGATACATCAGTCGCGTTATGGTGATACATCAGTCACGTTATGTTGATACATCAGTCACGTTATGGTGATACATCAGTCACGTTATGATAATACATCAGTCACATTATGGTGATAAATCGGTAACATTGTTGTGATACATCAGTCACGTTATGGTGATTCAGAAGTCATGTTATTTACATCAGTCACGTTATGTACATCAGTCATGTTATGTACATCAGTCACGTTATGTTGATATATCAGTCATGTATGGTGATAAATCGGTCACATTGTTGTGATACAGCAGTCACATTATGGTGATACATCAGTCACGTTATGGTGATACATCAGTCACGTTATGGGGATACATCAGTCACGTTATGGTGATACAGCAGTCATGTTATATACATCAGTCACGTTATGGTGATACATCAGTCACGTTATGGTGATACATCAGGTACGTTATGGCGATACAGCAGTCACGTTATGGTGATACAGCAGTCACGTTATGGTGATACAGCAGTCACATTATGGCGATACATCAGTCACGTTATGTACACCAGTCACGTTATATACATCAGTCACGTTATGATGATACATCAGTCACGTTATGGTGATACATCAGTCACGTTATGGTGATACAGCAGTCACGTTATGGTGATACATCAGTCACGTTATGATGATACACCAGTCACGTTATGGTGATACATCAGTCACGTTGTGGTGATACATCAGTCACGTTATGGTGATACATCAGTCACGTTATGGTGATACAGCAGTCACGTTATGGTGATACATCAGTCACGTTATGGTGATACAGCAGTCACGGTATGGTGATACATCAGTCACGTTATGGTGATACAGCAGTCACGGTATGTACGTTATGGTGATACAGAGGTCACGTTACATACAGCAGTCAAATTATCAGTATCAGTATCAAATACATCAGTCACGTTATTGCGATACATCAGTCACGTTATATACATTAGTCATGTTATGGTGATACAGCAGTCACGTTATGGTGATACATCAGTCACGTTATGGTGATACAGCAGTCACGGTATGTACGTTATGGTGATACAGAGGTCACGTTACATACAGCAGTCAAACTATCAGTATCAGTATCAAATACATCAGTCACGTTATTGCGATACATCAGTCACGTTATGGTGATACAACAGTCACTATAAGGTGACATATCAGTCACGTTATTGTGATACATGAGTCACGTTATGGCGATACAGAAGTCAGGTTAGGGCGATACAGCAGTCACGTTTTGGCGATACATCAGTCACGTTATTGTGATACATCAGTCACGTTATGGTGATACATAGTCACCTTAAAGTTTTACAGCTGTCACGTTAAGGTGATACATCAGTCACGTTATGGTTATACATCAGTCACGTTAAGGTGATACATCAGTCACGTTATGTTGATATAACAGTCACGTTATGGTGATACAGCAGTCACGTTATGATGATACATCAGTCACGTTATGGTGATACAGCAGTCACGTTATGGTGATACATCAGCCACGTTATGGTGATACATCAGTCACGTTATGGTGATACATAAGTCACGTTATGGTGAAAGAACAGTCACGATATGGTGACACATCAGTCACGTTATGGTGATACATCAGTCGCGTTATGGCGATACAGCAGTCACGTTATGGTGATACATCAGTCATATTATGATGATACATCAGTCACGTTATGGTGATACATCAGTCATGTTATGATGATTCAGCAATCGCGTTATGTACGTTGTGTTGATACAGGAGTCACGTTATATACATCAGTCACGTTTTGGTGATACATCAGTCACGTTATGGTGATACATCAGTCACGTTATGGGGATACATCAGTCACGTTATGGTGATATTTCAGTCGCGTTATGGTGATACGTCAGTCACGTTATGGTTATATATAGGTCACATTGTTGTGATACAGCAGTCACATTATGGTGATACATCAGTCACGTTATGGTGATACATCAGTCACGTTATGGTGATACATCAGTCACCTTATATACATCAGTCACGTTAAGGTGATACATCAGTCACGTTATGGTGATACAGCAGTCACGTTAAGGTGATACATCAGTCACGTTATGGTGATACATCAGTCACGTTATGGTGATACATCAATCACGTTATGGTGATACAGCAGTCACGTTATGGTGATACATCAGTCACGTTATATACATCAGTCACGTTAAGGTGATACATCAGTCACGTTATGGTGATACATCAGTCACGTTAAGGTGTTACAGCAGTCACGTTATGGTGATACATCAGTCACGTTATGGTGATACATTAGTCACGTTATGGTGATACAGCAGTCACGTTATGGTGATACATCAGTCACGTTATGGTGATACATCAGTCTCGTTATGGCGATACATCAGTCACGTTATGCTGATACATCAGTCACGTTATGGATCAGTCACGTTATGGTGATACAGCAATCGCGTTATGTACGTTGTGGTGATACAGGAGTCACGTTATATACATCAGTCACGTTATGGTGATACATCAATCAAGTTATGGTGATAAATCGGTCACATTGTTGTGGTACATCAGTCACATTATGGTGATACATCAGTCACATTATGGTGATACACCAGTCACGTTATGGTGATACATCAGTCACGTTATGGTGATACAGCAATCATGTTATATACATCAGTCACGTTATGGTGATACATCAGTCACGTTATGTTGATACATCAGTCACGTTATGGTGATAAATCGGTCACATTGTTGTGATACAGCAGTCACATTATGGTGATACATCAGTCAGGTTATGGTGATACATCAGTCACGTTATGGTGATACATCAGTCACGTTATGGTGATACATCAGTCACGTTATGGTGATACAGCAATCATGTTATATGCATCAGTCACGTTATGGTGATACATCAGTCACGTTTTGGTGATACAGGAGTCACATTATATACATCAGTCACGTTATGGTGATACATCAGTCACGATATTGTGATACAGCAAACACGTTATGTACGTTATGGTGATACAGACGTCACGTTATATACATCAGTAACGTTATTGTGATAAATCGGTCACATTATTGTGTTTCAGCAGTCACGTTATATACATCAGTCACGTTATTGAGATAAATCGGTCACAATATTGTGTTTCAGCAGTCACGTTATGGTGATTCAGCAGTCACGTTATGGTGATACAGCAGTCACGTTGTGGTGATACAGGAGTCACGTTATATACATCAGTCACGTTTTGGTGATACATCAGTCACGTTATGGTGATACATCAGTCAGGTTATGGTGATACATCAGTCACGTTATGGTGATACATCAGTCACGTTATGGTGATACATCAGTCACGTTATGGTGATACAGCAATCATGTTATATACATCAGTCACGTTATGGTGATACATCAGTCACGTTATGGTGATACAGGAGTCACATTATATACATCAGTCACGTTATGGTGATACATCAGTCACGATATTGTGATACAGCAAACACGTTATGTACGTTATGGTTTTACAGACGTCACGTTATATACATCAGTCACGTTATTGTGATAAATCGGTCACATTATTGTGTTTCAGCAGTCACGTTATGGTGATTCAGCGGTCACGTTATGGTGATACAGCAGTCACGTTGTGGTGATACAGGAGTCACATTATATACATCAGTCACGTTATGGTGATACATGAGTCACGTTATGGTGTTACAGCAGTCACGTTATATACATCAGTCACGTTATTGTGATAAATCGGTCACATTATTGTGTTTCAGCAATCACGTTATGGTGATTCAGCAGTCACGTTATGGTGATACATCAGTCACGTTATGGTGATTCATCAGTCACGTTATGGTGATACATCAGTCACGTTATATACGTAAGTCACGTTATGGTGATACATCAGTCACGTTATGGTGATACAGCAGTCATGTTATGGTGATACATCAGTCACGTTATTGTGATACATCAGTCACGTTATGGTAATATATCAGTCACGTTATGGTGATACAGCAGTCACGTTATGGTGATACATCAGTCACGTTATGGTGATACAGCAGCCAGGTTATGGCGATACATCAGTCACGTTATGGTGATACATCAGTCAGGTTATGGTGATACAGCAGTCAGGTTATGGTGATATATCAGTCACGTTATGGTGATACAGCCGTCAGGTTATGGCGATACATCAGTCACGTTATGGTGATACAGGAGTCACGTTATGTTGATACCTCAGTCAGGTTATGGCGATACATCAGTCACGTTATGGTGATACAGGAGTCACGTTATGTTGATACATCAGTCACCTTATGGTGATACATCAGTCACGTTATGGTGATACATCAGTCACGTTATGGTGATTCAGCAATCGCGTTATGTACGTTGTGTTGATACAGGAGTCACGTTATATACATCAGTCACGTTATGGTGATACATCAGTCACGTTATGGTGATACATCAGTCGCGTTAAGGTGATACAGCAGTCACGTTATGGTGATACATCAGTCACGTTATGGTGATACATCAGTCACGTTATGGTGATACATCAGTCACGTTATGGTGATACAGCAGTCAGGTTATGGCGATACATCAGTCACGTTATGGTGATACATCAGTCAAGTTATGGTGATACAGCAGTCAGGTTATGGCGATACATCAGTCACGTTATGGTGATACAGGAGTCATGTTATGTTGATACATCAGTCACCTTATGGTGATACATCAGTCACGTTATGGTGATACATCAGTCACGTTATGGTGATTCAGCAATCGCGTTATGTACGTTGTGTTGATACAGGAGTCACGTTATATACATCAGTCACGTTATGGTGATACATCAGTCACGTTATGGTGATACATCAGTCGCGTTAAGGTGATACAGCAGTCACGTTATGGTGATACATCAGTCACGTTATGGTGATACATTAGTCACGTTATGGTGTTGCAACAGTCACAATATGGTGACACATCAGTCACGTAATGGTGATACATCAGTCACGTTATGGCGATACAGCAGTTACGATTTGGTGATACATCAGTAGCGTTATGGGGATACATCAGTCACGTTATAGTGATACATCAGTCGCGTTATGGGGATACATCAGTCACATTATAGTGATACATCAGTCGCGTTATAGTGATACAGCAGTCACGTTATGGTGATATCAGTCACGTTATGTTGATACATCAGTCACGTTATGGTGATACATCAGTCACGTTATGTTGATACATCAGTCACGTTATGGTGACACATCAGTCACGTAATGATGATACATCAGTCACGTTATGGCGATACAGCAGTTACGATATGGTGATACATCAGTCGCGTTATGGGGATACATCAGTCACGTTATAGTGATACATCAGTCGCGTTATGGTGATACATCAGTCACGTTATGTTGATACATCAGTCACGTTATGGTGATACATCAGTCACGTTATGGTAATACATCAGTCACATTATGGTGATAAATCGGTAACATTGTTGTGATACATCAGTCACGTTATGGTGATTCAGAAATCATGTTATTTACATCAGTCACGTTATGTACATCAGTCATGTTATGTACATCAGTCACGTTATGTTGATATATCAGTCATGTATGGTGATAAATCGGTCACATTGTTGTGATACAGCAGTCACATTATGGTGATACATCAGTCACGTTATGGTGATACATAAGTGACGTTATGGTGATTCATCTGTCACGTTATGGTGATACAGCAGTCATGTTATATACATCAGTCACGTTATGGTGATACATCAGTCACGTTATGGTGATACATCAGGTACGTTATGGCGATACAGCAGTCACGTTATGGTGATACATCAGTCACGTTATGGTGATACAGCAGTCACATTATGGCGATACATCAGTCACGTTATGTACACCAGTCACGTTATATACATCAGTCACGTTATGATGATACATCAGTCACGTTATGGTGATACATCAGTCACGTTATGGTGATACATCAGTCACGTTATGATGATACATCAGTCACGTTATGGTGTTACATCAGTCACGTTATGGTGATACAGCAGTCACGTTATGGTGATACATCAGTCACGTTATGGTGATACATCAGTCACGTTATGGTGATACATCAGTCACGTTATGGTGATACAGCAGTCACGTTTTGGTGATACAGCAGTCACGTTATGGTGATACAGCAGTCACATTATGGCGATACATCAGTCACGTTATGTACACCAGTCACGTTATATACATCAGTCACGTTATGATGATACATCAGTCACGTTATGGTGATACATCAGTCACGTTATGGTGATACATCAGTCGCGTTATGGTGATACATCAGTCACGTTATGGTGATACAGCAGTCACGTTATGGTGATACAGCAGTCACGTTATGGTGATACAGCAGTCACATTATGGCGATACATCAGTCACGTTATGTACACCAGTCACGTTATATACATCAGTCACGTTATGATGATACATCAGTCACGTTATGGTGATACATCAGTCACGTTATGGTGATACAGCAGTCACGTTATGGTGATACATCAGTCACGTTATGGTGATACATCAGTCACGTTATGATGATACACCAGTCACGTTATGGTGATACAGCAGTCACGTTATGGTGATACATCAGTCACGTTATATACATCAGTCACATTATGGTGATACATCAGTCACGTTATGGTGATATATCAGTCACGTTATGGCGATACATCAGTCACGTTATGGTGTTGCAACAGTCACAATATGGTGACACATCAGTCACGTAATGGTGATACATCAGTCACGTTATGGCGATACAGCAGTTACGATTTGGTGATACATCAGTAGCGTTATGGGGATACATCAGTCACGTTATAGTGATACATCAGTCGCGTTATTGGGATACATCAGTCACGTTATAGTGATACATCAGTCGCGTTATAGTGATACAGCAGTCACGTTATGGTGATATCAGTCACGTTATGTTGATACATCAGTCACGTTATGGTGATACATCAGTCACGTTATGTTGATACATCAGTCACGTTATGGTGACACATCAGTCACGTAATGATGATACATCAGTCACGTTATGGCGATACAGCAGTTACGATATGGTGATACATCAGTCGCGTTATGGGGATACATCAGTCACGTTATAGTGATACATCAGTCGCGTTATGGTGATACATCAGTCACGTTATGTTGATACATCAGTCACGTTATGGTGATACATCAGTCACGTTATGGTAATACATCAGTCACATTATGGTGATAAATCGGTAACATTGTTGTGATACATCAGTCACGTTATGGTGATTCAGAAGTCATGTTATTTACATCAGTCACGTTATGTACATCAGTCATGTTATGTACATCAGTCACGTTATGTTGATATATCAGTCATGTATGGTGATAAATCGGTCACATTGTTGTGATACAGCAGTCACATTATGGTGATACATCAGTCACGTTATGGTGATACATCAGTCACGTTATGGTGATTCATCTGTCACGTTATGGTGATACAGCAGTCATGTTATATACATCAGTCACGTTATGGTGATACATCAGTCACGTTATGGTGATACATCAGGTACGTTATGGCGATACAGGAGTCACGTTATGGTGATACATCAGTCACGTTATGGGGATACATCAGTCACGTTATGATGATACACCAGTCACGTTATGGTGATACATCAGTCACGTTATGGTGATACATCTGTCACGTTATGGTGATACATCAGTCACGTTATTGCGATACATCAGTCACGTTATATACATTAGTCATGTTGTGGTGATACATCAGTCACGTTATATACATCAGTCACGTTATGGTGATACATCAGTCACGTTATGATGATACACCAGTCACGTTATGGTGATACATCAGTCACGTTATGGTGATACATCAGGTTATTATATACATCAGTCACGTTATGGTGATACATCAGTCACGTTATGGTGATACATCAGGTACGTTATGGCGATACAGCAGTCACGTTATGGTGATACAGCAGTCACCTTATATACATCAGTCACGTTATGTACAGCAGTCACATTATGGTGATACATCAGTCACGTTATGGTGATACATCAGTCACGTTATGGGGATACATCAGTCACGTTATGATGATACACCAGTCACGTTATGGTGATACATCAGTCACGTTATGGTGATACATCAGTCACGTTATGGTGATACAGCAGTCACGTTATTGCGATACATCAGTCACGTTATATACATTAGTCATATTTTGGTGATACATCAGTCACGTTATATACATCAGTCACGTTATGGTGATACATCAGTCACGTTATGATGATACACCAGTCACGATATGGTGATACATCAGTCATGTTATGATGATACATCAGTCACGTTATGGTGATACATCAGTCATGTTATAATGATACATCAGTCACGTTATGGTGATACAGCAGTCACGTTATGGTGATACATCAGTCACGTTATGGTGATACAGCAGTCACGTTATGGTGATACATCAGTCACGTTATGGTGATACATCAGTCATGTTATGATGATACATCAGTCACGTTATGGTGATACAGCAGTCACGTTATGGTGATACATCAGTCACGTTATGATGATACACCAGTCACGTTATGGTGATACATCAGTCACGTTATGGTGATACATCAGTCACGTTATGGTGATACATCAGTCACGTTCTGGTGATACAGCAGTCACGTTATGGTGATACATCAGTCACGTTATGGTGATACAGCAGTCACGGTATGGTGATACATCAGTCACGTTATGGTGATACAGCAGTCACGGTATGTACGTTATGGTGATGTAGGTCACGTTACATACAGCAGTCAAATTATCAGTATCAGTATCAAATACATCAGTCACGTTATTGCGATACATCAGTCACGTTATATACATTAGTCATGTTATGGTGATACAGCAGTCACGTTATGGTGATACATTAGGTACGTTATGGCGATACAGCAGTCACGTTATGGTGATACAGCAGTCACCTTATATACATCAGTCACGTTATGTACAGCAGTCACATTATGGTGATACATCAGTCACGTTATGGTGATACATCAGTCACGTTATGGGGATACATCAGTCACGTTATGATGATACACCAGTCACGTTATGGTGATACATCAGTCACGTTATGGTGATACATCAGTCTCGTTATGGTGATACAGCAGTCACGTTATTGCCATACATCAGTCACGTTATATACATTAGTCATATTTTGGTGATACATCAGTCACGTTATATACATCAGTCACGTTATGGTGATACATCAGTCACGTTATGATGATACACCAGTCACGATATGGTGATACATCAGTCATGTTATGATGATACATCAGTCACGTTATGGTGATACATCAGTCATGTTATAATGATACATCAGTCACGTTATGGTGATACAGCAGTCACGTTATGGTGATACATCAGTCACGTTATGGTGATACAGCAGTCACGTTATGGTGATACATCAGTCACGTTATGGTGATACATCAGTCATGTTATGATGATACATCAGTCACGTTATGGTGATACAGCAGTCACGTTATGGTGATACATCAGTCACGTTATGATGATACACCAGTCACGTTATGGTGATACATCAGTCACGTTATGGTGATACATCAGTCACGTTATGGTGATACATCAGTCACGTTATGGTGATACAGCAGTCACGTTATGGTGATACATCAGTCACGTTATGGTGATACAGCAGTCACGGTATGGTGATACATCAGTCACGTTATGGTGATACAGCAGTCACGGTATGTACGTTATGGTGATGTAGGTCACGTTACATACAGCAGTCAAATTATCAGTATCAGTATCAAATACATCAGTCACGTTATTGCGATACATCAGTCACGTTATATACATTAGTCATGTTATGGTGATACAGCAGTCACGTTATGGTGATACATCAGTCACGTTATGGTGATACAGCAGTCACGGTATGTACGTTATGGTGATACAGAGGTCACGTTACATACAGCAGTCAAATTATCAGTATCAGTATCAAATACATCAGTCACGTTATTGCGATACATCAGTCACGTTATGGTGATACAACAGTCACTATAAGGTGACATATCAGTCACGTTATTGTGATACATGAGTCACGTTATGGCGATACAGAAGTCAGGTTAGGGCGATACAGCAGTCACGTTTTGGCGATACATCAGTCACGTTATGGTGATACATAGTCACCTTAAAGTTTTAAAACTGTCACGTTAAGGTGATACATCAGTCACGTTATGGTTATACATCAGTCACGTTAAGGTGATACATCAGTCACGTTATGTTGATATAACAGTCACGTTATGGTGATACAGCAGTCACGTTATGATGATACATCAGTCACGTTATGGTGATACAGCAGTCACGTTATGGTGATACATCAGCCACGTTATGGTGATACATCAGTCACGTTATGGTGATACATCAGTCACGTTATGGTGAAAGAACAGTCACGATATGGTGACACATCAGTCACGTTATGGTGATACATCAGTCGCGTTTTGGCGATACAGCAGTCACGTTATGGTGATACATCAGTCACATTATGATGATACATCAGTCACGTTATGGTGATACATCAGTCATGTTATGATGATTCAGCAATCGCGTTATGTACGTTGTGTTGATACAGGAGTCACGTTATATACATCAGTCACGTTTTGGTGATACATCAGTCACGTTATGGTGATACATCAGTCACGTTATGGGGATACATCAGTCACGTTATGGTGATATATCAGTCGCGTTATGGTGATACGTCAGTCACGTTATGGTTATATATAGGTCACATTGTTGTGATACAGCAGTCACATTATGGTGATACATCAGTCACTTTATGGTGATACATCAGTCACGTTATGGTGATACATCAGTCACCTTATATACATCAGTCACGTTAAGGTGATACATCAGTCACGTTATGGTGATACAGCAGTCACGTTAAGGTGATACATCAGTCACGTTATGGTGATACATCAGTCACGTTATGGTGATACATCAGTCACCTTATATACATCAGTCACGTTAAGGTGATACAGCAGTCACGTTATGGTGATACATCAGTCACGTTAAGGTGATACAGCAGTCACGTTATGGTGATACATTAGTCACGTTATGGTGATACATTAGTCACGTTATGGTGATACAGCAGTCACGTTATGGTGATACATCAGTCACGTTATGGTGATACATAAGTCACGTTATGGCGATACATCAGTCACGTTATGCTGATACATCAGTCACGTTATGGATCAGTCACGTTATGGTGATACAGCAATCGCGTTATGTACGTTGTGGTGATACAGGAGTCACGTTATATACATCAATCACGTTATGGTGATACATCAATCAAGTTATGGTGATAAAATGGTCACATTGTTGTGGTACATCAGTCACATTATGGTGATACATCAGTCACATTATGGTGATACATCAGTCACGTTATGGTGATACATCAGTCACGTTATGGTGATACAGCAATCATGTTATATACATCAGTCACGTTATGGTGATACATCAGTCACGTTATGTTGATACATCAGTCACGTTATGGTGATAAATCGGTCACATTGTTGTGATACAGCAGTCACATTATGGTGATACATCAGTCAGGTTATGGTGATACATCAGTCACGTTATGGTGATACATCAGTCACGTTATGGTGATACATCAGTCACGTTATGGTGATACAGCAATCATGTTATATACATCAGTCACGTTATGGTGATACATCAGTCACGTTTTGGTGATACAGGAGTCACATTATATACATCAGTCACGTTATGGTGATACATCAGTCACGATATTGTGATACAGCAAACACGTTATGTACGTTATGGTGTTACAGACGTCACGTTATATACATCAGTCACGTTATTGTGATAAATCGGTCACATTATTGTGTTTCAGCAGTCACGTTATATACATCAGTCACGTTATTGTGATAAATCGGTCACAATATTGTGTTTCAGCAGTCACGTTATGGTGATTCAGCAGTCACGTTATGGTGATACAGCAGTCACGTTGTGGTGATACAGGAGTCACGTTATATACATCAGTCACGTTTTGGTGATACATCAGTCACGTTATGGTGATACATCAGTCACGTTATGGGGATACATCAGTCACGTTATGGTGATATATCAGTCGCGTTATGGTGATACGTCAGTCACGTTATGGTTATATATAGGTCACATTGTTGTGATATAGCAGTCACATTATGGTGATACATCAGTCACGTTATGGTGATAAATCAGTCACGTTATGGTGATACATCAGTCACCTTATATACATCAGTCACGTTAAGGTGATACATCAGTCACGTTATGGTGATACAGCAGTCACGTTATGTACGTTATGGTGTTACAGACGTCACGTTATATACATCAGTCACGTTATTGTGATAAATCGGTCACATTATTGTGTTTCAGCAGTCACGTTATATACATCAGTGACGTTATTGTGATAAATCGGTCACATTATTGTGTTTCAGCAGTCACGTTATGGTGATACAGCAGTCACGATGTGGTGATACAGGAGTCACGTTATATACATCAGTCACGTTTTGGTGATACATCAGTCACGTTATGGTGATACATCAGTCACGTTATGGGGATACATCAGTCACGTTATGGTGATATATCAGTCGCGTTATGGTGATACGTCAGTCACGTTATGGTTATATATAGGTCACATTGTTGTGATACAGCAGTCACATTATGGTGATACATCAGTCACGTTATGGTGATACATCAGTCACGTTATGGTGATACATCAGTCACCTTATATACATCAGTCACGTTAAGGTGATACATCAGTCACGTTATGGTGATACAGCAGTCACGTTAAGGTGATACATCAGTCACGTTATGGTGATACAGCAGTCACGTTATGGTGATACATCAGTCACGTTATGGTGATACATCAATCACGTTATGGCGATACAACAGTCACGTTATGGTGATACATCAGTCACGTTATGGATCAGTCACGTTATGGTGATACAGCAATCACTTGATGTACGTTGTGGTGATACAGGAGTCACGTTATATACATCAGTCACGTTATGGTGATACATCAATCAAGTTATGGTGATAAATCGGTCACATTGTTGTGGTACATCAGTCACATTATGGTGATACATCAGTCACATTATGGTGATACATGAGTCACGTTATGGTGATACATCAGTCACGTTATGGTGATACAGCAATCATGTTATATACATCAGTCACGTTATGGTGATAAATCAGTCACGTTATGTTGATACATCAGTCACGTTATGGTGATAAATCGGTCACATTGTTGTGATACAGCAGTCACATTATGGTGATACATCAGTCAGGTTATGGTGATACATCAGTCACGTTATGGTGATACATCAGTCACGTTATGGTGATACATCAGGTACGTTATGGCGATACAGCAGTCACGTTATGGTGATACATCAGTCACGTTATGGGGATACATCAGTCACGTTATGATGATACACCAGTCACGTTATGGTGATACATCAGTCACGTTATGGTGATACATCAGTCACGTTATGGTGATACAGCAGTCACGTTATTGCGATACATCAGTCACGTTATATACATTAGTCATGTTACGGTGATACATCAGTCGCGTTATATACATCAGTCACGTTATGGTGATACATCAGTCACGTTATGATGATACACCAGTCACGTTATGGTGATACATCAGTCATGTTATGATGATACATCAGTCACGTTATGGTGATACATCAGTCATGTTATGATGATACATCAGTCACGTTATGGTGATACAGCAGTCACGTTATGGTGATACAGCAGTCACGTTGTGGTGATACAGGAGTCACGTTATATACATCAGTCACGTTTTGGTGATACATCAGTCACGTTATGGTGATACATCAGTCACGTTATGGGGATACATCAGTCACGTTATGGTGATATATCAGTCGCGTTATGGTGATACGTCAGTCACGTTATGGTTATATATAGGTCACATTGTTGTGATATAGCAGTCACATTATGGTGATACATCAGTCACGTTATGGTGATAAATCAGTCACGTTATGGTGATACATCAGTCACCTTATATACATCAGTCACGTTAAGGTGATACATCAGTCACGTTATGGTGATACAGCAGTCACGTTATGTACGTTATGGTGTTACAGACGTCACGTTATATACATCAGTCACGTTATTGTGATAAATCGGTCACATTATTGTGTTTCAGCAGTCACGTTATATACATCAGTGACGTTATTGTGATAAATCGGTCACATTATTGTGTTTCAGCAGTCACGTTATGGTGATACAGCAGTCACGATGTGGTGATACAGGAGTCACGTTATATACATCAGTCACGTTTTCGGGATACATCAGTCACGTTATGGTGATACATCAGTCACGTTATGGGGATACATCAGTCACGTTATGGTGATATATCAGTCGCGTTATGGTGATACGTCAGTCACGTTATGGTTATATATAGGTCACATTGTTGTGATACAGCAGTCACATTATGGTGATACATCAGTCACGTTATGGTGATACATCAGTCACGTTATGGTGATACATCAGTCACCTTATATACATCAGTCACGTTAAGGTGATACATCAGTCACGTTATGGTGATACAGCAGTCACGTTATGGTGATACATCAGTCACGTTATGGTGATACAGCAGTCACGTTATGGTGATACATCAGTCACGTTATGGTGATACATCAATCACGTTATGGCGATACAACAGTCACGTTATGGTGATACATCAGTCACGTTATGGATCAGTCACGTTATGGTGATACAGCAATCACTTGATGTACGTTGTGGTGATACAGGAGTCACGTTATATACATCAGTCACGTTATGGTGATACATCAATCAAGTTATGGTGATAAATCGGTCACATTGTTGTGGTACATCAGTCACATTATGGTGATACATCAGTCACATTATGGTGATACATCAGTCACGTTATGGTGATACATCAGTCACGTTATGGTGATACAGCAATCATGTTATATACATCAGTCACGTTATGGTGATAAATCAGTCACGTTATGTTGATACATCAGTCACGTTATGGTGATAAATCGGTCACATTGTTGTGATACAGCAGTCACATTATGGTGATACATCAGTCAGGTTATGGTGATACATCAGTCACGTTATGGTGATACATCAGTCACGTTATGGTGATACATCAGGTACGTTATGGCGATACAGCAGTCACGTTATGGTGATACATCAGTCACGTTATGGGGATACATCAGTCACGTTATGATGATACACCAGTCACGTTATGGTGATACATCAGTCACGTTATGGTGATACATCAGTCACGTTATGGTGATACAGCAGTCACGTTATTGCGATACATCAGTCACGTTATATACATTAGTCATGTTACGGTGATACATCAGTCGCGTTATATACATCAGTCACGTTATGGTGATACATCAGTCACGTTATGATGATACACCAGTCACGTTATGGTGATACATCAGTCATGTTATGATGATACATCAGTCACGTTATGGTGATACATCAGTCATGTTATGGTGATATATCAGTCGCGTTATGGTGATACGTCAGTCACGTTATGGTTATATATAGGTCACATTGTTGTGATATAGCAGTCACATTATGGTGATACATCAGTCACGTTATGGTGATAAATCAGTCACGTTATGGTGATACATCAGTCACCTTATATACATCAGTCACGTTAAGGTGATACATCAGTCACGTTATGGTGATACAGCAGTCACGTTATGTACGTTATGGTGTTACAGACGTCACGTTATATACATCAGTCACGTTATTGTGATAAATCGGTCACATTATTGTGTTTCAGCAGTCACGTTATATACATCAGTGACGTTATTGTGATAAATCGGTCACATTATTGTGTTTCAGCAGTCACGTTATGGTGATACAGCAGTCACGATGTGGTGATACAGGAGTCACGTTATATACATCAGTCACGTTTTGGTGATACATCAGTCACGTTATGGTGATACATCAGTCACGTTATGGGGATACATCAGTCACGTTATGGTGATATATCAGTCGCGTTATGGTGATACGTCAGTCACGTTATGGTTATATATAGGTCACATTGTTGTGATACAGCAGTCACATTATGGTGATACATCAGTCACGTTATGGTGATACATCAGTCACGTTATGGTGATACATCAGTCACCTTATATACATCAGTCACGTTAAGGTGATACATCAGTCACGTTATGGTGATACAGCAGTCACGTTAAGGTGATACATCAGTCACGTTATGGTGATACAGCAGTCACGTTATGGTGATACATCAGTCACGTTATGGTGATACATCAATCACGTTATGGCGATACAACAGTCACGTTATGGTGATACATCAGTCACGTTATGGATCAGTCACGTTATGGTGATACAGCAATCACTTGATGTACGTTGTGGTGATACAGGAGTCACGTTATATACATCAGTCACGTTCTGGTGATACATCAATCAAGTTATGGTGATAAATCGGTCACATTGTTGTGGTACATCAGTCACATTATGGTGATACATCAGTCACATTATGGTGATACATCAGTCACGTTATGGTGATACATCAGTCACGTTATGGTGATACAGCAATCATGTTATATACATCAGTCACGTTATGGTGATAAATCAGTCACGTTATGTTGATACATCAGTCACGTTATGGTGATAAATCGGTCACATTGTTGTGATACAGCAGTCACATTATGGTGATACATCAGTCAGGTTATGGTGATACATCAGTCACGTTATGGTGATACATCAGTCACGTTATGGTGATACATCAGGTACGTTATGGCGATACAGCAGTCACGTTATGGTGATACATCAGTCACGTTATGGGGATACATCAGTCACGTTATGATGATACACCAGTCACGTTATGGTGATACATCAGTCACGTTATGGTGATACATCAGTCACGTTATGGTGATACAGCAGTCACGTTATTGCGATACATCAGTCACGTTATATACATTAGTCATGTTACGGTGATACATCAGTCGCGTTATATACATCAGTCACGTTATGGTGATACATCAGTCACGTTATGATGATACACCAGTCACGTTATGGTGATACATCAGTCATGTTATGATGATACATCAGTCACGTTATGGTGATACATCAGTCATGTTATGATGATACATCAGTCACGTTATGGTGATACAGCAGTCACGTTATGGTGATACAGCAGTCACGTTGTGGTGATACAGGAGTCACGTTATATACATCAGTCACGTTTTGGTGATACATCAGTCACGTTATGGTGATACATCAGTCACGTTATGGGGATACATCAGTCACGTTATGGTGATATATCAGTCGCGTTATGGTGATACGTCAGTCACGTTATGGTTATATATAGGTCACATTGTTGTGATATAGCAGTCACATTATGGTGATACATCAGTCACGTTATGGTGATAAATCAGTCACGTAATGGTGATACATCAGTCACCTTATATACATCAGTCACGTTAAGGTGATACATCAGTCACGTTATGGTGATACAGCAGTCACGTTATGTACGTTATGGTGTTACAGACGTCACGTTATATACATCAGTCACGTTATTGTGATAAATCGGTCACATTATTGTGTTTCAGCAGTCACGTTATATACATCAGTGACGTTATTGTGATAAATCGGTCACATTATTGTGTTTCAGCAGTCACGTTATGGTGATACAGCAGTCACGATGTGGTGATACAGGAGTCACGTTATATACATCAGTCACGTTTTCGGGATACATCAGTCACGTTATGGTGATACATCAGTCACGTTATGGGGATACATCAGTCACGTTATGGTGATATATCAGTCGCGTTATGGTGATACGTCAGTCACGTTATGGTTATATATAGGTCACATTGTTGTGATACAGCAGTCACATTATGGTGATACATCAGTCACGTTATGGTGATACATCAGTCACGTTATGGTGATACATCAGTCACCTTATATACATCAGTCACGTTAAGGTGATACATCAGTCACGTTATGGTGATACAGCAGTCACGTTAAGGTGATACATCAGTCACGTTATGGTGATACAGCAGTCACGTTATGGTGATACATCAGTCACGTTATGGTGATACATCAGTCACGTTATGGTGATACATCAGTCACGTTATGGTGATACATCAGTCACGTTATGGATCAGTCACGTTATGGTGATACAGCAATCACTTGATGTACGTTGTGGTGATACAGGAGTCACGTTATATACATCAGTCACGTTATGGTGATACATCAATCAAGTTATGGTGATAAATCGGTCACATTGTTGTGGTACATCAGTCACATTATGGTGATACATCAGTCACATTATGGTGATACATCAGTCACGTTATGGTGATACATCAGTCACGTTATGGTGATACAGCAATCATGTTATATACATCAGTCACGTTATGGTGATAAATCAGTCACGTTATGTTGATACATCAGTCACGTTATGGTGATAAATCGGTCACATTGTTGTGATACAGCAGTCACATTATGGTGATACATCAGTCAGGTTATGGTGATACATCAGTCACGTTATGGTGATACATCAGTCACGTTATGGTGATACATCAGGTACGTTATGGCGATACAGCAGTCACGTTATGGTGATACATCAGTCACGTTATGGGGATACATCAGTCACGTTATGATGATACACCAGTCACGTTATGGTGATACATCAGTCACGTTATGGTGATACATCAGTCACGTTATGGTGATACAGCAGTCACGTTATTGCGATACATCAGTCACGTTATATACATTAGTCATGTTACGGTGATACATCAGTCGCGTTATATACATCAGTCACGTTATGGTGATACATCAGTCACGTTATGATGATACACCAGTCACGTTATGGTGATACATCAGTCATGTTATGATGATACATCAGTCACGTTATGGTGATACATCAGTCATGTTATGATGATACATCAGTCACGTTATGGTGATACAGCAGTCACGTTATGGTGATACATCAGTCACGTTATGGTGATACAGCAGTCACGTTATGGTGATACATCAGTCACGTTATGGTGATACATCAGTCATGTTATGATGATACATCAGTCACGTTATGGTGATACAGCTGTCACGTTATGGTGATACATCAGTCACGTTATGATGATACACCAGTCACGTTATGGTGATACATCAGTCACGTTATGGTGATACATCAGTCACGTTATGGTGATACAGCAGTCACGTTGTGGTGATACAGGAGTCACGTTATATACATCAGTCACGTTTTGGTGATACATCAGTCACGTTATGGTGATACATCAGTCACGTTATGGGGATACATCAGTCACGTTATGGTGATATATCAGTCGCGTTATGGTGATACGTCAGTCACGTTATGGTTATATATAGGTCACATTGTTGTGATATAGCAGTCACATTATGGTGATACATCAGTCACGTTATGGTGATAAATCAGTCACGTTATGGTGATACATCAGTCACCTTATATACATCAGTCACGTTAAGGTGATACATCAGTCACGTTATGGTGATACAGCAGTCACGTTATGTACGTTATGGTGTTACAGACGTCACGTTATATACATCAGTCACGTTATTGTGATAAATCGGTCACATTATTGTGTTTCAGCAGTCACGTTATATACATCAGTGACGTTATTGTGATAAATCGGTCACATTATTGTGTTTCAGCAGTCACGTTATGGTGATACAGCAGTCACGATGTGGTGATACAGGAGTCACGTTATATACATCAGTCACGTTTTGGTGATACATCAGTCACGTTATGGTGATACATCAGTCACGTTATGGGGATACATCAGTCACGTTATGGTGATATATCAGTCGCGTTATGGTGATACGTCAGTCACGTTATGGTTATATATAGGTCACATTGTTGTGATACAGCAGTCACATTATGGTGATACATCAGTCACGTTATGGTGATACATCAGTCACGTTATGGTGATACATCAGTCACCTTATATACATCAGTCACGTTAAGGTGATACATCAGTCACGTTATGGTGATACAGCAGTCACGTTAAGGTGATACATCAGTCACGTTATGGTGATACAGCAGTCACGTTATGGTGATACATCAGTCACGTTATGGTGATACATCAATCACGTTATGGCGATACAACAGTCACGTTATGGTGATACATCAGTCACGTTATGGATCAGTCACGTTATGGTGATACAGCAATCACTTGATGTACGTTATAGTGATACAGCAGTCACGGTATGTACGTTATGGTGATACAGAGGTCACGTTACATACAGCAGTCAAATTATCAGTATCAGTTTCAAATACATCAGTCACGTTATTGCGATACATCAGTCACGTTATATACATTAGTCATGTTATGGTGATACAGCAGTCACGTTATGGTGATACATCAGTCACGTTATGGTGATACAGCAGTCACGGTATGTACGTTATGGTGATACAGAGGTCACGTTACATACAGCAGTCAAATTATCAGTATCAGTATCAAATACATCAGTCACGTTATTGCGATACATCAGTCACGTTATGGTGATACAACAGTCACTATAAGGTGACATATCAGTCACGTTATTGTGATACATGAGTCACGTTATGGCGATACAGAAGTCAGGTTAGGGCGATACAGCAGTCATGTTTTGGCGATACATCAGTCACGTTATTGTGATACATCAGTCACGTTATGGTGATACATAGTCACCTTAAAGTTTTACAGCTGTCACGTTAAGGTGATACATCAGTCACGTTATGGTTATACATCAGTCACGTTAAGGTGATACATCAATCACGTTATGTTGATATAACAGTCACGTTATGGTGATACAGCAGTCACGTTATGATGATACATCAGTCACGTTATGGTGATACAGCAGTCACGTTATGGTGATACATCAGCCACGTTATGGTGATACATCAGTCACGTTATGGTGATACATAAGTCACGTTATGGTGAAAGAACAGTCACGATATGGTGACACATCAGTCACGTTATGGTGATACATCAGTCGCATTATGGCGATACAGCAGTCACGTTATGGTGATACATCAGTCACATTATGATGATACATCAGTCACGTTATGGTGATACATCAGTCATGTTATGATGATTCAGCAATCGCGTTATGTACGTTGTGTTGAAACAGGAGTCACGTTATATACATCAGTCACGTTTTGGTGATACATCAGTCACGTTATGGTGATACATCAGTCACGTTATGGGGATACATCAGTCACGTTATGGTGATATATCAGTCGCGTTATGGTGATACGTCAGTCACGTTATGGTTATATATAGGTCACATTGTTGTGATACAGCAGTCACATTATGGTGATACATCAGTCACGTTATGGTGATACATCAGTCACGTTATGGTGATACATCAGTCACCTTATATACATCAGTCACGTTAAGGTGATACATCAGTCACGTTATGGTGATACAGCAGTCACGTTAAGGTGATACATCAGTCACGTTATGGTGATACATCAGTCACGTTATGGTGATACATCAGTCACCTTATATACATTAGTCACGTTAAGGTGATACATCAGTCACGTTATGGTGATACATCAGTCACGTTAAGGTGATACAGCAGTCACGTTATGGTGATACATCAGTCACGTTATGGTGATACATTAGTCACGTTATGGTGATACAGCAGTCACGTTATGGTGATACATCAGTCACGTTATGGTGATACATAAGTCACGTTATGGAGATACA
Source organism: Gibbula magus (assembly GCA_936450465.1). Classification (NCBI taxonomy): domain Eukaryota; kingdom Metazoa; phylum Mollusca; class Gastropoda; order Trochida; family Trochidae; genus Gibbula; species Gibbula magus. The sequence continues at coordinate 83,037,052 of OW388295.1, read as the reverse complement.
TCAGTCACGTTATGCTGATACATCAGTCACGTTATGGATCAGTCACGTTATGGTGATACAGCAATCGCGTTATGTACGTTGTGGTGATACAGGAGTCACGTTATATACATCAGTCACGTTATGGTGATACATCAATCAAGTTATGGTGATAAAATGGTCACATTGTTGTGGTACATCAGTCACATTATGGTGATACATCAGTCACATTATGGTGATACATCAGTCACGTTATGGTGATACATCAGTCACGTTATGGTGATACAGCAATCATGTTATATACATCAGTCACGTTATGGTGATACATCAGTCACGTTATGTTGATACATCAGTCACGTTATGGTGATAAATCGGTCACATTGTTGTGATACAACAGTCACATTATGGTGATACATCAGTCAGGTTATGGTGATACATCAGTCACGTTATGGTGATACATCAGTCACGTTATGGTGATACATCAGTCACGTTATGGTGATACAGCAATCATGTTATATACATCAGTCACGTTATGGTGATACATCAGTCACGTTTTGGTGATACAGGAGTCACATTATATACATCAGTCACGTTATGGTGATACATCAGTCACGATATTGTGATACAGCAAACACGTTATGTACGTTATGGTTTTACAGACGTCACGTTATATACATCAGTCACGTTATTGTGATAAATCGGTCACATTATTGTGTTTCAGCAGTCACGTTATATACATCAGTCACGTTATTGTGATAAATCGGTCACAATATTGTGTTTCAGCAGTCACGTTATGGTGATTCAGCAGTCACGTTATGGTGATACAGCAGTCACGTTGTGGTGATACAGGAGTCACGTTATATACATCAGTCACGTTTTGGTGATACATCAGTCACGTTATGGTGATACATCAGTCACGTTATGGGGATACATCAGTCACGTTATGGTGATATATCAGTCGCGTTATGGTGATATGTCAGTCACGTTATGGTTATATATAGGTCACATTGTTGTGATATAGCAGTCACATTATGGTGATACATCAGGCACGTTATGGTGATACATCAGTCACGTTATGGTGATACATCAGTCACCTTATATACATCAGTCACGTTAAGGTGATACATCAGTCACGTTATGGTGATACAGCAGTCACGTTATGTACGTTATGGTGTTACAGACGTCACGTTATATACATCAGTCACGTTATTGTGATAAATCGGTCACATTATTGTGTTTCAGCAGTCACGTTATATACATCAGTGACGTTATTGTGATAAATCGGTCACATTATTGTGTTTCAGCAGTCACGTTATGGTGATTCAGCAGTCACGTTATGGTGATACAGCAGTCACGTTGTGGTGATACAGGAGTCACTTTATATACATCAGTCACGTTTTGGTGATACATCAGTCACGTTATGGTGATACATCAGTCACGTTATGGGGATACATCAGTCACGTTATGGTGATATATCAGTCGCGTTATGGTGATACGTCAGTCACGTTATGGTTATATATAGGTCACATTGTTGTGATACAGCAGTCACATTATGGTGATACATCAGTCACGTTATGGTGATACATCAGTCACGTTATGGTGATACATCAGTCACCTTATATACATCAGTCACGTTAAGGTGATACATCAGTCACGTTATGGTGATACAGCAGTCACGTTAAGGTGATACATCAGTCACGTTATGGTGATACAGCAGTCACGTTATGGTGATACATCAGTCACGTTATGGTGATACATCAATCACGTTATGGCGATACAACAGTCACGTTATGGTGATACATCAGTCACGTTATGGATCAGTCACGTTATGGGGATACAGCAATCACTTGATGTACGTTGTGGTGATACAGGAGTCACGTTATATACATCAGTCACGTTATGGTGATACATCAATCAAGTTATGGTGATAAATCGGTCACATTGTTGTGGTACATCAGTCACATTATGGTGATACATCAGTCACATTATGGTGATACATCAGTCACGTTATGGTGATACATCAGTCACGTTATGGTGATACAGCAATCATGTTATATACATCAGTCACGTTATGGTGATACATCAGTCGCGTTATGGTGATACGTCAGTCACGTTATGGTTATATATAGGTCACATTGTTGTGATACAGCAGTCACATTATGGTGATACATCAGTCACGTTATGGTGATACATCAGTCACGTTATGGTGATACATCAGTCACCTTATATACATCAGTCACGTTAAGGTGATACATCAGTCACGTTATGGTGATACAGCAGTCACGTTAAGGTGATACATCAGTCACGTTATGGTGATACAGCAGTCACGTTATGGTGATACATCAGTCACGTTATGGTGATACATCAATCACGTTATGGCGATACAACAGTCACGTTATGGTGATACATCAGTCACGTTATGGATCAGTCACGTTATGGTGATACAGCAATCACTTGATGTACGTTGTGGTGATACAGGAGTCACGTTATATACATCAGTCACGTTATGGTGATACATCAATCAAGTTATGGTGATAAATCGGTCACATTGTTGTGGTACATCAGTCACATTATGGTGATACATCAGTCACATTATGGTGATACATCAGTCACGTTATGGTGATACATCAGTCACGTTATGGTGATACAGCAATCATGTTATATACATCAGTCACGTTATGGTGATACATCAGTCACGTTATGTTGATACATCAGTCACGTTATGGTGATAAATCGGTCACATTGTTGTGATACAGCAGTCACATTATGGTGATACATCAGTCAGGTTATGGTGATACATCAGTCACGTTATGGTGATACATCAGTCACGTTATGGTGATACATCAGTCACGTTATGGTGATACAGCAATCATGTTATATACATCAGTCACGTTATGGTGATACATCAGTCACGTTATGGTGATACAGGAGTCACATTATATACATCAGTCACGTTATGGTGATACATCAGTCACGATATTGTGATACAGCAAACACGTTATGTACGTTATGGTTTTACAGACGTCACGTTATATACGTGATACATCAGGCACGTTATGGTGATACATCAGTCACGTTATGGTGATACATCAGTCACCTTATATACATCAGTCACGTTAAGGTGATACATCAGTCACGTTATGGTGATACAGCAGTCACGTTATGTACGTTATGGTGTTACAGACGTCACGTTATATACATCAGTCACGTTATTGTGATAAATCGGTCACATTATTGTGTTTCAGCAGTCACGTTATATACATCAGTGACGTTATTGTGATAAATCGGTCACATTATTGTGTTTCAGCAGTCACGTTATGGTGATTCAGCAGTCACGTTATGGTGATACAGCAGTCACGTTGTGGTGATACAGGAGTCACTTTATATACATCAGTCACGTTTTGGTGATACATCAGTCACGTTATGGTGATACATCAGTCACGTTATGGGGATACATCAGTCACGTTATGGTGATATATCAGTCGCGTTATGGTGATACGTCAGTCACGTTATGGTTATATATAGGTCACATTGTTGTGATACAGCAGTCACATTATGGTGATACATCAGTCACGTTATGGTGATACATCAGTCACGTTATGGTGATACATCAGTCACCTTATATACATCAGTCACGTTAAGGTGATACATCAGTCACGTTATGGTGATACATCAGTCACGTTAAGGTGATACATCAGTCACGTTATGGTGATACAGCAGTCACGTTATGGTGATACATCAGTCACGTTATGGTGATACATCAATCACGTTATGGCGATACAACAGTCACGTTATGGTGATACATCAGTCACGTTATGGATCAGTCACGTTATGGTGATACAGCAATCACTTGATGTACGTTGTGGTGATACAGGAGTCACGTTATATACATCAGTCACGTTATGGTGATACATCAATCAAGTTATGGTGATAAATCGGTCACATTGTTGTGGTACATCAGTCACATTATGGTGATACATCAGTCACATTATGGTGATACATCAGTCACGTTATGGTGATACATCAGTCACGTTATGGTGATACAGCAATCATGTTATATACATCAGTCACGTTATGGTGATACATCAGTCACGTTATGTTGATACATCAGTCACGTTATGGTGATAAATCGGTCACATTGTTGTGATACAGCAGTCACATTATGGTGATACATCAGTCAGGTTATGGTGATACATCAGTCACGTTATGGTGATACATCAGTCACGTTATGGTGATACATCAGTCACGTTATGGTGATACAGCAATCATGTTATATACATCAGTCACGTTATGGTGATACATCAGTCACGTTATGGTGATACAGGAGTCACATTATATACATCAGTCACGTTATGGTGATACATCAGTCACGATATTGTGATACAGCAAACACGTTATGTACGTTATGGTTTTACAGACGTCACGTTATATACATCAGTCACGTTATTGTGATAAATCGGTCACATTATTGTGTTTCAGCAGTCACGTTATGGTGATTCAGCAGTCACGTTATGGTGATACAGCAGTCACGTTGTGGTGATACAGGAGTCACATTATATACATCAGTCACGTTATGGTGATACATCGGTCACGTTATGGTGTTACAGCAGTCACGTTATATACATCAGTCACGTTATTGTGATAAATCGGTCACATTATTGTGTTTCAGCAATCACGTTATGGTGATGCAGCAGTCACGTTATGGTGATACATCAGTCACGTTATGGTGATACATCAGTCACGTTATGGTGATACATCAGTCACGTTATATACGTAAGTCACGTTATGGTGATACATCAGTCACGTTATGGTGATACAGCAGTCATGTTATGGTGATACATCAGTCACGTTATTGTGATACATCAGTCACGTTATGGTAATATATCAGTCACGTTATGGTGATACAGCAGTCACGTTATGGTGATACATCAGTCACGTTATGGTGATACATCAGTCACGTTATGGTGATACATCAATCAAGTTATGGTGATAAATCGGTCACATTGTTGTGGTACATCAGTCACATTATGGTGATACATCAGTCACATTATGGTGATACATCAGTCACGTTATGGTGATACATCAGTCACGTTATGGTGATACAGCAATCATGTTATATACATCAGTCACGTTATGGTGATACATCAGTCACGTTATGTTGATACATCAGTCACGTTATGGTGATAAATCGGTCACATTGTTGTGATACAGCAGTCACATTATGGTGATACATCAGTCAGGTTATGGTGATACATCAGTCACGTTATGGTGATACATCAGTCACGTTATGGTGATACATCAGTCACGTTATGGTGATACAGCAATCATGTTATATACATCAGTCACGTTACGGTGATACATCAGTCACGTTATGGTGATACAGGAGTCACATTATATACATCAGTCACGTTATGGTGATACATCAGTCACGATATTGTGATACAGCAAACACGTTATGTACGTTATGGTTTTACAGACGTCACGTTATATACATCAGTCACGTTATTGTGATAAATCGGTCACATTATTGTGTTTCAGCAGTCACGTTATGGTGATTCAGCAGTCACGTTATGGTGATACAGCAGTCACGTTGTGGTGATACAGGAGTCACATTATATACATCAGTCACGTTATGGTGATACATCGGTCACGTTATGGTGTTACAGCAGTCATGTTATATACATCAGTCACGTTATTGTGATAAATCGGTCACATTATTGTGTTTCAGCAATCACGCTATGGTGATTCAGCAGTCACGTTATGGTGATACATCAGTCACGTTATGGTGATACATCAGTCACGTTATGGTGATACATCAGTCACGTTATATACGTAAGTCACGTTATGGTGATACATCAGTCACGTTATGGTGATACAGCAGTCATGTTATGGTGATACATCAGTCACGTTATTGTGATACATCAGTCACGTTATGGTAATATATCAGTCACGTTATGGTGATACAGCAGTCACCTTATGGTGATACATCAGTCACGTTATGGTGATACAGCAGTCAGGTTATGGCGATACATCAGTCACGTTATGGTGATACATCAGTCAGGTTATGGTGATACAGCAGTCAGGTTATGGTGATACATCAGTCACGTTATGGTGATACAGCAGTCAGGTTATGGCGATACATCAGTCACGTTATGGTGATACAGGAGTCACGTTATGTTGATACCTCAGTCAGGTTATGGCGATACATCAGTCACGTTATGGTGATACAGGAGTCACGTTATGTTGATACATCAGTCACGTTATGTTGATTCAGCAATCGCGTTATGTACGTTGTGTTGATACAGGAGTCACGTTATATACATCAGTCACGTTATGGTGATACATCAGTCGCGTTAAGGTGATACATCAGTCGCGTTAAGGTGATACAGCAGTCACGTTATGGTGATACATCAGTCACGTTATGGTGATACATCAGTCACGTTATGGTGATACAGCAGTCAGGTTATGGCGATACATCAGTCACGTTATGGTGATACATCAGTCACGTTATGGTGATACATCAGTCACGTTATGGTGATACAGCAGTCACGTTATGGCGATACATCAGTCACGTTATGGTGATACAGGAGTCACGTTATGTTGATACAGGAGTCACGTTATATACATCAGTCACGTTATGGTGATACATCAGTCACGTTATGGTGATACATCAGTCGCGTTAAGATGATACAGCAGTCACGTTATGGTGATACATCAGTCACGTTATGGTGATACATTAGTCACGTTATGGTGATACAGCAGTCACGTTATGGTGATACAGGAGTCACGTTATGGTGATACATCAGTCACGTTATGGTGATACAGGAGTCACGTTATGTTGATACATCAGTCACCTTATGGTGATACATCAGTCAGGTTATGGCGATACATCAGTCACGTTATGGTGATACAGGAGTCACGTTATATACATCAGTCACGTTATGGTGATACATCAGTCACGTTATGGTGATACAGGAGTCACGTTATGTTGATACATCAGTCACCTTATGGTGATACATCAGTCACGTTATGGTGATACATCAGTCACGTTATGGTGATTCAGCAATCGCGTTATGTACGTTGTGTTGATACAGGACTCACCTTATATACATCAGTCACGTTAAGGTGATACATCAGTCACGTTATGGTGATACATCAGTCATGTTAAGGTGATACAGCAGTCACGTTATGGTGATACATCAGTCACGTTATGGTGATACATTAGTCACGTTATGGTGATACAGCAGTCACGATTTGGTGATACAGGAGTCACGTTATGGTGATACATCAGTCACGTTATGGTGATACAGGAGTCACGTTATGTTGATACACCAGTCACCTTATGGTGATACATCAGTCAGGTTATGGCGATATATCAGTCACGTTATGGTGATACAGGAGTCACGTTATATACATCAGTCACGTTATGGTGATACAGCAGTCACGTTATGTTGATACATCAGTCACCTTTGTGTGATACATCAGTCACGTTATGGTGATACAGGAGTCACGTTATATACATCAGTCACGTTATGGTGATACATCAGTCACGTTATGGTGATACATCAGTCGCGTTATGGCGATACAGCAGTCACGTTATGGTGATACATCAGTCACATTATGATGATACATCAGTCACGTTATGGTGATACATCAGTCATGTTATGATGATTCAGCAATCGCGTTATGTACGTTGTGTTGATACAGGAGTCACGTTATATACATCAGTCACGTTATGGTGATACATCAGTCACGTTATGGTGATACATCAGTCGCGTTATGGCGATACAGCAGTCACGTTATGGTGATACATCAGTCACGTTATGATGATACATCAGTCACGTTATGGTGATACATCAGTCATGTTATGATGATTCAGCAATCGCGTTATGTACGTTGTGTTGATACAGGAGTCACGTTATATACATCAGTCACGTTTTGGTGATACATCAGTCACGTTATGGTGATACATCAGTCACGTTATGGGGATACATCAGTCACGTTATGGTGATATATCAGTCGCGTTATGGTGAAACGTCAGTCACGTTATGGTTATATATAGGTCACATTGTTGTGATACAGCAGTCACATTATGGTGATACATCAGTCACGTTATGGTGATACATCAGTCACGTTATGGTGATACATCAGTCACCTTATATACATCAGTCACGTTAAGGTGATACATCAGTCACGTTATGGTCATACAGCAGTCACGTTAAGGTGATACATCAGTCACGTTATGGTGATACATCAGTCACGTTATGGTGATACATCAGTCACCTTATATACATCAGTCACGTTAAGGTGATACAGCAGTCACGTTATGGTGATACATCAGTCACGTTATGGTGATACATTAGTCACGTTATGGTGATACAGCAGTCACGTTATGGTGATACATCAGTCACGTTATGGTGATACATCAGTCACGTTATGGCGATACATCAGTCACGTTATGGTGATACATCAGTCACGTTATGGATCAGTCACGTTATGGTGATACAGTAATCGCGTTATGTACGTTGTGGTGATACAGGAGTCAAGTTATGGTGATAAATCGGTCACATTCTTGTGGTACATCAGTCACATTATGGTGATACATCAGTCACATTATGGTGATACATCAGTCACGTTATGGTGATACATCAGTCACGTTATGGTGATACAGCAATCATGTTATATACATCAGTCACGTTATGGTGATACATCAGTCACGTTATGGTGATACATCAGTCACGTTATGGTGATACAGCAATCATGTTATATACATCAGTCACGTTATGGTGATACATCAGTCACGTTATGTTGATACATCAGTCACGTTATGGTGATAAATCGGTCACATTGTTGTGATACAGCAGTCACATTATGGTGATACATCAGTCAGGTTATGGTGATACATCAGTCAAGTTATGGTGATACATCAGTCACGTTATGGTGATACATCAGTCACGTTATGGTGATACAGCAATCATGTTATATACATCAGTCACGTTATGGTGATACATCAGTCACGTTATGGTGATACAGGAGTCACATTATATACATCAGTCACGTTATGGTGATACATCAGTCACGTTATGGTGATACAGGAGTCACATTATATACATCAGTCATGTTATGGTGATACATCAGTCACGTTATGGTGATACATCAGTCACGATATTGTGATACAGCAAACACGTTATGTACGTTATGGTTTTACAGACGTCACGTTATATACATCAGTCACGTTATTGTGATAAATCGGTCACATTATTGTGTTTCAGCAGTCACGTTATGGTGATTCAGCAGTCACGTTATGGTGATACAGCAGTCACGTTGTGGTGATACAGGAGTCACATTATATACATCAGTCACGTTATGGTGATACATCGGTCACGTTAAGGTGTTACAGCAGTCACGTTATATACATCAGTCACGTTATTGTGATAAATCGGTCACATTATTGTGTTTCAGCAATCACGTTATGGTGATTCAGCAGTCACGTTATGGTGATACATCAGTCACGTTATGGTGATACATCAGTCACGTTATGGTGATACATCAGTCACGTTATATACGTAAGTCACGTTATGGTGATACATCAGTCACGTTATGGTGATACAGCAGTCATGTTATGGTGATACATCAGTCACGTTATTGTGATACATCAGTCACGTTATGGTAATATATCAGTCACGTTATGGTGATACAGCAGTTATGTTATGGTGATACATCAGTCACGTTATGATGATACATCAGTCACGTTATGGTGATACATCAGTCACGTTATGGTGATACATCAGTCACGTTATGGTGATACATCAGTCAGGTTATGGTGATACATCAGTCACGTTATGGTGATACAGCAGTCAGGTTATGGTGATACAGCAGTCAGGTTATGGCGATACATCAGTCACGTTATGGTGATACAACAGTCACGTTATGTTGATACATAAGTCAACTTATGGTGATACATCAGTCACGTTATGTTGATACATCAGTCACCTTATGGTGATACATCAGTCAGGTTATGGCGATACATCAGTCACGTTATGGTGATACATCAGTCACGTTATGGTGATACAGCAGTCAGGTTATGGCGATACATCAGTCACGTTATGGTGATACATCAGTCACGTTATGGTGATACAACAGTCCCGTTATGTTGATACATCAGTCACCTTATGGTGATACATCAGTCATGTTATGATGATTCAGCAATCGCGTTATGTACGTTGTGTTGATACAGGAGTCACGTTATATACATCAGTCAAGTTATGGTGATACATCAGTCACGTTATGGTGATACATCAGTCGCGTTATGGCGATACAGAAGTCACGTTATGGTGATACATCAGTCACATTATGATGATACATCAGTCACGTTATGGTGATACATCAGTCATGTTATGATGATTCAGCAATCGCGTTATGTACGTTGTGTTGATACAGGAGTCACGTTATATACATCAGTCACGTTATGGTGATACATCAGTCACGTTATGGTGATACATCAGTCGCGTTATGGCGATACAGCAGTCACGTTATGGTGATACATCAGTCACATTATGATGATACATCAGTCACGTTATGGTGATACATCAGTCACGTTATGGTGATACATCAGTCACCTTATATACATCAGTCACGTTAAGGTGATACATCAGTCACGTTATGGTGATACAGCAGTCACGTTAAGGTGATACATCAGTCACGTTATGGTGATACATCAGTCACGTTAAGGTGATACATCAGTCACCTTATATACATCAGTCACGTTAAGGTGATACAGCAGTCACGTTATGGTGATACATCAGTCACGTTATGGTGATACATTAGTCACGTTATGGTGATACAGCAGTCACGTTATGGTGATACATCAGTCACGTTATGGTGATACATCAGTCACGTTATGGCGATACATCAGTCACGTTATGGTGATACATCAGTCACGTTATGGATCAGTCACGTTATGGTGATACAGTAATCGCGTTATGTACGTTGTGGTGATACAGGAGTCAAGTTATGGTGATAAATCGGTCACATTATTGTGGTACATCAGTCACATTATGGTGATACATCAGTCACATTATGGTGGTACATCAGTCACGTTATGGTGATACATCAGTCACGTTATGGTGATACAGCAATCATGTTATATACATCAGTCACGTTATGGTGATACATCAGTCACGTTATGGTGATACATCAGTCACGTTATGGTGATACAGCAATCATGTTATATACATCAGTCACGTTATGGTGATACATCAGTCACGTTATGTTGATACATCAGTCACGTTATGGTGATAAATCGGTCACATTGTTGTGATACAGCAGTCACATTATGGTGATACATTAGTCAGGTTATGGTGATACATCAGTCACGTTATGGTGATACATCAGTCACGTTGTGGCGATACATCAGTCACGCTATGGTGATACAGCAATCATGTTATATACATCAGTCACGTTATGGTGATACATCAGTCACGTTATGGTGATACAGGAGTCACATTATATACATCAGTCACGTTATGGTGATACATCAGTCACGATATTGTGATACAGCAAACACGTTATGTACGTTATGGTTTTACAGACGTCACGTTATATACATCAGTCACGTTATTGTGATAAATCGGTCACATTATTGTGTTTCAGCAGTCACGTTATGGTGATTCAGCAGTCACGTTATGGTGATACAGCAGTCACGTTGTGGTGATACAGGAGTCACATTATATACATCAGTCACGTTATGGTGATACATCGGTCACGTTATGGTGTTACAGCAGTCACGTTATATACATCAGTCACGTTATTGTGATAAATCGGTCACATTATTGTGTTTCAGCAATCACGTTATGGTGATTCAGCAGTCACGTTATGGTGATACATCAGTCACGTTATGGTGATACATCAGTCACGTTATGGTGATACATTAGTCACGTTATGGTGATACAGCAGTCACGTTATGGTGATACATCAGTCACGTTATGGTGATACATCAGTCACGTTATGGCGATACATCAGTCACGTTATGGTGATACATCAGTCACGTTATGGATCAGTCACGTTATGGTGATACAGTAATCGCGTTATGTACGTTGTGGTGATACAGGAGTCAAGTTATGGTGATAAATCGGTCACATTCTTGTGGTACATCAGTCACATTATGGTGATACATCAGTCACATTATGGTGATACATCAGTCACGTTATGGTGATACATCAGTCACGTTATGGTGATACAGCAATCATGTTATATACATCAGTCACGTTATGGTGATACATCAGTCACGTTATGGTGATACATCAGTCACGTTATGGTGATACAGCAATCATGTTATATACATCAGTCACGTTATGGTGATACATCAGTCACGTTATGTTGATACATCAGTCACGTTATGGTGATAAATCGGTCACATTGTTGTGATACAGCAGTCACATTATGGTGATACATCAGTCAGGTTATGGTGATACATCAGTCAAGTTATGGTGATACATCAGTCACGTTATGGTGATACATCAGTCACGTTATGGTGATACAGCAATCATGTTATATACATCAGTCACGTTATGGTGATACATCAGTCACGTTATGGTGATACAGGAGTCACATTATATACATCAGTCACGTTATGGTGATACATCAGTCACGTTATGGTGATACAGGAGTCACATTATATACATCAGTCATGTTATGGTGATACATCAGTCACGTTATGGTGATACATCAGTCACGATATTGTGATACAGCAAACACGTTATGTACGTTATGGTTTTACAGACGTCACGTTATATACATCAGTCACGTTATTGTGATAAATCGGTCACATTATTGTGTTTCAGCAGTCACGTTATGGTGATTCAGCAGTCACGTTATGGTGATACAGCAGTCACGTTGTGGTGATACAGGAGTCACATTATATACATCAGTCACGTTATGGTGATACATCGGTCACGTTAAGGTGTTACAGCAGTCACGTTATATACATCAGTCACGTTATTGTGATAAAGCGGTCACATTATTGTGTTTCAGCAATCACGTTATGGTGATTCAGCAGTCACGTTATGGTGATACATCAGTCACGTTATGGTGATACATCAGTCACGTTATGGTGATACATCAGTCACGTTATATACGTAAGTCACGTTATGGTGATACATCAGTCACGTTATGGTGATACAGCAGTCATGTTATGGTGATACATCAGTCACGTTATTGTGATACATCAGTCACGTTATGGTAATATATCAGTCACGTTATGGTGATACAGCAGTTATGTTATGGTGATACATCAGTCACGTTATGATGATACATCAGTCACGTTATGGTGATACATCAGTCACGTTATGGTGATACATCAGTCACGTTATGGTGATACATCAGTCAGGTTATGGTGATACATCAGTCACGTTATGGTGATACAGCAGTCAGGTTATGGTGATACAGCAGTCAGGTTATGGCGATACATCAGTCACGTTATGGTGATACAACAGTCACGTTATGTTGATACATAAGTCAACTTATGGTGATACATCAGTCACGTTATGTTGATACATCAGTCACCTTATGGTGATACATCAGTCAGGTTATGGCGATACATCAGTCACGTTATGGTGATACATCAGTCACGTTATGGTGATACAGCAGTCAGGTTATGGCGATACATCAGTCACGTTATGGTGATACAACAGTCCCGTTATGTTGATACATCAGTCACCTTATGGTGATACATCAGTCATGTTATGATGATTCAGCAATCGCGTTATGTACGTTGTGTTGATACAGGAGTCACGTTATATACATCAGTCAAGTTATGGTGATACATCAGTCACGTTATGGTGATACATCAGTCGCGTTATGGCGATACAGAAGTCACGTTATGGTGATACATCAGTCACATTATGATGATACATCAGTCACGTTATGGTGATACATCAGTCATGTTATGATGATTCAGCAATCGCGTTATGTACGTTGTGTTGATACAGGAGTCACGTTATATACATCAGTCACGTTATGGTGATACATCAGTCACGTTATGGTGATACATCAGTCGCGTTATGGCGATACAGCAGTCACGTTATGGTGATACATCAGTCACATTATGATGATACATCAGTCACGTTATGGTGATACATCAGTCACGTTATGGTGATACATCAGTCACCTTATATACATCAGTCACGTTAAGGTGATACATCAGTCACGTTATGGTGATACAGCAGTCACGTTAAGGTGATACATCAGTCACGTTATGGTGATACATCAGTCACGTTAAGGTGATACATCAGTCACCTTATATACATCAGTCACTTTAAGGTGATACAGCAGTCACGTTATGGTGATACATCAGTCACGTTATGGTGATACATTAGTCACGTTATGGTGATACAGCAGTCACGTTATGGTGATACATCAGTCACGTTATGGTGATACATCAGTCACGTTATGGCGATACATCAGTCACGTTATGGTGATACATCAGTCACGTTATGGATCAGTCACGTTATGGTGATACAGTAATCGCGTTATGTACGTTGTGGTGATACAGGAGTCAAGTTATGGTGATAAATCGGTCACATTATTGTGGTACATCAGTCACATTATGGTGATACATCAGTCACATTATGGTGGTACATCAGTCACGTTATGGTGATACATCAGTCACGTTATGGTGATACAGCAATCATGTTATATACATCAGTCACGTTATGGTGATACATCAGTCACGTTATGGTGATACATCAGTCACGTTATGGTGATACAGCAATCATGTTATATACATCAGTCACGTTATGGTGATACATCAGTCACGTTATGTTGATACATCAGTCACGTTATGGTGATAAATCGGTCACATTGTTGTGATACAGCAGTCACATTATGGTGATACATTAGTCAGGTTATGGTGATACATCAGTCACGTTATGGTGATACATCAGTCACGTTATGGCGATACATCAGTCACGCTATGGTGATACAGCAATCATGTTATATACATCAGTCACGTTATGGTGATACATCAGTCACGTTATGGTGATACAGGAGTCACATTATATACATCAGTCACGTTATGGTGATACATCAGTCACGATATTGTGATACAGCAAACACGTTATGTACGTTATGGTTTTACAGACGTCACGTTATATACATCAGTCACGTTATTGTGATAAATCGGTCACATTATTGTGTTTCAGCAGTCACGTTATGGTGATTCAGCAGTCACGTTATGGTGATACAGCAGTCACGTTGTGGTGATACAGGAGTCACATTATATACATCAGTCACGTTATGGTGATACATCGGTCACGTTATGGTGTTACAGCAGTCACGTTATATACATCAGTCACGTTATTGTGATAAATCGGTCACATTATTGTGTTTCAGCAATCACGTTATGGTGATTCAGCAGTCACGTTATGGTGATACATCAGTCACGTTATGGTGATACATCAGTCACGTTATGGTGATACATCAGTCACGTTATATACGTAAGTCACGTTATGGTGATACATCAGCCACGTTATGGTGATACAGCAGTCATGTTATGGTGATACATCAGTCACGTTATTGTGATACATCAGTCACGTTATGGTAATATATCAGTCACGTTATGGTGATACAGCAGTTATGTTATGATGATACATCAGTCACGTTATGATGATACATCAGTCACGTTATGGTGATACATCAGTCACGTTATGGTGATACATCAGTCACGTTATGGTGATACATCAGTCAGGTTATGGTGATACATCAGTCACGTTATGGTGATACAGCAGTCAGGTTATGGTGATACAGCAGTCAGGTTATGGCGATACATCAGTCACGTTATGGTGATACAACAGTCACGTTATGTTGATACATCAGTCACCTTATGGTGATACATCAGTCACGTTATGTTGATACATCAGTCACCTTATGGTGATACATCAGTCAGGTTATGGCGATACATCAGTCACGTTATGGTGATACATCAGTCACGTTATGGTGATACAGCAGTCAGGTTATGGCGATACATCAGTCACGTTATGGTGATACAACAGTCACGTTATGTTGATACATCAGTCACCTTATGGTGATACATCAGTCACGTTATGGTGATACAGGAGTCACGTTATATACATCAGTCACGTTATGGTGATACATCAGTCACGTTATGGTGATACATCAGTCGCGTTATGGCGATACAGCAGTCACGTTATGGTGATACATCAGTCACATTATGATGATACATCAGTCACGTTATGGTGATACATCAGTCATGTTATGATGATTCAGCAATCGCGTTATGTACGTTGTGTTGATACAGGAGTCACGTTATATACATCAGTCACGTTATGGTGATACATCAGTCACGTTATGGTGATACATCAGTCGCGTTATGGCGATACAGCAGTCAAGTTATGGTGATACATCAGTCACATTATGATGATACATCAGTCACGTTATGGTGATACATCAGTAATGTTATGATGATTCACAAATCGCGTTATGTACGTTGTGTTGATACAGGAGTCACGTTATATACATCAGTCACGTTTTGGTGATACATCAGTCACGTTATGGTGATACATCAGTCACGTTATGGGGATACATCAGTCACGTTATGGTGATACATCAGTCACGTTATGGTGATACAGCAGTCAGGTTATGGCGATACATCAGTCACGTTATGGTGATACATCAGTCACGTTATGGTTATATATAGGTCACATTGTTGTGATACAGCAGTCACATTATGGTGATACATCAGTCACGTTATGGTGATACATCAGTCACGTTATGGTGATACAGCAGTCAGGTTATGGCGATACATCAGTCACGTTATGGTGATACATCAGTCACGTTATGGTGATACAGCAGTCAGGTTATGGCGATACATCAGTCACGTTATGGTGATACATCAGTCACGTTATGGTGATACATCAGTCACGTTATATACATCAGTCACGTTATGGTGATACATCAGTCACGTTATGGTGATACATCAGTCGCGTTATGGCGATACAGCAGTCACGTTATGGTGATACATCAGTCACATTATGATGATACATCAGTCACGTTATGGTGATACATCAGTCATGTTATGATGATTCAGCAATCGCGTTATGTACGTTGTGTTGATACAGGAGTCACGTTATATACATCAGTCACGTTATGGTGATACATCAGTCACGTTATGGTGATACATCAGTCGCGTTATGGCGATACAGCAGTCACGTTATGGTGATACATCAGTCACATTATGATGATACATCAGTCACGTTATGGTGATACATCAGTCATGTTATGATGATTCAGCAATCGCGTTATGTACGTTGTGTTGATACAGGAGTCACGTTATATACATCAGTCACGTTTTGGTGATACATCAGTCACGTTATGGTGATACATCAGTCACGTTATGGGGATACATCAGTCACGTTATGGTGATATATCAGTCGCGTTATGGTGATACGTCAGTCACGTTATGGTTATATATAGGTCACATTGTTGTGATACAGCAGTCACAATATGGTGATACATCAGTCACGTTATGGTGATACATCAGTCACGTTATGGTGATACATCAGTCACCTTATATACATCAGTCACGTTAAGGTGATACATCAGTCACGTTATGGTGATACATCAGTCACGTTAAGGTGATACATCAGTCACGTTATGGTGATACATCAGTCAGGTTATGGTGATACATCAGTCACCTTATATACATCAGTCACGTTAAGGTGATACATCAGTCACGTTATGGTGATACATCAGTCACGTTAAGGTGATACAGCAGTCACGTTATGGTGATACATCAGTCACGTTATGGTGATACATTAGTCACGTTATGGTGATACAGCAGTCACGTTATGGTGATACATCAGTCACGTTATGGTGATACATCAGTCACGTTATGGCGATACATCAGACACGTTATGGTGATACATCAGTCACGTTATGGATCAGTCACGTTATGGTGATACAGCAATCGCGTTATGTACGTGGTGGTGATACAGGAGTCACGTTATATACATCAGTCACGTTATGGTGATACATCAATCAAGTTATGGTGATAAATCGGTCACATTGTTGTGGTACATCAGTCACATTATGGTGATACATCAGTCACATTATGGTGATACATCAGTCACGTTATGGTGATACATCAGTCACGTTATGGTGATACAGCAATCATGTTATATACATCAGTCACGTTATGGTGATACATCAGTCACGTTATGGTGATACATCAGTCACGTTATGTTGATACAGCAATCATGTTATATACATCAGTCACGTTATGGTGATACATCAGTCACGTTATGTTGATACATCAGTCACGTTATGGTGATAAATCGGTCACATTGTTGTGATACAGGAGTCACATTATGGTGATACATCAGTCAGGTTATGGTGATACATCAGTCACGTTATGGTGATACATCAGTAACGTTATGGTGATACATCAGTCACGTTATGGTGATACAGCAATCATGTTATATACATCAGTCACGTTATGGTGATACATCAGTCACGATATTGTGATACAGCAAACACGTTATGTACGTTATGGTGTTACAGACGTCACGTTATATACATCAGTCAGGTTATTGTGATAAATCGGTCACATTATTGTGTTTCAGCAGTCACGTTATATACATCAGTCACGTTATTGTGATAAATCGGTCACATTATTGTGTTTCAGCAGTCACGTTATGGTGATTCAGCAGTCACGTTATGGTGATACAGCAGTCACGTTGTGGTGATACAGGAGTCACGTTATATACATCAGTCACGTTTTGGTGATACATCAGTCACGTTATGGTGATACATCAGTCACGTTATGGTGATACGTCAGTCACGTTATGGTTATATATAGGTCACATTGTTGTGATACAGCAGTCACATTATGGTGATACATCAGTCACGTTATGGTGATACATCAGTCACGTTATGGTGATACATCAGTCACCTTATATACATCAGTCACGTTAAGGTGATACATCAGTCACGTTATGGTGATACAGCAGTCACGTTAAGGTGATACATCAGTCACGTTATGGTGATACAGCAGTCACGTTATGGTGACACATCAGTCACGTTATGGTGATACATCAGTCACGTTATGGCGATACATCAGTCACGTTATGGTGATACATCAGTCACGTTATGGATCAGTCACGTTATGGTGATACAGCAGTCACGTTATGTACGTTGTGGTGATACAGGAGTCACGTTATATACATCAGTCACGTTATGGTGATACATCAATCAAGTTATGGTGATAAATCGGTCACATTGTTGTGGTACATCAGTCACATTATGGTGATACATCAGTCACATTATGGTGATACATCAGTCACGTTATGGTGATACATCAGTCACGTTATGGTGATACAGCAATCATGTTATATACATCAGTCACGTTATGGTGATACATCAGTCACGTTATGGTGATACATCAGTCACGTTATGGTGATACAGCAATCATGTTATATACATCAGTCACGTTATGGTGATACATCAGTCACGTTATGTTGATACATCAGTCACGTTATGGTGATAAATCGGTCACATTGTTGTGATACAGCAGTCACATTATGGTGATACATCAGTCAGGTTATGGTGATACATCAGTCACGTTATGGTGATACATCAGTCACGTTATGGTGATACATCAGTCACGTTATGGTGATACAGCAATCATGTTATATACATCAGTCACGTTATGGTGATACATCAGTCACGTTATGGTGATACAGGAGTTACATTATATACATCAGTCACGTTATGGTGATACATCAGTCACTATATTGTGATACAGCAGTCACTATATTGTGATACAGCAAACACGTTATGTACGTTATGGTGTTACAGACGTCACGTTATATACATCAGTCACGTTATTGTGATAAATCGGTCACATTATTGTGTTTCAGCAGTCACGTTATGGTGATTCAGCAGTCACGTTATGGTGATACAGCAGTCACGTTGTGGTGATACAGGAGTCACATTATATACATCAGTCACGTTATGGTGATACATCGGTCACGTTATGGTGTTACAGCAGTCACGTTATATACATCAGTCACGTTATTGTGATAAATCGGTCACATTATTGTGTTTCAGCAATCACGTTATGGTGATTCAGCAGTCACGTTATGGTGATACATCAGTCACGTTATGGTGATACATCAGTCACGTTATGGTGATACATCAGTCACGTTATATACGTAAGTCACGTTATGGTGATACATCAGTCACGTTATGGTGATACAGCAGTCATGTTATGGTGATACATCAGTCACGTTATTGTGATACATCAGTCACGTTATGGTAATATATCAGTCACGTTATGGTGATACAGCAGTCAGGTTATGGTGATACATCAGTCACGTTATGGTGATACATCAGTCACGTTATGGTGATACAGCAGTCAGGTTATGGCGATACATCAGTCACGTTATGGTGATACATCAGTCACGTTATGGTGATACAGCAGTCAGGTTATGGCGATACATCAGTCACGTTATGGTGATACAACAGTCACGTTATGTTGATACATCAGTCACCTTATGGTGATACATCAGTCACGTTATGGTGATACAGGAGTCACGTTATATACATCAGTCACGTTATGGTGATACATCAGTCACGTTATGGTTATTAAGCAGTCACGTTGTGGTGATATATCAGTCACGTGATGATAATACTGTAACGGAAGGCGACTAAGGACCAGTTAAAGTTATGTAAATTAAGTAACGTATGCTGCCACCAGTCACAACTCATGTGACAAAAGTAAATTACCAGTTTCGGAAGACGTAGTTCAGTGAAAGTATATCACAAGGTTCAGTAGCACTCGAATCAAAACCATGCAAACAATAAACAAGCATGCAGATATAGGACACAACAAGAAGAATTCAATTAATAAAGTTTATTCAGTAAATAACAAGGTAGATACGATCTGCGCGAGCCGGATGCTGGAACTTGGCTGTACTTGCACTGTATTGGGATTCCTTGATTTGCTTGAATACTTGGTATACTTACCGCATCATCATTCACCAAAGTTACCAACGCACATAACGAATCTAATATAAGAAATTAATAAACACCTAACGCTAATATTTACAATATATCCCCCTTAAATATAACCCAGAACAACCCATGAAGCTATCCTATCAACCACCCAAACCTGGAAGTGAATGACGTAAACATCCCCAGTGTGACCCGGAAGTATTGACCCCTGACCCGGAAGTGATTCCGGAGTTGACCTATCAGCTGATTCTTACAAGGGGACGAGGCCCCAACAACACATTGACGTAACATGAATGATCGATCTACAAATAAACACTACAACTGGAGTTTATGGAGATCCCCCCCTCACATAGGAAATGAGAGATCATTTGACCCGAGTATACATCCCGTGAGAGCAGACCATATATTAAACAGTGGAGAAAGCTATGGAAACGAACGTACTCTAAAACTTAGTCACTACACACACCACTTACCAATACATATAGTAATGCAGGGTGACGCTTGTTCTGTGTAAATTCTGTAATAATGGAACTTGAACTTGTACTTGAACTTGAACTTGAACTGTAATTGGATCTATGTCTTGGAATGCCCTCTCACTCAACCTAACATTACTATATATAGAATCCGTCGGATCTGGATTCAAAGGAATCGGATCTGCCGGATTCGGATTTGTCGGATTCGGAACTGCCGGAATCGGATCTGCCGGAATTTGAATTGCCGGAGTCGGAATTGCCGGAATGCACCCAACAAGGAATTGTACTACTAAGTGAATTAACGAATATTACAACAATGAATTCCTACGATGACATATTCAATTAAGGCCCTACCTAACAAATACATAAAATATCAGAGGTGACGGAATCAGATCCGTCGGAATCAGATCCGTCGGAATCATGAAGAATCAAACAAGTAAAGTGCACTCAGAACGCTAATTAAAACCTACGTCTTGAGTCTGTACTTGGATCTGTGACTTGCATCTGTTATTTAATTCTGAGATACACTATTCCTAACAAGAAGTCTGGCAGATACGGCAGTGACGGAATCAGATCCGTCGGAATCGGATTCACAGGATTCGGACAAGATTGAGTAATAAAATACATTCTAAGCACCCTACACGAAATAGAAAACATGTATCAAAAGTTATCAGGAATTAGATAATTAATAAGAAGTAATTAATGACGTGATCTAGGATTAATCTGAGATCCCTACCTTTCTATGGCTGTCCTTAAGATCCTAACGCTCTTGAATTCTTGAACTTCTCCCCTGAGAACCTGTGTGCGGCGCTATTTATAGTTTTACCGAGTCACGTGATATGCTAACCTGACGTCATATACTTGACCCAAAATGGCGGATCGCAAATGTACGGCAAAGGATAGAATGAGGAATTAACTTACACGATGTATTTACAAATAATCTGAAGTAGGGATACGACATCATTAGATGTATATTACTTTAGAAAAGCTAAATGTTACACATGCACTAAGTGACATGTTACTTGGTCTACGTTTTACAAGCAAAACATAATTGTTTACACTTATCCTTTATGAAGGTCAAGGTTACATACGGTGAACCAGGAAGTAACAGCGATTTCAGAAATTAGGATAAACTGATCGACTGAATTCCGTTACAATACATTAGTCACGTTATGGTGATACATCAGTCACGCTATGTACGTTATGGTGATACAGAGGTCACATTATATACAGCAGTCACGTCATGGTGATACATCAGTCATGTTATGGTGATACATCAGTCACCATATATACATCAGTCATGTTATGGTGATACATCAGTCACGTTATGGTGATACATCAGTCACGTTATGGTGATACATCAGTCACGTTATGGTGATACATCAGTCACGTTATGGTGATACATCAGTCACGTTATGGTGATACATCAGTCACGTTATGGTGATACAGGAGTCACGTTATGGTGATACATCAGTCACGTTATGGTGATACATCAGTTATGTTATGGTGATACATCAGTTATGTTATGGTGATACATCAGTCACGTTTTGGTGATACATCAGTCACGTTATCGAGGTACATCAGTTATGTTATAGTGATACATCAGTCACGTTATGGTGATACAGCAGTCACGTTATGGCGATACATCAGTCACGTTATGGTGATACATGAGTCACGTTATATACATCAGTCACGTTATGGTGATACATCAGTCACGTTATGGTGATACATCAGTCACGTTATATACATCAGTCACGTTATGGTGATACATCAGTCACGTTATGGTGAGAAAGCACTCACGTAATGGTGATACATCAGTTACGTTATGGTGATACATCAGTCACGTTATGGTGATCGTCAGTCACGTTATTGAGATGCATCAATCGCGTTATGTACGTTATGGTGATACAGAAGTCACGTTATGGTGATACAGAAGTCACGTTGTGGTGAGAAAGCACTCACGTAATGGTGATACATCAATCGCGTTATCGTGATACATCAGTCACGTTATGGCGACAATAGGGACTGCCAACTTTTACAAACGTCAAATATCATGCTTTTAGATAAAAAATGATCATTTATCATTATCCTGGCTTTTAGGTGAAAATTTCGTGTTGTTTTATATGTAGCACATTATCTTGGCTTTTAATTGAAAGGTATGTGTTGTTTCATATGTAGCACATTATTTTGGCTTTTAGTTAAAAAGTTCTTGTTTCATATGTAACACATTATCCTGGCTTTTAGTTGCAAGTTTCGTAATGTTTCATATGTAGCACATTATCCTGGCTTTAAGTTGAAAAGTTCACCATGCTCGAGAGAAACAATAGCCGACAAAACGAGTGACTCCTCAATGAAATCCAGTTAATTATCCAATTTAGGAGTACACTTTATCGGTTGAAGTCGGGGGGAAATGGCTAAAAAAGTTAATTAGTCACGTTATGTTGATACATCAGTCACGTTATGTACGTTATGGTGATACAGAGGTCACATTATATACATCAGTCACGTTATGGTGATACATCAGTCATGTTATGGTGATACGTCAGTCACGTTAATCCAGTTAATTATCCAATTTAGGAGTACACTTTATCGGTTGAAGTCGGGGGGAAATGGCTAAAAAGGTTAATCTATCTGTCGGACACATGTGTTTTGTACGATCCATACAATGTATAGGCTGGTTAACGATCCTTCATTGTGGCCGGACATTACCAGGACTGATATCTACTGTATCTATGACACACATTACCAAAGACTATTTTAAGTGTTGCACATATGTGAAAGGTTACGCATATGTGAAAATTTGCAAAATTTCCTGATTTATTTACCAAAATCTCGAGCATTCAATTGGCAATTCTGTTTTTTAAAAGACAAACAACATTTACGTTACATCAATCGTTGTTGTTAGGAGAAATATGAGGGGATTACACGTGTACTGTGGTAACAAGGACTTGGTAGATTTAAGTCATTGGTAATCTATATTCATTGCATTGTGTGAACTTTACCCTCAACTATATTTGTATTTTGTAAGTTTGTGAGAAACACACTCACACATCATACATATCGCTTCATACCCTTACTGTTTTCCAGCGCTTGTGTGTAGATTTATCGGAACAATAGCGCTGGATTATCGAGGATGGTCAGGTACATGGACTGCATGTCCGGTACATGTCTATATGTCCGGTACATGGACTTTTTGTCCGGTACATGGCCTTTTTGTCCGGTACATGGACTGCTTATCCGGTACATGGACTTTTTGTCAGGTACATGGACTGTATGTCCGGTACATGAACTGTTTGTCCGGTACATGGACTGTATGTCCGGTACATGAACTGTTTGTCCCTACATGAACTGTATGTCCGTACATGGACTGTATGTCCGTACATGGACTGTATGTCCGGTACATGAACTGTTTGTCCCTACATGAACTGTATGTCCGTACATGGACTGTATGTCCGTACATGGACTGTATGTCCGGTACATGGACTGTATTTCCGGTAAATGGACTGTATGTCCGGTACATGGACTGTATGTTCGGTCTATGGACTGTATGTCCGTTCATGGACTGCATGTCCGGTACATGAACTGTTTATCCGGTACATGGACTGTCTGTCCGGGACATGGATTGTATGTCCGGTACATGTCCGGTACATGGACTGTATGTCCGTACATGGACTGGATGTCCGGTACATGGACTGTCTGTCCGGTACATGGACTGTATGTCCGGTACATGGACTGTATGTCCGTTCATGGACTGCATGTCCGGTACATGAACTGTTTATCCGGTACATGGACTGTCTGTCCGGGACATGGATTGTATGTCCGGTACATGTCCGGTACATGGACTGTATGTCCGTACATGGACTGGATGTCCGGTACATGGACTGTATGTCCGTTCATGGACTGTATGTCCAATACATGGACTGCATGTCCGGTACATGGATTGCATATCCGGTACTTGTCAGGTACATTGACTGTATGTCCGGTACATGAACTGTATGTCCGTTCATGGACTGTATGTCCAGTACATGTACTGTATGTCCGTACATGGACTGTATATCCGGTACATGGACTGTATGTCCGTTCATGGACTGCATGTCCGGTACATGAACTGCTTATCCGGTACATGGACTGTATGTCCAGTACATGGACTGTATGTCCGGGACATGGATTGTATTTCCGGTAAATGGACTGTATGTCCGGTACATGGGCTGTATGTTCGGTCTATGGACTGTATGTTCGGGACATGGACTGTCTGTCCGGTACATGGACTGTATGTCCGGTACATGGACTGTCTGTCCGGGACATGGACTGTATGTCCGGTACATGTCCGGTACATGGACTGTATGTCCGTACATGGACTGGATGTCCGGTACATGGACTGTATGTCCGTTCATGGACTGTATGTCCAATACATGGACTGCATGTCCGGTACATGGATTGCATATCCGGTACTTGTCAGGTACATTGACTGTATGTCCGGTACATGAACTGTATGTCCGTTCATGGACTGTATGTCCAGTACATGTACTGTATGTCCGTACATGGACTGTATATCCGGTACATGGACTGTATGACCGTTCATGGACTGCATGTCCGGTACATGAACTGCTTATCCGGTACATGGACTGTATGTCCGGGACATGGATTGTATGTCCGGTACATGTCCGGTACATGGACTGTATGTCCGTACATGGACTGGATGTCCAGTACATGGACTGTATGTCCGTTCATGGACTTATGTCCAATACATGGACTGCATGTCCGGTACATGGATTGCATGTCCGGTACTTGTCAGGTACATTGACTGTATGTCCGGTACATGAACTGTATGTCCGTTCATGGACTGTATGTCCAGTACATGGACTGCATGTCCGGTACATGGATTGCATGTCCGGTACATGTCAGGTACATGGAATGTATGTCCGGTACATGGACTGTATGTCCAGTACATGGATTACATGTCCGGTACATGGACTGTTTGTCCGGTACATGTCAGGTACATTGACGGTATGTCCGGTACATGAACTGTATGTCCGTTCATGGACTGTATGTCCAGTACATGGACTGCATGTCCGGTACATGGATTGCATGTCCGGTACATGTCAGGTACATGGACTGTATGTCCGGTATATGGACTGTATGTCCAGTATATGGATTACATGTCCGGTACATGGACTGTATGTCCGGTACATGGACTGTATGTCCGGTACATGGACTGTATGTCCAGTACATGGACTGTATGTCCGGTACATGGATTGCATGTCCGGTACATGGATTACATGTCCGGTACATGGACTGTATGTCTGGTACTTCGACTGTATGTTCGGTACATGGACTCTATGTCCGGTACATGGATTGCATGTCCGGTACATGGACTGTATGTCCGGTACATGGACTGTATGTCCGGTACATGGACTGTATGTCCGGTACATGGAATGTATGTCCGGTACATGGATTACATGTCCGGTACATGGACTGTATGTCCGGTACATGGATTGCATGTCCGGTACATGGATTACATGTCCGGTACATGGATTACATGTCCGGTACATGGATTGTATGTCCGTACATGGACTGTATGTCTGGTACTTCGACTGTATGTCCGGTACATGGACTGTATGTCCGGTACATGGACTGTATGTCCAGTACATGGATTACATGTCCGGTACATGGACTGTGTGTCCAGTACATGGACTGTATGTCCAGTACATGGATTACATGTCCGGTACATGGACTGTATGTCCGGTACATGGACTGTATGTCCGGTACATGGACTGTATGTCTGGTACATGGACTGTATGTCCGGTACATGGACTGTATGTCCGGTACATGGAATGTATGTCCGGTACATGGATTACATGTCCGGTACATGGACTGTATGTCCGGTACATGGACTGTATGTTCGGTACATGGACTGTATGTCCGGTACATGGATTACATGTCCGGTACATGGACTGTATGTCCAGTACATGGACTGTATGTCCGGTACATGGAATGTATGTCCAGTACATGGACTGTATGTCCGGTACATGGATTGCATGTCCGGTACATGGACTGTATGTCTGGTACTTCGACTGTATGTTCGGTACATGGACTGTATGTCCGGTACATGGATTACATGTCCGGTACATGGATTGCATGTCCGGTACATGGATTACATGTCCGGTACATGGACTGTATGTCCGGTACATGGACTGTATGTCCGGTACATGGACTGTATGTCCGGTACATGGAATGTATGTCCGGTACATGGATTACATGTCCGGTACATGGACTGTATGTCCGGTACATGGATTACATGTCCGGTACATGGACTGTATGTCCAGTACATGGACTGTATGTCCAGTACATGGAATGTATGTCCAGTACATGGACTGTATGTCCGGTACATGGATTGCATGTCCGGTACATGGACTGTATGTCTGGTACTTCGACTGTATGTTCGGTACATGGACTGTATGTCCGGTACATGGACTGTATGTCCGGTACATGGATTGCATGTCCGGTACATGGATTGCATGTCCGGTACATGGACTGTATGTCCGGTACATGGATTGCATGTCCGGTACATGGATTACATGTCCGGTACATGGATTACATGTCCGGTACATGGACTGTATGTCCGGTACATAGACTGTATGTCCGGTACATGGAATGTATGTCCAGTACATGGATTACATGTCCGGTACATGGGCTATATGTCCGGTACATGGACTGTATGTCCGGTACATGGATTACATGTCCGGTATATGGACTGTATGTCCTGTACATGGACTGTATGTCCGGTACATGGAATGTATGTCCAGTACATGGAATGTATGTCCAGTACATGGACTGTATGTCCGGTACATGGATTGCATGTCCGGTACATGGACTGTATGTCTGGTACTTCGACTGTATGTCCGGTACCTGGACTGTTTGTCCGGTACATGGATTACATGTCCGGTACATGGACTGTGTGTCCAGTACATGGACTGTATGTCCGGTACATGGACTGTATGTCCGGTACATGGATTGCATGTCCGGTACATGGATTACATGTCCGGTACATGGACTGTATGTCCGGTACATGGACTGTATGTCTGGTACATGGACTGTATGTCCGGTACATGGACTGCATGTCCGGTACATGGATTGCATGTCCGGTACATGTCCGGTATATGGACTGTATGTCCGGTATATGGACTGTATGTCCAGTATATGGATTACATGTCCGGTACATGGACTGTATGTCCGGTACATGGACTGTATGTCCGGTACATGGACTGTATGTCCAGTACATGGACTGTATGTCCGGTACATGGATTGCATGTCCGGTACATGGATTACATGTCCGGTACATGGACTGTATGTCTGGTACTTCGACTGTATGTTCGGTACATGGACTGTATGTCCGGTACATGGATTGCATGTCCGGTACATGGACTGTATGTCCGGTACATGGACTGTATGTCCGGTACATGGACTGTATGTCCGGTACATGGAATGTATGTCCGGTACATGGATTACATGTCCGGTACATAGACTGTATGTCCGGTACATGGATTACATGTCCGGTACATGGATTACATGTCCGGTACATGGATTGTATGTCCGTACATGGACTGTATGTCTGGTACTTCGACTGTATGTCCGGTACATGGACTGTATGTCCGGTACATGGACTGTATGTCCAGTACATGGATTACATGTCCGGTACATGGACTGTGTGTCCAGTACATGGACTGTATGTCCAGTACATGGATTACATGTCCGGTACATGGACTGTATGTCCGGTACATGGACTGTATGTCCGGTACATGGACTGTATGTCTGGTACATGGACTGTATGTCCGGTACATGGACTGTATGTCCGGTACATGGAATGTATGTCCGGTACATGGATTACATGTCCGGTACATGGACTGTATGTCCGGTACATGGACTGTATGTCCGGTACATGGACTGTATGTCCGGTACATGGATTACATGTCCGGTACATGGACTGTATGTCCAGTACATGGACTGTATGTCCGGTACATGGAATGTATGTCCAGTACATGGACTGCATGTCCAGTACATGGACTGTATGTCCGGTACATGGACTGTATGTCTGGTACATGGACTGTATGTCTGGTACTTCGACTGTATGTTCGGTACATGGACTGTATGTCCGGTACATGGATTGCATGTCCGGTACATGGATTACATGTCCGGTACATGGACTGTATGTCCGGTACATGGACTGTATGTCCGGTACATGGACTGTATGTCCGGTACATGGAATGTATGTCCGGTACATGGATAACATGTCCGGTACATGGACTGTATGTCCGGTACATGGATTACATGTCCGGTACATGGATTACATGTCCGGTACATGGACTGTATGTCCGGTACATGGAATGTATGTCCAGTACATGGACTGTATGTCCGGTACATGGATTGCATGTCCGGTACATGGACTGTATGTCTGGTACTTCGACTGTATGTTCGGTACATGGACTGTATGTCCGGTACATGGACTGTATGTCCGGTACATGGATTGCATGTCCGGTACATGGATTGCATGTCCGGTACATGGACTGTATGTCCGGTACATGGATTGCATGTCCGGTACATGGATTACATGTCCGGTACATGGATTACATGTCCGGTACATGGACTGTATGTCCGGTACATGGACTGTATGTCCGGTACATGGAATGTATGTCCAGTACATGGATTACATGTCCGGTACATGGGCTATATGTCCGGTACATGGACTGTATGTCCGGTACATGGATTACATGTCCGGTATATGGACTGTATGTCCTGTACATGGACTGTATGTCCGGTACATGGAATGTATGTCCAGTACATGGAATGTATGTCCAGTACATGGACTGTATGTCCGGTACATGGATTGCATGTCCGGTACATGGACTGTATGTCTGGTACTTCGACTGTATGTCCGGTACATGGACTGTTTGTCCGGTACATGGATTACATGTCCGGTACATGGACTGTGTGTCCAGTACATGGACTGTATGTCCGGTACATGGACTGTATGTCCGGTACATGGATTGCATGTCCGGTACATGGATTACATGTCCGGTACATGGACTGTATGTCCGGTACATGGACTGTATGTCTGGTACATGGACTGTATGTCCGGTACATGGACTTTATGTCTGGTACTTCGACTGTATGTTCGGCACATTGACTGTATGTCCGGTACATGAACTGTGTGTCCAGTACATGGACTGTATGTCCGGTACATGGATTGCATGTCCGGTACATGGATTACATGTCCGGTACATGGACTGTATGTCCGGTACATGGACTGTATGTCCGGTACATGGACTGTTTGTCCAGTTCATGGATTACATGTCCGGTACATGGACTGTATGTCCGGTACATGGACTGTATGTCCGGTACATGGACTGTATGTCCGGTACATGGACTGTATGTCCGGTACATGGACTGTATGTCCGGTACATGGACTGTTTGTCCCTACATGAACTGTATGTCCGTACATGGACTGTATGTCCGTACATGGACTGTATGTCCGGTACGTGGACTGTATTTCCGGTAAATGGACTGTATGTCCGGTACATGGACTGTATGTTCGGTCTATGGACTGTATGTCCGTTCATGGACTGCATGTCCGGTACATGAACTGTTTATCCGGTACATGGACTGTCTGTCCGGGACATGGATTGTATGTCCGGTACATGTCCGGTACATGGACTGTATGTCCGTACATGGACTGGATGTCCGGTACATGGACTGTATGTCCGTTCATGGACTGTATGTCCAATACATGGACTGCATGTCCGGTACATGGATTGCATATCCGGTACTTGTCAGGTAAATTGACTGTATGTCCGGTACATGAACTGTATGTCCGTTCATGGACTGTATGTCCAGTACATGTACTGTATGTCCGTACATGGACTGTATATCCGGTACATGGACTGTATGTCCGTTCATGGACTGCATGTCCGGTACATGAACTGCTTATCCGGTACATGGACTGTATGTCCAGTACATGGACTGTATGTCCGGGACATGGATTGTATTTCCGGTAAATGGACTGTATGTCCGGTACATGGGCTGTATGTTCGGTCTATGGACTGTATGTTCGGGACATGGACTGTCTGTTCGGTACATGGACTGTATGTCCGGTACATGGACTGTATGTCCGTTCATGGACTGCATGTCCGGTACATGAACTGCTTATCCGGTACATGGACTGTATGTCCGGGACATGGATTGTATGTCCGGTACATGTCCGGTACATGGACTGTATGTCCGTACATGGACTGGATGTCCAGTACATGGACTGTATGTCCGTTCATGGACTTATATCCAATACATGGACTGCATGTCCGGTACATGGATTGCATGTCCGGTACTTGTCAGGTACATTGACTGTATGTCCGGTACATGAACTGTATGTCCGTTCATGGACTGTATGTCCAGTACATGGACTGCATGTCCGGTACATGGATTGCATGTCCGGTACATGTCAGGTACATGGACTGTATGTCCGGTACATGGACTGTATGTCCAGTACATGGATTACATGTCCGGTACATGGACTGTTTGTCCGGAACATGTCAGGTACATTGACGGTATGTCCGGTACATGGACTGTACGTCCGTTCATGGACTGTATGTCCAGTACATGGACTGCATGTCCGGTACATGGATTGCATGTCCGGTACATGTCAGGTACATGGACTGTATGTCCGGTATATGGACTGTATGTCCAGTATATGGATTACATGTCCGGTACATGGACTGTATGTCCTGTACATGGACTGTATGTCCGGTACATGGATTACATGTCCGGTACATGGATTGTATGTCCGTACATGGACTGTATGTCTGGTACTTCGACTGTATGTCCGGTACATGGACTGTATGTCCGGTACATGGACTGTATGTCCAGTACATGGATTACATGTCCGGTACATGGACTGTGTGTCCAGTACATGGACTGTATGTCCAGTACATGGATTACATGTCCGGTACATGGACTGTATGTCCGGTACATGGACTGTATGTCCGGTACATGGATTGCATGTCCGGTACATGGATTACATGTCCGGTACATGGACTGTATGTCCGGTACATGGACTGTATGTCCGGTACATGGAATGTATGTCCGGTACATGGATTACATGTCCGGTACATGGACTGTATGTCCGGTACATGGACTGTATGTTCGGTACATGGACTGTATGTCCGGTACATGGATTACATGTCCGGTACATGGACTGTATGTCCAGTACATGGACTGTATGTCCGGTACATGGAATGTATGTCCAGTACATGGACTGTATGTCCGGTACATGGATTGCATGTCCGGTACATGGACTGTATGTCTGGTACTTCGACTGTATGTTCGGTACATTGACTGTTTGTCCGGTACATGGACTGTATGTCCGGTACATGGATTGCATGTCCGGTACATGGACTGTGTGTCCAGTACATGGACTGTATGTCCGGTACATGGATTGCATGTCCGGTACATGGATTACATGTCCGGTACATGGACTGTATGTCCGGTACATGGACTGTATGTCCGGTACATGGAATGTATGTCCAGTACATGGATTACATGTCCGGTACATGGGCTATATGTCCGGTACATGGACTGTATGTCCGGTACATGGACTGTGTGTCCAGTACATGGACTGTATGTCCGGTACATGGATTGCATGTCCGGTACATGGATTACATGTCCGGTACATGGACTGTATGTCCGGTACATGGACTGTATGTCCGGTACATGGACTGTTTGTCCAGTTCATGGATTACATGTCCGGTACATGGACTGTATGTCCGGTACATGGACTGTATGTCCGGTACATGGACTGTATGTCCGGTACATGGACTGTATGTCCGGTACATGGACTGTATGTCCGGTACATGGACTGTATGTCTGGTACTTGGACTGTATGTTCGGTACATGGACATGGATTACATGTCCGGTACATGGACTGTATGTCCGGTACATGGACTGTATGTTCGGTACATGGACTGTATGTCCGGTACATGGATTACATGTCCGGTACATGGACTGTATGTCTGGTACATGGACTGTATGATAGTAACATGGACTGCATGTTCGGTACATGGACTGTTTGTCCAGTACATGGACTTTTTGTCCGGTACATGGACTGTATGTCCGGTACATGGACTGTATGTCCGGTATATGGACTGTATGTCCGGTACATGGACTGCTTATCCGGTACATGGACTGTGTGTCCGGTACATGGAATGTATGTCCGGTAGATGGACTGTATGTCCAGTACATGGACTGTATGTCCGGTACATGGACTGTATGTCCAGTACATGGACTGTATGTTCGGTACATGGACTGTATGTCCGGTACATGGACTGTATGTCCGGTACATGGACTGTATGTCCGGTACATGGACTGCTTATCCGGTAGATGGACTGTATGTCCAGTACATGAACTGTATCTCCGGTAGATGGACTGTATGTCCAGTACATGGACTGTATGTCCGGTACATGGACTGTATGTCCGGTACATGGACTGCATGTCTGGTACATGGATTTTATGTCCGGTACATGTCCGGTACATGGAATGTATGTCCGGTACATGGAATTTATTTCTGGTACATGGACTGTATGTCTGGTACATGGATTGCATGTCCGGTACATGGATTGTATGTCCGGTACATGGACTGTATTTCCGGTACATCGACTGTATGTCCGGTACATGGACTGTATGATAGTTACATGGACTGCATGTTCGGTACATGGACTGCATGCTCTGTATATGGACTGTATGTCTGGTACATGAACTGTTTGTCCCTACATGGACTGTATATCCGTACATGGACTGTATGTCCGGTACATGGACTGTATTTCCGGTAAATGGACTGTATGTCCGGTACATGGACTGTATGTTCGGTATATGGACTGTATGTCCGGTACATGGACTGCATGTCCGGTACATGGACTGCATGTCCGGTACATGGACTGCATGTCCGGTACTTGTCAGGTACATTGACTGCATGTCCGGTACATGGACTGCATGTCCGGTACATGGACTGCATGTCCGGTACATGGACTTTAATCCGTTCATGGACTGTATGTCCGGTACATGGACTGTATGTCCAGTACATGGACTGTATGTCCAGTACATGAACTGTATGTCCAGTACATGGACTGTATGTCCAGTACATGGACTGTATGTCCGGTACATGGACTGTATGTCCAGTACATGGACTGTATGTCCAGTACATGGACTGTATGTCCAGTACATGGACTGTATGTCCAGTACATGGACTGCATGTCCGGTACATGGACTGTATGTCCGGTACATGGACTTTAATCCGTTCATGGACTGTATGTCCGGTACATGGACTGTATGTCCAGTACATGGACTGTATGTCCAGTACATGGACTGTATGTCCAGTACATGGACTGTATGTCCATTACATGGACTGTATGTCCAGTACATGGACTGTATGTCCAGTACATGGACTGTATGTCCGGTACATGGATTGTATGTCTGGTACATGGACTGCATGTCCGGTACATGGACTGTATGTCCGATACATGGACTACATGTCCGGTATATATACTGAACCTCCGGTACATAGATTGTACGACCACCGTTATTTATTATTTTATTAAATAAGAATGCACATTAGGTTGTAAATGCATTATTATTGCAAATTCAAGATTTAATGCAGATGTTGCAGCTGTTGAAATGTGAACTTGAACTTGAAGTCTTCATATCAACCTTACCTATCACTGGAATCCACTTCTCTCCACGTCTCAGTTTCATCACCAGGTCTTGAGGCGTCCTGTCCAGGGGTGGACTCACTCTCAACTCTGATTCCTTTGCTGTAAGATAACGAAGTGATTATATTTAAGAATAAGGTTTTCAATTTATGATAAAATAACACAATAACTTTTATAATTTATCTTAATAAAACCCACAGGATACTAGGTTCCTAGCACCTGCTACAGGGCACGATGGAATATTAGGAAATATTTTGGTCACCAAAGGATTAAAATAGTTATCGGCATTACTGATATAATACACCCATCAGCAAATTATGATATTTTGGACCGATTTGATGTATTTAAAAGACTGACTCGCTTCCCATGAATAAACTTTATTTCAGATAAATGTACATACAGGAATGTACAGATAGTCTATATTTTTAAAATAAATGACACGGATGAGAGAAACCTAAATTAACCACTTTTTCAATATTTATATCATCGTTTTTTGCACGTTAAATAATATTTTTTACAAACCCACACTTTTTAGATTTTGCTCAAAATGTATTATGATGTGAACAGTTGAGTAAACAAACAAATTCAGAAATAAGAATAGGCGGTCAAAGAACGTTTTTCATCAATTTAACGTCATTTTTTTAATAAACTACAGAAACGTAAAAGACAGATGTCACCGCAGTTTTGATGATTGATGAATATAACGTTGACTGCCTATAATGACTGTAATAATAATTAAACATTCTATCAATCTTTGAGTGCATGGTGGAAGAACAGCTATTTGTTGATTATACCAGGTGATTTAAAAGTGCCACTTACGTGAGAAATGTACACAGTTAAGCAAGAAACAAAGTACCCGCTTTCTAGAAATTTCTAGAAAATGTCTAGCATCTAGAAAGTTTCTAGTGCGTATCTAGAAAGTTTCTAGTGCGTATCTAGAAAGTTTCAAGTGCGTATCTACAAAGTTTCTAGAAATGTTTAGAAATTTCGAGTTGGCCCAATGGGCTTTTGGCATGGCATTGTGTCCCGCGTCCGTCAATCCGTCCATCCGTCCATAAACTCTTCGCTTTTTCGACTTCTTCTCCAGAACCAATGACTCCACAGAGATGAAATTTTATGTGCAAACTTCTTGGCCAAAGGGGATTCTAAAGTGTAGATTGTGTGACCCCGTGACCCCAAATGGGGTCACAAGGGTCACATCCTTAAAAACCAATAGTCATCTTCTTCTCCAGTTCGAAAAGGTCTAGAGAGCTGAAAAGTTGTGTGCAGACTCCTTGGCTAATAGGGATTCTAAATTGTAGATTTCGGGACCCCGTGATCCCAAATGGGGTCACAGGGATCACATCCTTAAAAACTTATTTTCATCGTCTTCTCTAGTTCCAAAAGGTCCAGAGAGCTGAAATGTTGTGTGCAGACTCATTGGCCAATGGGGATTCAAAATTGTAGATTTCGTGACCCCATGACCCCAAATGGGGTCACAGGGGTCACATCCTTAAAAACTTATTTTCATCTTCTTCTCCAGTTCCAAAAGGTCTAGAGAGCTGATTGTGTGCAGACTCCTTGGCCAATGGGGATTCTAAATTGAAGATTTCTTGACCCCGTGACCCAAAATGGGGTCACAGGGGTCACATGCTTAAAAACCTATATTCATCTTTTTCTCCAGCTCCAAAAGGTCTAGAGAGCTGAAAAGATTAGTGCAGACTCCTTGGGTAATGGGGATTCTAAATTGTAGATTTCGTGACCCCATGACCCCAAATTGGGTCACAGGGGTCACATTCTTAAAAATGTATTTTCATCTCCTCCAGTTCCAAAAGGTCTAGAGAGCTGAAATGTTGTGTGCAGACCCCTTGGCCAATGGGGATTCTAAATTGTAGATTTTGTGACCCCATGACCCCAAATGGGGTCACAGGGGTCACATTCTTAAAAAATTATTTTCATCTTCTTCTCCAGTTCCAAAAGGTCTAGAGAGCTGAAAAGTTGTGTGCAGACTCCTTGGCCAATGGTGATTCTAAATTGT
The DNA here is from genome assembly GCA_936450465.1 of Gibbula magus. Lineage (NCBI taxonomy): Eukaryota > Metazoa > Mollusca > Gastropoda > Trochida > Trochidae > Gibbula > Gibbula magus. The sequence continues at coordinate 82,999,805 of OW388295.1, read as the reverse complement.
AGATTTTGTGACTCCGTGACCCTAAATGAGGTCACAGGGGTCACATCCTTAAAAACCTATTTTCATCTTCTTCTCCAGTTCCAAAAGGTCTAGAGAGTTGAAAAGTTGTATGCAGACTCCTTGGCCAATGGGGATTCTAAATTTTATATTGTGTGACCCCGTGATTCCAATCTAGGTCACGGGTCACGACCCAAAAACATATGTTCATCTTTATCTCAAGAAATGCAATGTAGGTATTGTGATGTTTGTTTACATCTGTAGTTTCACTCTGTTTAGAATCTGCTGATTCAAAGGTGCTGTCTACATTTCTGAAATAATAAACGATTTTAAAAGGTGAGTTTTCGTGAGCGTGGAAATTAGCTTGAAAATTTGGAGGTAGCGATAAAAGGATGGTCTTGTCGCATAGCTTTGGAAATAATGATCCGATTGTGACCATTTATAGCTGGTCTGAAAGGCCCGATGGACTCATGGCATAGCATGGTGTCCGCCGTCCGTCTGATAGAGAGCTGAAAAGTTGTGTGCAGACTCCTTGGTCAATGGGGATTCTAAATTGTAGATTTGGTGACCCCGTGACCTCAAATTGGGTCACTGGGGTCACAACCTTAAAAACCAATTTTCATCTTCTCTAGTTCCCAAAACGTCTATAGAGCTGAAAATTTGTGTGCAGACTCCTTGGCCAATGAGGATTCTAAATTGTAGATTTTGTGATCCTATGACCCCAACCTAGGTCACGGGTCATGACCCAAAAACCTATTTTCATCTTCTTCTGCAGTTTATATGTAAAGCTCTAGAAAGATGAAATGTTGTGTAGAGACTCTTTGGTCAAAGTTGATTCTTAATTGTAGGATTGGAGACCCTATTACTCCAAATGTGGATCACTGGGGTCATGATGTAGAAACCTATTTTTTTGCTTGTTAATAACATATAACTTGAGATAACTTAGATATTCAATCTTACATAATAAATCAATGAAATCCCAATGAGCTACAGAGCCCATGGCTCTATTTTTATTTTTTGCGAGATATCTAAATAATTAAATTCTATTATAACGCTCCTTGTCTGCCTTCGGTCATGCATGGCTGACAAGCTAATTAACAAATGATCTGTGAAGGATTAAGCTGATAAGCAACTATGCATTTACTTGTATGTCGTTATTTGATTTACACTATTGTGCTTTTATTATACTTTATCTTTTCTCTGGTATATGTGTATCTGACATGCTGATTCATCTTCATTTCTTCAACATTAAAGTACGATATATTACAAGGAATTCAACTGCGCATATAGATATGATTTACAATCCAATCGCATTAGAATTCGATGGCGTGATTAAATAATGTCTTGTCTGTGAATAGAATATAGATTGTATTACTGTTTTTTTTTCATATTCAACAATATCGAATATCTGATTTGATATTTGGCATTCTATTTTTAGCTGTCTTCCCCAACTAGTGGGCTTTCCCTATTCTATTTATAGATCACATCAAAGGATTCCTTTGATGTGTTACCTGTCTCCTAATTGGCCACTGTGTCCTCTGTCCTCACTTCCTCTGCCTGTGTCCACCTCACTCCAATTGCTGTTGTTGAGGTGGAAACATCATTTCCTATTTCCAGGTATGGCCATTTCCTAATCTATTTCAATCTGCCTCATTACTTTATAAATTTCTTTAATAAGGTGCATAATGTCTTTAAACATAATAAGTGTAAATCATTAAAGTAATATTTAAATGATAATATATAAATTTTAGTGAATAAATTAATATTAGATTGATAGTTTGAATAAACATGGCTAGACCATGTGCTTTTGATAATAATATAATTTCGAAGTGTAGTATGAGTATTTAACTATTTAAATTCCCTGTGATATATTATTTGCAATACGAATGTGATATTTAAATTATTTGATGTTGATTGTAGAAATTATTATTTACTTGATTGTTAAATTTTATCACTCCAATTGCTGTTGTTGAGGTGGAAACATCATTTCCTATTTCCAGATTTACCTCAGCAACAGCCTCATCAACCTCATCAATAAATTTCATTAATCACCAACATCGTTCTGTCGTATTGGTCTACAATGAAAGTAGTGGGTTGTTTACTATTGTTTGTATTGGGTGTATTTAGATTGGGTAATGTGGGGTAGTGTTTCCGTGGCCTGCTGGAGAATTTTGCTCTAATGTTTACACTCTTTTCTTTCTGGGAGAGTTTGAAAACCATTTCTCTGAGCAAAGACTTGAAATGTCATGTTTTCCATCAGAACATCTCACTCCATGTTACAAAACACTTAACAAGGTACATCCAAATAATGATATGTCTTACCTTAGGGTATTCCTATTCAAACTAACCCTATAATCAAGCTTTCTATTTATTAGTTTGTAAATAATCTAAATAATGTAAATTACCTCTTCCATCCAGAAAATCCTGCGGTGAATATCCATCTGCATTTTGTAGCCGTGTATCTATTCCAGGGATGTTCTTCAGCAGGTCGTCAACTCCCTGCTTGTTTGTCACACCCAGAAAGTGGAGGGGCGTGCTCCCAGACATGTCAGACCTGTTAACATCGCCACCAACCTTCTGTATGAGCAACACGAGACTGCTGATGTCGACATTACGTGTGCACAGATAGTGCAAACACGTAAAGCCGAACTCATCCTGCTTGTTGATGTCACCGCGTCCGTCTACAGTCAACTGTTCTATGTCACCAACAGACACACTGCTGTTACCACTCAACCAGTGAAGGGATGTCGCTCCACTGTCATCATCTAGGTTAATGTCACATCGACCTTCAGAGACCATGAACCGCACTAGTTGAATGTTAACCTTCTTTCTTCCACATATGTAATGGAGAGCTGTCAGTCCACATTCATCCTTTGTATTCGTACAGTCAGAGCTTCCCCTGATCACCAGTTCCTTTACTAGTTCACGGTCAATGTTTCTCTGTTTGCACATGTACAGAAGAGCCGTATTCCCTGTTTCATCGCGTACACCTACACAGTCAGTATCCACTTTCATGACCATTGTCTTTATCAGTTCATGGTCAATGTTTTCCTGTTTGCACATGTACAGAAGTGCTGTATTCCCTGTTTCATCGCGTACACCTACACAGTCAGTATCCACTTTCATGACCATTGTCTTTATCAGTTCATGGTCAATGTTTTCCTGTTTGCACATGTACAGAAGAGCCGTATTCCCTGTTTGATCTCGTACACCTACACAGTCAGTATCCATTTTTGTGATTATTTCCTGTATCAGTTCTGTGTCAATGTTTTCCTGTTTGCACATGTACAGAAGTGCTGTATTCCCTGTTTCATCGCGTACACCTACACAGTCAGTATCCACTTTCATGACCATTGTCTTATTCAGTTCATGGTCAATGTTTTCCTGTTTGCACATGTACAGAAGAGCCGTATTCCCTGTTTGATCTCGTACACCTACACCGTCAGTATCCATTTTTGTGACTATTTCCTGTATCAGTTCTGTGTCAATGTTTTCCTGTTTGCACATGTACAGAAGTGCTGTATTCCCTGTTTCATCGCGTACACCTACACAGTCAGTATCCACTTTCATGACCATTGTCTTTATCAGTTCATGGTCAATGTTTTCCTGTTTGCACATGTACAGAAGAGCCGTATTCCCTGTTTGATCTCGTACACCTACACAGTCAGTATCCATTTTTGTGACTATTTCCTGTATCAGTTCATGGTCAATGTTTTCCTGTTTGCACATGTACAGAAGAGCCGTATTCCCTGTTTGATCTCGTACACCTACACCGTCAGTATCCATTTTTGTGACTATTTCCTGTATCAGTTCTGTGTCAATGTTTTCCTGTTTGCACATGTACAGAAGTGCTGTATTCCCTAGTTTATCTTTCACGTTGCAGTTAGCATTTCTCCCAAGGAACATTCTTATACGTTCAGTATCAACTGTCTCCTGCTTACAAAGATACATCAGAGGAGTATGTCCCGAATAATCTGGTATGTTGACATCAGCCCCATGGTCCACAAGTGCAAGTACAGCAGGCTTTTTCCCTCCAACTATGGAGGTCCACAACATTGTTCCGTCTTCTTTACCAAGTGAATCGATGTGCTTCTTTGTCTCGTCCTGCAAAAGAATGACTCATTACAAATCCGAAGATAGGGAAATGTTTTCTTTACAAATCAAAATAGATCTACGGAAACATTACTTTTTATAGAAAATATATATTACTTGAGAGAAACAAGCATGTTTAAAGAGGTTCCCAACAATAATCAAAATAAATTAAAAAAATTGCTGTTATGCCCCTATTTCACTAAGACCCGAATTGCCACGAGTCACCACGAATAGGCGGCTGCATAAATTCGTGAATATTCGTGAGCATTCGGCAAAATTCGTGAACAGCATTTACACTTGTACGAAATGTTTACGAACAATAGTAGCTTTTCATGCTAAAAACCTACGAAACATGTACGAATTCTTTACGAATTGTCTACGAATTGTAATAAATGATTAAGACACAGTCACGAATGTACTACGAATTTCCACGAATAAGATACGATATCACGAATCAAGTACGAATAGTTTACGATTGTTCATGACTATTCGGCGATTGCAAGTCATCAAACCATTATGGAGGCGCAAATGCTCTGGCACTCGAATTTGAACTTCAATATCAACATTGAATTGAATTAGCTCTTCGTAGACAATTCGTAAATGCTTCGGGGTTAATTCGGGATGAGAACATCAAAATTATCAACCACGAATTTCCAAGAATTATTTACGAAGTTGTTACGAACGTCCCAAATTAAATACGACAGTTTACGAAGCAACTACGAATCTGAAATTCGTAGATGATTCGTGAAAATCTTTTGACAAACAAAAATTTTTTCACGAATTACAAGAATGTTGCCGAATCAACTAGAAATCATTTACGAATATCACGAATCAATTACGAATTATCTACGAATGTTCACGAAAGTGCAAATTTTCCAATTCGTGGCGATTCGTGGCAATTCGGGTCGTAGTGAAATAGGGGCATAAATTGGCATATATGCAAGCTGAATATATATAATTCGAGATTCAAAAAGAATAAAGATAGAGCCACTGGCTCTGAAGTTCATCAGGAATCATGTTATTAATTATCTCTAAGGAAAAGATTAAGATATCACATAATAAGTCATTGCCCATTCATCAAATTTAAAAGTTATTATCAAAATTGGTTACACATTAATCCATATTCATTATAAATAATGTAGACCTTTGCAGTTTATTGTTTTAATTCTTATGTCTATTCTGGAATTATCAACATTTATTACATAATGAAAAAGAAACCCCTATTTGTGTCTAAAAATCCTGTTTCTCATAGGCTCATAGTTTCATAGGCTCCTTTTCAATATTCAATTAATAAATTCTATTGAGCATCTGAATGTAAGACTAAATCAGTAACACAGCAGAGAAGTAACCTGAAACCTCCGTGTATTAGCTGCTGTTTGCATCTCTGCCAGGGAGTGGTCACTCCCCAGGTCAACACCCGCAATTACACAACATGCAGACCCTGGACTCACAGCCAGTAAATTATATATTTTAAATTTTGTTTTCCCCATCTTTATTTATTTTTGTTTATTGGAAAAGAATATGTGATATCACAAACTCTTGTAGCTAGTTTTAATAGTCATATCTTACTTCATCACCAGTCATATTTAGTTCACATATCTAATGTAAAATAAAACATTTCTTAACTCTTTAAAACAAATTTTCCTATGCATCATGTCACAATATTCAGTTCACAGGTTATTCAATAGTTCTAATTTCTCATTGATTACATCAAGCATGTCCATAATGCAGTATTACTCTTAAGCTGACATATGAAGTGCACAAAAAATCTCATTATCTTCACAGTTCATTAAAACAGCTGTTTTAAGTGGTTACCCCTGTGATCCATATTTGGGGTCACAAGATCACCAAATTTACAATTTAGAATCCCCATTGGCCAAAGAGTCTGTACATAACATTTCAGCTTTCTAGAGCTTTTGGGACTGTAGAAAAAGATGAAAAATGCTTTTTAGGTTGTGACCCCTGTGGCCCTTATTTGGGGTCACAGGGTTACCAAATCTACAATTTAGAATCCCCATTGGCCAAGGAGTCTCTACATAAAATTTCAGCTCTCTAGAGTCATTGGTTCTGGAGAAGAAGTCGAAAAAGTGAAAAGTATACGGACGGACGGACGTACGAACGGATGGACGGATGGACGGACGCCATCTCATGCCATAAGCGAATCGGGCCTTTCAGGCCTGATGAGCTAAAAAGTGCACGGACCTATTTTTTCTGCAAAATTAGGTTTTTTGGTGGTAATGTCTCAAAAAATGGTTAACTTTTATTTCGTCACTTTTTAAAAATACTGATAATCATTCAGAGCTATATTGTTGTTTTTCTTTCATAAATGGAATGTTACTATAATAGAAAAGTGATTTCTGCAATCTGTGTTTTGCTTTTTCCTCATTGACCTTATATGATAAAATACAATGTCAACAATGGATTCTGCAGAAATAATTTCAAAAGTCATGTTCAAGAATAAAGTTACATGAATTCACACATGATAAAACTTGTGGAAAACATAAAGCTGAAGAATAATAGAAAATATATAATAGAGTTTTTTATACTGAAGTTGAATATTTATGAAACATATTGGCAAAGGGAGATAACTCTTCACTGAATTTGTTTTCTAAATTTTAATTACGTAACTAATTTATGTAATAATGAAGAGCAGTTAATTGTTTTACCATTAAACATAAACTATTTCACACAACCATAATAATTTTACCTTACTTTATTAGTATCCAAAAGCAATTTGATTTTAAATGTTTCTCACAACACATGAAAGTATTGGCAAAGGGAGATAATTCTTCACTGGAAAATTAAAATTTTTATGATATAATTAATTTTTATCAGGTTGAAGAACAGATAATGTTTTACCATACAACATAAACTTTTGTACACAGCCATAATACCACTACCTTTCTTTATTAGTATTCAAAGGTAATTTGATTTTTAATGTTTCCAAAAAAAATGGTGAAAAAATGGACCTAGGCTATTAACTTCTGAGAGCGAAAATCTGACAATATGAGATGTGCAAAGGCAATTGTTATGAACCCCTTTAATTCTTTAGAAGAGCAAGTGAGCAGCAGGTGACATTAAACGTATCCATACATTTGACCACAATTGTTCAGATTATCTCCTCGCTGTCCCAATTTCTCATTTCTATACAACTTAATCAAATATTGAATTTGTTTAATTTTGTAAGCAACCCAAATATTTATGTGTCCTAAGTATTTTAACATCATTGATCAGTTTCCATTTGAATGACAGAAACCCTCGTTTAGAGTTAATTTTTCTAAATGATTATTCATTATTTCATTTAGTCCTCATCCCTTCATAAACTGCAAAGGATCAAGTTGTTCTTTTGTATTTTCCAAAGTTGGCATGAGAACAGAAACACAAAAAGAGATGATACCCTTGTTGTGTATTAAGGGTTTCCTAATAGTGTGTTTACAAACTAGTTAGTGGAGTAACAGACAGTATAATTATGATATTGATAAGTCATAAGATACGCATAATAACCACTCAGATGGTTAGTTCAACACTGGTCCCATCAGTCATATAGTTAGTAATAAGATGGAGCAACACTTATCAAGCATATCAAACCAATTACTTAGTTTATATGTTAAATTAATGTTAAACAAGGTTATTGAATTAAAGTTTAAGATTTAACTCACCTGTCCAGCATCATCAGAATACACGCAGGTATCCAACAGTTCCTTGCAAAAATCCTCGTCATCACAGAATCTGTGACCGAATATGCTGTACTCTCCCTCCAGAATCTCTGGTTTGAATCTCTCTGAAAGAGTTTTCAGTACTGGGAGTATAGGTTTCATGTTGATTTGTGTCGGCAACTTCTGTTTTTCGTCTGATGTCAGAGTAAGTTTCTGTCTAATCACGGAGAGAGTTGCATGTTGCACGCAAAACAAGGGGTCTGTATTACAGATGATACTCACAACACTTTCGTGGATAGATGGATGGGCAAACTCACAAACTCCATTCTTCCACACAGTGATGTAGCTGCCTTCTTGATCACGTTTAACTTTCAACAAAGAGATTCGTCTTTCACGATCTTCCAGCGAGTAGGCATCAAACTGCCCATTGTTTTTTATCATGAGTTCAAAGAGATCTTTGCAGTTGTCGTTATACAAATACGCAGTTGTAATATCAAGAAATTTCAGCGGTGTCTTGAAGAACTCTTCAATGTCAAGATCATGCCTTTCAGCTTTTAGTTTTGAATACATCCTGCTGCAGTGTGGGAATCCGTGTGCTATGTCGATTTCAACTACGCGGTTTTTCACTTCGGTGTTAACTTTAAGTTTACTTAGTTTCAGATGATGGTCAAGTATTTTCAGTCTCTCATCGATTATCTTCACTGAACTGAGGTCAACAACATTTTCATCACAAAAGATAGTATCTTGGAAATGTCTCAGATAATCCCGAGCTTCGTTCACCACGTTCTTTCGACTGATAAATAGTACCTTAGTTTCTTTTCTATTCATAGAGAACCTCCTGTGGATATCCTCTATGATATTCTTCCATTTATCAATGAGGACATGGTCAGACGTGAAGGCACCGAATCTGTCATCAAACATTATTACACGTTTCTCGTTGAACTTTGAAAGTAGTCTGTATTCTTCAGGCTCTTCAATTCTGTATACTCTCATCTTTTTCTGAAGTTTTTTTAGCACCAAGTACCCCAGAGTTGTCTTCCCATCTCCAGCATTACCTGTTATAGTCACCCAGTTCCTCCCACTCTGCAGCATAGCAACCACTGTGTCTACAGCGGATACGTGGATCATACCAGAGGTCAAGTATTTGATTTCTTCTTTAGTTCTTTCTGAAACATAAAATAAAATAAATTAATTATCATAAATTAAAGCTATTTACAACATTGGAAAAAAAGAAAAGACTATATCAGACCATGTCAAACTGAATTAACAAGAAATGATTAGGTTTAAAGAAAACATTTTTCCATAATAGGCCAAATTGCTCAAAATAAATGTATTAAATATTGCTTCTTCATTCTTAATTCTTTTTTAAAAGGTGTATCGTTTCAGGTAGGAAGCATCTCATTAGTAAAAGTGTTCTTAAAGACACTATTTTTCATCCAATACACCATCCTATTTAATGCTTTTCCAGAAACAAGATGCTACTTACTGCGGGGATTGGTTGCTGTCCCTGTAACAACAGAAACAATACTTTAACCATCTGTATATCAAGTAGGAACTGTAAAACAGACGCCTAGCAAGTTCACAGCCTACTTGTATCAAATATATAAACATTTCTTCATGAGAATTTAACCAAAAGTTTAAAGTTAAAATTCTTTATAAAACACACTTTTCATTACACATGATTGCTTAACTAATGACGTACGTTTAAGAGATGCAATTATTTAAAGAAATTTAAGTAAAATAAATCATGTCATTTAAATTAATAAAGGTTTTTTTTACAAAATATTTATTTAAGTCTTTTTGACAGGATTGTGCTATGCAATTTGTATGATAAGATGATGATTGAAATGGGCTATGGGCTTTTGACCTCGTTAAATCTATACACGTTTCTAATATTTATTTTCAATTTCTGTTTCCAAGGTTTAGTGAGTTCTCGTCTTTCTAATACAGTCGAGTTTTCAAGTGGTTGTTTCCTTGCTCAACTTGCTTGTAGGATCAGCTTGTAATATATCAAACATTTGTTTAAGGCAGAGTCATGTTAAAAATAACTTTTGATTTGAAAAACGTAATATCCTATCTGTAAACTGATATCACATAAAGTGCACCTACCCATGTAGTATTTGTTTTCTGTCTTTCCTACATCTCCGTGTACAGTGCCAACCGTATAAGATGTTCCCACATGTCCACCACTGACCCCCACAACTCTGGACACTGTTGAATGAAGACATAAATCAACAATTTCATCAAATGTCTTAAAGCTCACTACATTATGTTCAAAACAACTTAATCGACTTTCTAACAACACTAATTTTACCAAACAAGTCAAGTTTAATAAATTCGTGATTACATTATAAGAAAATGCATTTCCGTTTTGGGTTTGGTCACGACAAATATTCACCTGCTAGGATTACTTGGAAATTTCACTCTTCAATTACTATTATTTGATGGTTCACTGATATGAAATGTATCAGTGTTGGCACTGGGCACGCACTAACTACTTTCCCAACTTCCATGCTCAGTCTAGGCTGGTTTAAGTCCCCTTACATCCCCATGCTATGATAGTGGATCACTGCCCCTGGAATGAATATAGTTGACTTCTATTTTCCAGCTCTGAAACCCTAAGGATATGTGGCAAGGCCTAAATTAGATGGTTACGGACGCTGGCAGAAGTTATGCTTTGCATAGGAAGTTTCTACTTCCCATGAAGATAGTCACATTATTTCAAGACATGCACAACGATTTCATTAATTTTTAGCAGATAATATTCTAATCTGTTTACAGATTTTTAACTGTGTTTATTCCATTCCAACTCTAGCATGAAAGTGTATGAAGAACTTCAAGGGTCTACCAAGTGGCTGGACCCAATTTCAACCAGTCACTTCCAGAGCAAAGATGATAACTCACCGCTTCCCCCCATGTCCTCTTGTGTTATCTCAGCACTTTCGACAACCACACCAAAACAGCATGATAACAGTGTTTCAGTCAAGTTGACTGGAGCACATGCTGGACAACTGCAGGGTCTACGGCTGCAACGTGGATAACACTGGAAACCCAAGCTGAGACATTAAGGATAAACCATGCTGCAAAACAGCAAACGCTAAAAAATCGAAAATAGTGGATAAGTTTGTGGTAACATCAAATCGGAGCAACCGTGCCAGATTGAATCGGCTTCTGCAATTACAGACGGGGCTCGTGATATGATCGTATATTATGGTATTGTATTGATTGATCCTGAAGTTCGAAAGTTGAACAGACAGACAGGAGTCCCTCTTCATGAAACAATATGTGTGGTCTAGTGTACATCTTTATGAAATCCTGATATGCATCAGTTTATCTGTTATTGAATTGCTCTACACTTGTTATTGGTGGGAGGCGCCTCCAACCTCGTACAATGTTGAGATTTCATCTTACATTACCGTTGGCATATTCAATATAACCGTTCAACCGATCATGCTGAAACAATATATGACAAATGAAGACATGTGTAGCAAACTTTGAACTACGTGACCATGATGGTTTTCCAAAAAAATCGTCCCCTTTTAACTGCAAATAGAGAATAAACATCTCAATTTGAAACGTGCGTTGTGTTATTTTGAATTCAGCATTTGTAATGATATGATTTTTCGATATGATATGTTTTACACCTGAATGAGCTGATATGTACATTCAGTGCATAATTTCGCTCTGCAGTTTCGGAAAATTCAAGAAACTTTACATCCAAACGTTTTCCGCGCGGCGCAAGCATTTACAAATGGATACTTTTGCCAAACATTCAACACGCAAACCTTCCGGTCGATAATCAACTTTTTAAATATCAATGAGACTTGGATATTTATTGTACTTATGATAGTGTTTTCATCACAGTGTGTCATGTACATGTATACAAACAATATTTGGTAGAACGCTTATTTGTATTTCAATCCATTGTAAGTCATCATCAAATCATATCAATCGATGCACGGCGATATAGTGTGATGGTTTATATCTTTGGACTAAAATAGACTATACATTTTGCCTTTGAGAAAAACCTAAATATGCCCCAGTATGCTTCATAATCAACCGATATGGTATCACACATCATTTTCATAATTTTCTAGCATTATCACGAGCCTTCATTCATACCTTTTAAGGGTCTTTCTTGATAAGTCAGTCTTAAGTTGAACATTATGGATATAGCAGGTCCTACAATCATAATACAGAGCTGGTTCTACACTCACATTTGTCAAATTACCCTTGTGACGTCATCCTATTGTTCTCTCACTCTAATTACGTTTCGCTAATGGATACCTGCTCACCACGTCAATGTCTTTCAAATATTAATTCCATTTTTTTAAATTTTGAAAGTAATTCGATAAATAGGCAGCCTAATATAATCAAGAAGGCATATATCTAAGTCTCAATTTCTCAAACATAATGGTATTAATAGGCAATAAGCTGAATATAACTTAGATGGGCTATTATCCTAGTAAGTTTCCATTATTAAAAACAATAGACCCTGGCTCCATGTGGATCGCTGCGGCTGGGTTACTTTATTGTGTACAGTGATGCATTGTTCTTATATTTGTGTAATGTTTGTAGTGGAGGCTACCAATGTATGTGTTCGAACCTATTTTCCTGTCACATCTCACCACTCATCAATGAGGTTTAGAAAAGAATGGACAGTGCAGTAAGACTTTTCAACATGAACGGGAACAAATTACACTGACAACATGAGTGCACTGCATGACATCGAAGTGTTTTATTTTTAACTCCTTTTATGAGCGCAATTATGTTTTTAGTATTGGCATCAGGTCCTTCATTATTCATTTATGATACAGGTGACAGACAGGGCAGTAGCTATACCTGCATTAGTTATGTAAAAGGGGCAGTAGCACGTTTTTTGCAAATTTTATAATGATAATTTATGTCATTTATATTAACTTTAGAGGGTAGAACATCTTATTACACAAACCAATTATCTGTAGTGGTAAAAACTATGTTGCGTATGAAGCAAAAATTGCAAGGCGGCCATTTTATTGTGAACACAATTTATTATTTTGTATTACAAAAATGATTCCCGTGGCTTTACCGAAACATGTACACTCATTTTAAACTTTATTTTCCGAAGAGAGAAGGATGTTTTACTATTGGTGAAATTTTTTCAAATACATTTCACCAACTTATTTGAGCGAAAATGTGCTACTGTCCATTTAAGGTGACATACAGAGCAGGATCTGTACCTGCCTGTATTATGATACAAAAGACATACGGTCATGTAGCTATACCTGCATGTATTATGTTAAGGTGACAGACAGAGCAGTAGCTATAACAGCCTGTATCATGATACAAGTGACAGAAAGAGCAGTAGCTATACCTGCCTGTATCATGATACAAGTGACAGACAGAGCAGTAGCTATACCAACCTGTATTATGATACAAGAGACAGAAAGAGCAGTAGCTATACCTGCCTGTATCATGATACAAGTGACAGACAGGGCAGTAGCGATACCAACCTGTATTATGATACAAGTGACAGACAGAGCAGTAGATATACCAGCCTGTATTATGCTACAAGTGAAAGACAGAGCAGTAGATATACCAGCCTGTATTATGCTACAAGTGACAGACAGAGTAGTAGATATACCAACCTGTATTATGCTACAAGTGACAGACAGAGCAGTAGATATACCAGCCTGTATTATGCTACAAGTGAAAGACAGAGCAGTAGATATACCAGCCTGTATTATGCTACAAGTGACAGACAGAGCAGTAGATATACCAGCCTGTATTATGATACAAGTGATAGACATAGCAGTAGCTTAACCTGCATGTGTTATGATACAAGTGACAGACAGAGCAGTAGCTATACCAGCCAGTATTATGATACAAGTGACAGACAGATCAGTAGCTATACCAGCCTGTATTATGACACAAGTGACAGACAGAGCAGTAGCTTCACCTGCCTGTATCAGGATACAAGTGACAGACAGAGCAGTAGCTATACCAGCCTGTATCATGATACAAGTGATAGACAGAGCAGTAGCTATACCTGCCTGTATCATGATACAAGTGACAGACAGAGCAGTAGATATACCAGCCTGTATTATGCTACAAGTGAAAGACAGAGCAGTAGATATACCAGCCTGTATTATGCTACAAGTGACAGACAGAGCAGTAGATATACCAGCCTGTATTATGATACAAGTGATAGACATAGCAGTAGCTTAACCTGCATGTGTTATGATACAAGTGACAGACAGAGCAGTAGCTATACCAGCCAGTATTATGATACAAGTGACAGACAGATCAGTAGCTATACCAGCCTGTATTATGACACAAATGACAGACAGAGCAGTAGCTTCACCTGCCTGTATCAGGATACAAGTGACAGACAGAGCAGTAGATATACCAGCCTGTATTATGATACAAGTGATAGACAGAGCAGTAGCTATACCTGCCTGTATCATGATACAAGTGACAGACAGATCAGTAGCTATACCAGCCTGTATTATGACACAAGTGACAGACAGAGCAGTAGCTTCACCTGCCTGTATCAGGATACAAGTGACAGACAGAGCAGTAGATATTCCAGCCTGTATTATGATACAAATGATAGACAGAGCAGTAGCTATACCTGCCTGTATTATGATACAAGTGACAGACAGAGCAGTAGATATACCAGCCTGTATTATGATACAAGTGACAGACAGAGCAGTAGATATACCAGCCTGTATTATGATACAAGTGACAGACAGAGCAGTAGATATACCAGCCTGTATTATGATACAAGTGACAGACAGAGCAGTAGCTATACCTGCCTGTATTATGATACAAGTGACAGACAGAGCAGTAGATATACCAGCCTGTATTATGATACAAGTGACAGACAGAGCAGTAGCTTAACCTGCCTGTATTATGATACAAGTGACAGACAGAGCAGTAGCTATACCTGCCTGTATTATGATACAAGTGATATACATAGCAGTAGATATACCAGCCTGTATTATGACACAAGTGACAGACAGAGCAGTAGCTATACCTGCCTGTATTATGATACAAGTGACAGACAGAGCAGTAGCTATACCTGCCTGTATTATGATACAAGTGACAGACAGAGCAGTAGATATACCAGCCTGTATTATGATACAAGTGACAGACAGAGCAGTAGCTTAACCTGCATGTGTTATGATACAAGTGACAGACAGAGCAGTAGCTATAACAGCCTGTATCATGATACAAGTGATAGACAGAGCAGTAGCTATACCTTCCTGTATTATGATACAAATGATAGACAGAGCAGTAGCTATACCTGCCTGTATTATGATACAAGTGATAGACAGAGCAGTAGCTATACCTGCCTGTATTATGATACAAGTGATAGACAGAGCAGTAGCTATACCTTCCTGTATTATGATACAAATGATAGACAGAGCAGTAGCTATACCTTCCTGTATTATGATACAAATGATAGACAGAGCAGTAGCTATACCTTCCTGTATTATGATACAAGTGATAGACAGAGCAGTAGCTATACCTGCCTGTACTATGATACAAGTGATAGACAGATCAGTAGCTATACCTTCCTGTATTATGATACAAATGATAGACAGAGCAGTAGCTATACCTTCCTGTATTATGATACAAATGATAGACAGAGCAGTAGCTATACCTGCCTGTATTATGATACAAATGATAGACAGAGCAGTAGCTATACCTGCCTGTATTATGATACAAGTGATAGACAGAGCAGTAGCTATACCTGCCTGTATTATGATACAAGTGATAGACAGAGCAGTAGCTATACCTGCCTGTATTATGATACAAATGATAGACAGAGCAGTAGCTATACCTTCCTGTACTATGATACAAGTGATAGACAGAGCAGTAGCTATACCTTCCTGTATTATGATACAAGTGACAGACAGAGTAGTAGCTATACCTGCCTGTACTATGATACAAGTGATAGACAGATCAGTAGCTATACCTTCCTGTATTATGATACAAATGATAGACAGAGCAGTAGCTATACCTTCCTGTATTATGATACAAATGATAGACAGAGCAGTAGCTATACCTGCCTGTATTATGATACAAGTGATAGACAGAGCAGTAGCTATACCTGCCTGTATTATGATACAAGTGATAGACAGAGCAGTAGCTATACCTTCCTGTATTATGATACAAATGATAGACAGAGCAGTAGCTATACCTGCCTGTACTATGATACAAGTGATAGACAGATCAGTAGCTATACCTTCCTGTATTATGATACAAATGATAGACAGAGCAGTAGCTATACCTGCCTGTACTATGATACAAGTGATAGACAGATCAGTAGCTATACCTTCCTGTATTATGATACAAATGATAGACAGAGCAGTAGCTATACCTTCCTGTATTATGATACAAATGATAGACAGAGCAGTAGCTATACCTGCCTGTATTATGATACAAGTGATAGACAGAGCAGTAGCTATACCTGCCTGTATTATGATACAAGTGATAGACAGAGCAGTAGCTATACCTTCCTGTATTATGATACAAATGATAGACAGAGCAGTAGCTATACCAGCCTGTATTATGATACAAGTGATAGACAGAGCAGTAGCTATACCAGCCTGTATTATTATACAAGTGATAGACAGAGCAGTAGCTATACCAGCCTGTATTATGATACAAGTGATAGACAGAGCAGTAGCTATACCTTCCTGTATTATGATACAAATGATAGACAGAGCAGTAGCTATACCAGCCTGTATTATGATACAAGTGATAGACAGAGCAGTAGCTATACCTTCCTGTATTATGATACAAATGATAGACAGAGCAGTAGCTATACCTTCCTGTATTATGATACAAGTGATAGACAGAGCAGTAGCTATACCAGCCTGTATTATGATACAAGTGACAGACAGAGCAGTAGCTATACCAGCCTGTATTATGATACAAGTGATAGACAGAGCAGTAGCTATACCTGCCTGTATTATTATACAAGTGATAGACAGAGCAGTAGCTATACCAGCCTGTATTATGATACAAGTGATAGACAGAGCAGTAGCTATACCTTCCTGTATTATGATACAAATGATAGACAGAGCAGTAGCTATACCAGCCTGTATTATGATACAAGTGATAGACAGAGCAGTAGCTATACCTTCCTGTATTATGATACAAATGATAGACAGAGCAGTAGCTATACCTTCCTGTATTATGATACAAGTGATAGACAGAGCAGTAGCTATACCAGCCTGTATTATGATACAAGTGACAGACAGAGCAGTAGCTATACCAGCCTGTATTATGATACAAGTGACAGACAGAGCAGTAGCTATACCTGCCTGTATTATGATACAAGTGATAGACAGAGCAGTAGCTATACCTGCCTGTATTATGATACAAATGATAGACAGAGCAGTAGCTATACCTGCCTGTATTATGATACAAGTGATAGACAGAGCAGTAGCTATACCTGCCTGTTTTTTTAAAAGAGACAGATTGGTCAGCTAAATATATCATTCGTAAAAAGTCAATATAACGGATAAACGAGGCTGAGTGTATGACGTCATAGGTAGAGTACGTTTGCACTAAAGGCCCCTTTACACAGACATAAAGACCGTTGTGCGTCCTCTGTGCGACCAAAAAACATAACAGATCGCCGTTGGACGCTCAAGGGAGGCAGAATGGTTGCTCAGGTCGTGAGGAGGTGGCACAAGCGATGTTGAGACATCGCGATTGATCGCCAAGGACGCGGAGGACGCCAAAAACTTTTGAACATGCTCAAAACTTCCGCAGTGGGGTCGCCGTCGATTCTGGTCGCTCAACGGTTGCTCCCAGGAGGCAGAAAGGTCGTACAATGGACGTTCTAAGGTCGCAAAGGACGCTCAATGATCGCCATGTAAGAAATTCGATAACGTTGGGCGATGCCTCTGCCTCCCTTGTGCCTTCCTACTGCGTCCTCTGTGCAATCAGAGCCGTTTATACCACGACCGTTCTGCCTTCATGCAGCGACCACGAAAACCTTTGTGCGACAATGACGAGTGTTGTGCCTTCTTTCTGCATCCACTCAGCCTTCTGTGAGCGTCCTCGTAAATTCTCCAAAAAATAGATTATCGATTCTCACATGTTTCCTGGTTTTTGTTGGCAAATCATTGATAAGACTATGGCACCAAAAAGGAGCAAGACAACAGAAAAGTCAAGCAAATAAAGATGTATAAACTCACTTAACTTGTAAAGAAACGCCATAACATATTTAACAATAAGAACGGAATGCTGCTGTCGGATAAAGTCGATTTTAAATGTCTTTGATAATAACAAGTTTTGTAAAGAAGTACGCACAATTTCGTTCATTCGGGTTTGATACTTTTATCATGATCTTTATTCAAACACATACGGGTGTTGGAATAGCTTTTTTTTGTCCAGAATGTTGGGTAATTTTCTTTACAAAATTACGAAATACCGAAAATAAATTATTAAACTATGTTGGCGACCTATTGTATCTCCCTAACTTTAATTCTAAACTCTAACATTGAAGCATCGTCACGGTAGGACATCGAAAATCAAGCCAAAAAGACCCTTTTTACTCTGTTTACTTTTTTATCTCCCCGTTAAGAAGATTTTTAAAAAAAGACTAGTTTTTACAAGGCATGATTTTCAGAAGTATGAACAGATAATGTTTCATAAACTTAAATTTTAACCCATTTGACTTCTGAAGGATGATGAAGCCCTGTTTCATTCGTTTGTTTACACGTGGATTGGATAATTTCATGTATTTTTGTATATTTACTTCTTTAGTTTTTATTAATTTTTTTTATCATATTCTTCTGCACACAAAACAAAATTGTATTTATTGCAGCTGCAAAAGCTAATTGATTGGTTGTTTTTTACTGTTACTTGTTGTTACTGTTCAGTTATCGCAGAGGAGGCAGAAGTGTTGCTGCATGGTCGGCCAACTGTCGCCATAGTCGTCAATGGTGGCACAGCGAAGGCACAGAGGAAGCACAGAGGAGGCACAGCGGTGGCTGACGGGTTGTACGGGGATCGCCCTTGATGCTGAAATGTTGTTAGGGTTGCACAGTGAACGCCCAGCGAAGGCAGTGTGGAGGCTTCGTAAACGTGCAGGTTTTTCAAAGGTCGTCATGGAAATTACCGTTAATTGCATTTTAGGTCGTACAAAGGACACACGAAGATCGCAGGAGCATTTACACAGAAACGGGATTTCGCGAAATCAGCCGACCATTGAGCGTCCTGTCCATTTTTTTGGTCGCTCAATGGTCGAAGGAAGGACGCGGCTCTGTGTAAAGGGGCCTTAACTAGTAAAGATACTCTGTTGTTAAGATTCATACATTCACAACGAAACAACCTCAGCATACATTTTCCTTTCAACGTCATTGGGACATATTGACATTTAAAAGTACATCCACCCTGTTACTAATTTTACAAATTTCATAAATGAGTAGATAATTGTGATAAAGAACATTTAGATCAATATTGTTATGAAAGAAATAATGTTAAAACTTGTCAGATATTTTTTTCTCAATCCATGATGTGGTTTTTATAGATAACCCATAGGTTTACTATAAGCAAATTATTAATGTCAATCATTCTCTTTTGTAACATTATTTTAAAAACGAATTTGATGGAATTCACAAAACCAATGACTAGCAATTAACTATAGACTTGGTCGAAATACAGTGTTAATTTCAATTTAGGATAGGGATAAGGATATTTTATCGATTATCAACTTCTTCATTTTACAATGGCGACGGTTCGGTATAGAAATATGATACAACAGCAGGTTATATACAAAGTGGTTCACTATGTGTTGGGGAGGCATTCAAGACACAGCTTCCCACGGTTACCTCTGTTACAAATGGATCATATATCTCAATTCTAGCAGATTACTCCAGCGCCCAAAATTGAAACACAGATCACTACTATCCAATAAAATCGCGTCTGTCATTGACTGCATCGACCGAGTTACTAAGCCTCTCACTATAAAGGATTTCCAATTAGCATATATACATGTCGAATATGTATGAATCAATGATACAATTTAACTTTTATTAAATCTTTGTCTTGAATTTCGTCAGGATGTCAAGTCAAACGTTTTCAGAAATAAAATACAAATCACACAATAAACGTTAAAATGTTCATCTAACATTTCTGTTTTTCAAAACAGCATTATATTTTGTCATTGGTGACCTATTCAGTTATGACGAAGATACAGTTTGAGAGTTATTAGCAAGTTCTTAATGCAGTGGTACGACGGCCAGTTGTTGACATCCTTTCCTGTTTACGACAGCCACATCCGGGTTAAAGCTAGCACCAGAACACAGCTTCAATATATCACTGAGCATGTTGTTATGATTTAATAAAGTATAGCAAACAAAGACATATTATATATGATCTAATATAATTTGTCCATATAGTGAGGAAAATAACATTGCTTTTTGAGAAATGTGAGATTATGTTATTTTGAAAAATGAAATTTAAAAATAATTATTTCTGCTAAAGTACTAATTCTACTGAATAACTACAAGCGTATAAATCAGATACATTCATGATCACTGTTAATTCGACTGAATAACTACAAAATTATATGTTAGATACATTCATGATCACTGTTAATTCGACTGAATAACTACAAACTTATATGTTAGATACATTCATGATCACTGTCAATTCGACTAAATAACTACACACTTATATGTCAGATATATTCATGATCACTGTCAATTTGACTAAATAGCTACAAGCCTTAAGCAAATACATATATATGTGAAATATTCTTTTAACGGCGCTGTAGCACGCTGTTCTTACTGACATATAGTGATCTCACGAAAAGGTAAATAAGTGGCTGAAAAATAGTAATCAATAAATAAAAAGAGTTCCAAAAACTGATGTGTATGGTTCGGTCCATTTCCCTTCGATTGGTCATTTTAAGGTATTCACATTAAAATGGACGCTCGAAAGTAGTTCAACTGTTGACTGACTGATGTAGCGTTAAGTAAACACTCAGAGTAGAAATTGATTAGTTGCATCATAATGGAACGGTCAACAATCTTGCTGTATGAACTCTGAAATTCGTGTGAGATCTACACATCTACCGCTCACAATGAGTTTCACACCACTGTCGCTTTATACCTTGCCACATTAGTATTTAATGCAGAAAAACGTGCTGTAGGTATTATTTGACATACGAAGTTGATAGAATTCACAAAACTCGTGGCTAGAAATTAAATAGAATTGATAAAAAATACAGTGATAAATTCAATTTAATATTTATTTGATATTATTATTCCTGCTGATGAAATGTAAATGTATTTTGGTAGATTCATTCATGGATACTGCTAATTCTACTGGATAACTACAGACGTATATGTTAGATTCATTCATGGATATTGCTAATTCTACTGGATAATTACAGACTTATATGTTAGATTCAATTCATAGATACTGCTAATTCTACTGGATAACTACAGACTCAGATGATAGATTCATTCATGAATACTGCTAAGTCTACTGGAAAACTACATATTTAAATTTGAGTTACATTCCATGGATACTGTTAATTCTACTGGATAACTAAAGACTTACACGTTAGATACGTCTCATGGATACTAATAATTCTACTGTATAACTAAAGACTTATATGTCAGATACGTCTCATGGATAATGCTAATTCTACTGGATAACTACAGACTTATGTCTTAGATACATTCATGGATACTGCTTATTCTACAGGATAACTACAGTCTTATATATTAGATTCAATTCATGGATACTGCTAATTCTACTGGATAATTACAGATTTATATGTTAAATACATTTCATGGATACTGCTAATTCTACAGGATAACTACAGACTCATATGTTAGATACATTTCATGGATAATGCTAATTGTACTTGATAACTAAAGACTAATATGTGAGATAAATTCATGGATTCTGCTAATTCTAATGAATAACTAAACATTTATATGTTAGATTCATTCATGGATACTGCTAATTATACTGGATAACTACAGATTTATATATTAGATACAGTTCATGGATAATGCTAATTCTAATGAAAAACTACAGATGTATATGTTAGATTCATTAATGGATACTGCGAGTTCTACTGGATAACTACAAACTTATATGTTAGATTCATTTATGGATACTGCTAATTCTAATGAATAACTACAGATTTATATGTTAGATTCATTAATGGATACTGCGAGTTCTACTGGATAACAAAAAACTTATATGGTAGATTCATTTATGGATACTGCTAATTATACTGGATGACTACAGATTTATATGTTAGATACAGTACATTGATACTGCTAATTCTACTGGATAACTACAGACGTATATGTTAGATTCATTCATGGATATTGCTAATTCTACTGGATAATTACAGATTTATATGTTAGATACATTTCATGGATACTGCTAATTCTACTGGATAACTAAAGACTTATACTTTAGATACGTCTCATGGATACTGCTAATTCTACTGTATAACTAAAGACTTATTTGTCAGATTCAATTCATGGATAATGCTAATTCTACTTGATAACTAAAGACTAATATGTGAGATAAATTCATGGATTCTGCTAATTCTAAAGAATAACTAAACATTTATATCTTAGATTCATTCATGGATACTGCTAATTTTACTGGATAATTACAGACTTATATGTTAGATTCACTCATGGATACTGCCAACTCTACTGGAAAACGACATACTTATATGGTAGATTCATTCATGGATACTGCTAATTCTACTGGATAACTACATACTTATATATTAGATTCATTAATGGACACTGCTAATTCTAGTGGATAACTAAAGACTTACACGTTAGATACGTTTCATGGATACTAATAATTCTACTGTATAACTAAAGACTTATATGTCAGATACGTCTCATGGATAATGCTAATTCTACTGGATAACTACAGACTTATGTCTTAGATACATTCATGGATACTGCTAATTCTACAGGATAACTACAGTCTTATATATTAGATTCAATTCATGGATACTGCTAATTCTACTGGATAATTACAGATTTATATGTTAAATACATTTCATGGATACTGCTAATTCTACAGGATAACTACAGACTCATATGTTAGATACATTTCATGGATACTGCTAATTCTACTGGATAACTACAGATTTATATGTTTGATACATTCATGGATACTGCTAATTCTACTGGATAACTACAGACGTATATGTTAGATTCATTCATGGATATTGCTAATTCTACTGGATAATTACAGATTTATATGTTAGATACATTTCATGGATACTGCTAATTCTACTGGATAACTAAAGACTTATACTTTAGATACGTCTGATGGATACTGCTAATTCTACTGTATAACTAAAGACTTATTTGTCAGATTCAATTCATGGATAATGCTAATTCTACTTGATAACTAAAGACTAATATGTGAGATAAATTCATGGATTCTGCTAATTCTAATGAATAACTAAACATTTATATGTTTGATTCATTCATGGATACTGCTAATTATACTGGATAACTACAGATTTATATATTAGATACAGTTCATGGATAATGCTAATTCTAATAAATAACTACAGATTTATATGTTAGATTCATTAATGGATACTGCGAGTTCTACTTGATAACTACAAACTTATATGTTAGATTCATTTATGGATACTGCTAATTCTAATGAATAACTACAGATTTATATGTTAGATTCATTAATGGATACTGCGAGTTCTACTGGATAACAAAAAACTTATATGGTAGATTCATTTATGGATACTGCTAATTATACTGGATGACTACAGATTTATATGTTAGATACATTACATTGATACTGCTAATTCTACTGGATAACTACAGACGTATATGTTAGATTCATTCATGGATATTGCTAATTCTACTGGATAATTACAGATTTATATGTTAGATACATTTCATGGATACTGCTAATTCTACTGGATAACTAAAGACTTATACTTTAGATACGTCTCATGGATACTGCTAATTCTACTGTATAACTAAAGACTTATTTGTCAGATTCAATTCATGGATAATGCTAATTCTACTTGATAACTAAAGACTAATATGTGAGATAAATTCATGGATTCTGCTAATTCTAAAGAATAACTAAACATTTATATCTTAGATTCATTCATGGATACTGCTAATTTTACTGGATAATTACAGACTTATATGTTAGATTCACTCATGGATACTGCCAACTCTACTGGAAAACGACATACTTATATGGTAGATTCATTCATGGATACTGCTAATTCTACTGGATAACTACATACTTATATATTAGATTCATTAATGGACACTGCTAATTCTAGTGGATAACTAAAGACTTATATGTTAGATCACCTAATGGATACTACTAATTCTACTGGATAACTACAGATTTATATGTTAGATACATTTCATGGATACTGCTAATTCTAATGTAAAACTGCAGATTTATATATTAGCTTCATTCATAGATAGTGCTAATTCTACTGGATAACAAAAACTTTATATGGTAGATTAATTCATGGATACTGCTAATTCTACTGGATAACTACAGATTTACTTGTTAGATACATTGAATGGATACTGCTAATTCTACTGGATAACTACAGATTTATATGTTTGATACATTTCATGGATACTGCTTATTCTACTGGATAACTACAGATTTATATGTTAGATTCATTTCATGGATACTGCTAATTCTAATGAATAACTACAGACTTATGTGTTAGATTCATTAATTGATATTGCTAATTCTACTGGATAATTAAAAACTTAAATGGTAGATCCCCTAATTGATACTGCTATTTCTACTGGATAACTACAGATCTATATGTCAGATACGTTTCATGGATACCGAATATTCTACTGGATAACTACAGACGTATATGTTACATACGTCTCTTGGATACTGCTAATTCTACTAGATAACTACAGACTTATGTCTTAGATCCATTCATGGAAACTGCTTATTCTACAGGATAACTTCAGACTTATATTTTAGATACATTTCATGGATACTGCTATTTCTACTGAATAACTAAAGACATATATGTCTTAGATACATTCATGGATACTGCTAATTCTACAGGATAACTACAGACTTATATGTTAGATTCAAATCATGGATACTGCTAATTCTACTGGATAACTACAGACGCATATGTTACATACGTCTCATGGATACTGCTAATTCTACTAGATAACTACAGACATATATGTCTTAGATACATTCATGGATACTGCTAATTCTACAGGATAACTACAGACTTATATGTTAGATTCATTCATGGATATTGCTAATTCTACTAGATAACTACAGACGTATATGTTAGATTCAATTCATGGATACTGCTAATTCTACTGGATAATTACAGACATTTATGTCTTAGATACATTCATGGATACTGCTAATTCTACAGGATAACTACAGATTTATATGTTAGATTCATTCATGGATATTGCTAATTCTACTAGATAACTACAGACGTATATGTTAGATTCATTCATGGATACTGCTAATTCTAATGTATAACTGCAGATTTATATATAAGATCCATTCATGGATACTGCTAATTCTACTGGATAATTAAAGACTTATACTTTAGATACGTCTCATGGATACTGCTAATTCTACTGTATAACTAAAGACTTATTTGTCAGATTCAATTCATGGATTCTGCTAATTCTAATGAATAACTACAGATTTATATGTTAGATTCATTCATGGATACTGCTAATTATACTGGATAACTACAGATTTATATATTAGATACAGTTCATGGATACTGCTAATTCTAATGAATAACTACATATTTATATGTTATATTCATTAATGGATACTGCGAGTTCAACTTGATAACTACAGACGTATATGGTAGATTCATTCATGGATACTGCTAATTCTACTGGATAACTACAGATTTATATATTAGATACAGTTCATGGATACTGCTAATTCTAATTAATAACTACAGATTTATATGTTAGATTCATTAATGGATACTGCGAGTTCTACTGGATAATTACAGACTTATATGGTAGATTCATTTATGGATACTGCTAATTATACTGGATGACTACAGATTTATATGTTAGATTCATTCATGGATACTGCTAATTTTACTTGATAACTACAGACTTATATGTTAGATACATTCATGGATACTGCTATTCCACTGGATAACTACAGACTTATATGTCAGATACATTTCATGGATACTGCTAATTCTACTGGATAATTACAGATTGATATGTTAGATAAATTCATGGAAACTGCTATTTCTACAGGATAACTAAAGACTTATATGTTAGATACATTTCATGAATACTGCTAATTCTACTGGATAACTACAGACGTATATGTTAGATTCATTCATGGATACTGCAAATTCTGCTGGATAACTACAGACCTATATGTCAGATACATTTCATGGATACTGCTAATTCTACTGGATAACCACAGACTTATATGTAAGATACATTTCATGGATACTGCTGATTCTAATGAATAACTACAGACTTATATGTTAGATTCATTAATGGATATTGCTAATTCTACTGGATAACTACATATTTATATGGTAGATACATTTCATGGATACTGCTAATTCTAATGAATAACTACATACTTATATGTTAGACTCAATTCATGGATACTGCAAATCTACTGGATAACTACAGACGTAAATATTACATGCGTCTCATGGATACTGCTAATTCTACTAGATAATTACAGACTTATGTCTTAGATACATTCATGGATACTGCTAATTCTACAGGATAGCTACAGACTTATATGTTAGATACATTTAATTGATACTGCTAATTCTACTGGATAACTACAGACGTATATGTTAGATTCATTCATGGATACTGCTAATTCTACAGGATAACTACAGACTTATATGTTAGATACATTTCATGAATACTGCTAATTCTAATGAATAACTACAGATTTATATGTTAGATTCATTCATGGATAATGTTAATTCTACTGGATAACTACAGATTTTTTGCTAGATACATTTAATGGATACTGCTAATTATACTGGATAACTACAGATTTATATGTTTGATACATTTCATGGTTACTGCTCATTCTAATGAATAACTACAGACTTATATGTTAGATACATTTAATTGATACTGCTAATTCTACTGGATAACTACAGACGTATATGTTAGATTCATTCATGGATACTGCTAATTCTACAGGATAACTACAGACTTATATGTTAGATACATTTCATGAATACTGCTAATTCTAATGAATAACTACAGATTTATATGTTAGATTCATTCATGGATAATGTTAATTCTACTGGATAACTACAGATTTTTTGCTAGATACATTTAATGGATACTGCTAATTCTACTGGATAACTACAGATTTATATGTTAGATACATTTCATGGATACTGCTAATTCTAATGTATAACTGCTGATTTATATATTAGATTTATTCATAGATACTGCTAATTCTACTGGATAACTACAAATTTATATGGTAGATTCATTCATGGATACTGCTAATTCTACTGGATAACTATAGATTTACTTGTTAGATACATTTCATGGATACTGCTAATTCTTATGAATAACTACAGATTTATCTGTTAGATTCATTCATGGATACTGCTAATTCTACTGGATAACTACAGATTTATATGTTAGATACATTTCATGGATACTGCTAATTCTAATGTATAACTGCTGATTTATATATTAGATTTATTCATAGATACTGCTAATTCTACTGGATAACTACAAATTTATATGGTAGATTCATTCATGGATACTGCTAATTCTACTGGATAACTATAGATTTACTTGTTAGATACATTTCATGGATACTGCTAATTCTTATGAATAACTACAGATTTATCTGTTAGATTCATTAATTGATACTGCTAATTCTACTGGATAAATACAGACTTATATGTTAGACTCAATTCATGGATACTGCTGACTCTACTGGATAACTACAGACGTAAATATTACATGCGTCTCATGGATACTGCTAATTCTACTAGATAACTACAGACTTATATGTTAGATACATTTCATGGATACTGCTAATTCTACTGGATAACTACAGACTTATATGTTAGATACATTTCATGGATACTGCTAATTCTAATGAATAACTACAGACTTATATGTTAGATTCATTAATGGATATTGCTAATTCTACTGGATAACTACATATTTATATGGTAGATACATTTCATGGATACTGCTAATTCTAATGAATAACTACATACTTATATGTTAGACTCAATTCATGGATACTGCTGACTCTACTGGATAACTACAGACGTAAATATTACATGCGTCTCATGGATACTGCTAATTCTACTAGATAATTACATACTTATGTCTTAGATACATTCATGGATACTGCTAATTCTACAGGATAACTACAGACTTATATGTTAGTTACATTTAATTGATACTGCTTATTCTACTGGATAACTACATACGTATATGTTAGATTCATTCATGGATACTGCTAATTCTACTGGATAACTACAGACCTATATGTCAGATACATTTAATGGATACTGCTAATTCTACTGGATAACTACAGACCTATATGTCAGATACATTTCATAGATACTGCTAATTCTACTGGATAACCACACACTTATATGTAAAATACATTTCATGGATACTGCTAATTCTACTGGATAACTACAGATTTATATGTTAGATACATTTCATGGATACTGCTAATTCTAATGAATAACTACAGACTTATATGTTAGATTCATTAATGGATATTGCTAACTACTGGATAACTACAGATTTCTATGTCTTAGATACATTTCATGGATACTGCTAATTCTACTGGATAACTACAGACCTATATGTAAGATACATTTAATGGATACTGCTTATTCTAATGAATAGCCACAGACTTATATGTAAGATACATTTCATGCATACTTCTAATTCTAATGAATAACCACGGACTTATATGTTAGATACATTTCATGGATACTGCTAATTCTAATGAATAACTACAGACTTATATGTTAGATTCATTAATGGATATTGCTAATTCTACTGGATAATTACAGACTTATATGTTAGATCACCTAATGGATACTGCTAATTCTACTGGATAACTACAGATTTATATGTTAGATACAGTTCATGGATACTGCTAATTCTAATGTATAACTGCAGATTTATATATTAGATTCATTCATAGATACTGCTAATTCTACTGGATAACTACAGATTTATATGTTTCATGCATTTCAAGGATATTGCTCATTCTAATGAATAACTACAGACTTATATGTTAGATTCATTAATTGATATTGCTAATTCTACTGGATAATTACAGACTTAAATGGTAGATCCCCTAATTGATACTGCTAATTTACTGGATAACTACAGACGTATATGTTAGATTCATTCATGGATACTGCTAATTCTACTGGATAATTACAGATTTATATGTTAGATACATTCATGATACTGCTAATTCTACTGGATAACCTCATACCTATATGTCAGATACATTTCATGCATACTGCTAATTCTAATGAATAACCACATACTTATATGTTAGATACATTTCATGGATACTGCTAATTCTAATGAATAACTACAGACTTATATGTTAGAATAATTCATGGATACTTCTAGTTCTACTGGATAACTACAGATTTATATTTTAGATATATTTCATGGGTACTGCTAATTCTACTGGATAACTGCAAACTTATATGTTGGATACATTCATGGATAATGTTAATTCTACTGGACAACTACAGATGTATATGTTAGATACGTCTCATGGATACTGCTAATTCTACTGGATAACTACAGATTAATATTAGAGATACAATTCATGGATACTGCTAATTCTAATGAATAAATACAGATTTATATGTCAGATTCATTCATGGATACTGCTAATTCTACTGGATAATTACAGACTTATATGTTAGATTCATTCATGGATACTGCTTATTTTACTGGATAACTACAGACGTATATGGTAGATTCATTCATGGATACTGCTTATTCTACTGGATAACTACTAATTTACTTGTTAGATACATTACATGGATACTGCTAATTCTACTGGATAACTACAGATTTATATGTTTGATGCATTTCATGTATACTGCTATTTCTACTGGATAACTACAGATTTATATGTTAGATACATTTCATGGATACTGCTAATTCTAATGAATAACTACAGACTTATATGTTAGATTAATTAATTGATATTGCTTATTCTACTGGATAATTACAGACTTAAATGGTAGATCCCCTAATTGATACTGCTAATTCTACTGGATAAATACAGACGTATATGTTAGATACATTTCATGGAAACTGCTAATTCTACTGGATAATTACAGATTTATATCTCTTAGATACATTTCATGGATACTGCTAATTCTACTGGATAACGACAGACCTATATGTCAGATACATTTCATGCATACTGCTAATTCTAATGAATAACCACATACTTATATGTTAGATACATTTCATGGATACTGCTAATTCTAATGAATAACTACAGACTTATATGTTAGAATAATTCATGGATAGTTCTAGTTCTACTGGATAACTACAGACTTATATGTTAGAATATTTCATGGGTACTGCTAATTCTACTGGATAACTGCAAACTTATATGTTAGATACATTTCATGGAAACTGATAATGTTACTTGATAACTACAGATGTATATGTTAGATACGTCTCATGGATACTGCTAATTCTACTGGATAACTACAGATTAATATTAGAGATACAATTCATGGATACTGCTAATTCTAATGAATAAATACAGATTTATATGTCAGATTCATTAATGGATACTGCGAGTTCTACTGGATAACAAAAAACTTATATGGTAGATTCATTTATGGATACTGCTAATTATACTGGATGACTACAGATTTATATGTTAGATACATTACATTGATACTGCTAATTCTACTGGATAACTACAGACGTATATGTTAGATTCATTCATGGATATTGCTAATTCTACTGGATAATTACAGATTTATATGTTAGATACATTTCATGGATACTGCTAATTCTACTGGATAACTAAAGACTTATACTTTAGATACGTCTCATGGATACTGCTAATTCTACTGTATAACTAAAGACTTATTTGTCAGATTCAATTCATGGATAATGCTAATTCTACTTGATAACTAAAGACTAATATGTGAGATAAATTCATGGATTCTGCTAATTCTAAAGAATAACTAAACATTTATATCTTAGATTCATTCATGGATACTGCTAATTTTACTGGATAATTACAGACTTATATGTTAGATTCACTCATGGATACTGCCAACTCTACTGGAAAACGACATACTTATATGGTAGATTCATTCATGGATACTGCTAATTCTACTGGATAACTACATACTTATATATTAGATTCATTAATGGACACTGCTAATTCTAGTGGATAACTAAAGACTTACACGTTAGATACGTTTCATGGATACTAATAATTCTACTGTATAACTAAAGACTTATATGTCAGATACGTCTCATGGATAATGCTAATTCTACTGGATAACTACAGACTTATGTCTTAGATACATTCATGGATACTGCTAATTCTACAGGATAACTACAGTCTTATATATTAGATTCAATTCATGGATACTGCTAATTCTACTGGATAATTACAGATTTATATGTTAAATACATTTCATGGATACTGCTAATTCTACAGGATAACTACAGACTCATATGTTAGATACATTTCATGGATACTGCTAATTCTACTGGATAACTACAGATTTATATGTTTGATACATTCATGGATACTGCTAATTCTACTGGATAACTACAGACGTATATGTTAGATTCATTCATGGATATTGCTAATTCTACTGGATAATTACAGATTTATATGTTAGATACATTTCATGGATACTGCTAATTCTACTGGATAACTAAAGACTTATACTTTAGATACGTCTGATGGATACTGCTAATTCTACTGTATAACTAAAGACTTATTTGTCAGATTCAATTCATGGATAATGCTAATTCTACTTGATAACTAAAGACTAATATGTGAGATAAATTCATGGATTCTGCTAATTCTAATGAATAACTAAATATTTATATGTTAGATTCATTCATGGATACTGCTAATTATACTGGATAACTACAGATTTATATATTAGATACAGTTCATGGATAATGCTAATTCTAATAAATAACTACAGATTTATATGTTAGATTCATTAATGGATACTGCGAGTTCTACTTGATAACTACAAACTTATATGTTAGATTCATTTATGGATACTGCTAATTCTAATGAATAACTACAGATTTATATGTTAGATTCATTAATGGATACTGCGAGTTCTACTGGATAACAAAAAACTTATATGGTAGATTCATTTATGGATACTGCTAATTATACTGGATGACTACAGATTTATATGTTAGATACATTACATTGATACTGCTAATTCTACTGGATAACTACAGACGTATATGTTAGATTCATTCATGGATATTGCTAATTCTACTGGATAATTACAGATTTATATGTTAGATACATTTCATGGATACTGCTAATTCTACTGGATAACTAAAGACTTATACTTTAGATACGTCTCATGGATACTGCTAATTCTACTGTATAACTAAAGACTTATTTGTCAGATTCAATTCATGGATAATGCTAATTCTACTTGATAACTAAAGACTAATATGTGAGATAAGTACCTGGATTCTGCTAATTCTAAAGAATAACTAAACATTTATATCTTAGATTCATTCATGGATACTGCTAATTCTACTGGATAACTACATACTTATATATTAGATTCATTAATGGACACTGCTAATTCAAGTGGATAACTAAAGACTTATATGTTAGATCACCTAATGGATACTGCTAATTCTACTGGATAACTACAGATTTATATGTTAGATACATTTCATGGATACTGCTAATTCTAATGTAAAACTGCAGATTTATATATTAGCTTCATTCATAAATAGTGCTAATTCTACTGGATAACAAAAACTTTATATGGTAGATTAATTCATGGATACTGCTAATTCTACTGGATAACTACAGATTTATATGTTTGATACATTTCATGGATACTGCTTATTCTACTGGATAACTACAGATTTATATGTTTGATTCATTTCATGGATACTGCTAATTCTAATGAATAACTACAGACTTATGTGTTAGATTCATTAATTGATATTGCTAATTCTACTGGATAATTAAAAACTTAAATGGTAGATCCCCTAATTGATACTGCTATTTCTACTGGATAACTACAGATCTATATGTCAGATACGTTTCATGGATACCGAATATTCTACTGGATAACTACAGACGTATATGTTACATACGTCTCTTGGATACTGCTAATTCTACTAGATAACTACAGACTTATGTCTTAGATCCATTCATGGATACTGCTAATTCTACAGGATAACTTCAGACTTATATTTTAGATACATTTCATGGATACTGCTATTTCTACTGAATAACTAAAAACATATATGTCTTAGATACATTCATGGATACTGCTAATTCTACAGGATAACTACAGACTTATATGTTAGATTCAAATCATGGATACTGCTAATTCTACTGGATAACTACAGACGCATATGTTACATACGTCTCATGGATACTGCTAATTCTACTAGATAACTACAGACATATATGTCTTAGATACATTCATGGATACTGCTAATTCTACAGGATAACTACAGACGTATATGTTAGATTCAATTCATGGATACTGCTAATTCTACTGGATAACTACAGACGTATATGTTAGATTCATTCATGGATACTGCTAATTCTAATGTATAACTGCAGATTTATATATAAGATCCATTCATGGATACTGCTAATTCTACTGGATAATTAAAGACTTATACTTTAGATACGTCTCATGGATACTGCTAATTCTACTGTATAACTAAAGACTTATTTGTCAGATTCAATTCATGGATTCTGCTAATTCTAATGAATAACTACAGATTTATATGTTAGATTCATTCATGGATACTGCTAATTATACTGGATAACTACAGATTTATATATTAGATACAGTTCATGGATACTGCTAATTCTAATGAATAACTACATATTTATATGTTAGATTCATTAATGGATACTGCGAGTTCAACTTGATAACTACAGACGTATATGGTAGATTCATTCATGGATACTGCTAATTCTACTGGATAACTACAGATTTATATATTAGATACAGTTCATGGATACTGCTAATTCTAATTAATAACTACAGATTTATATGTTAGATTCATTAATGGATACTGCGAGTTCTACTGGATAATTACAGACTTATATGGTAGATTCATTTATGGATACTGCTAATTATACTGGATGACTACAGATTTATATGTTAGATTCATTCATGGATACTGCTAATTTTACTTGATAACTACAGACTTATATGTTAGATTCATTTCATGGATACTGCTAATTCTAATGAATAACTACAGACTTATATGTTTGATACATTTCATGGATACTGCTAATTCTACTTGATAACTATAGATTTACTTGTTAGATACATTTCATGGATACTGCTAATTCTAATGAATAACTACAGATTTATATGTTAGATTCATTAATTGATATTCCTTATTCTACTGGATAATTACAGACTTATATGTTAGATCCCCTAATTGATACTGCTAATTCTACTGGATAATTACAGATTGATATGTTAGATAAATTCATGGAAACTGCTATTTCTACAGGATAACTAAAGACTTATATGTTAGATACATTTCATGAATACTGCTAATTCTACTGGATAACTACAGACGTATATGTTAGATTCATTCATGGATACTGCAAATTCTGCTGGATAACTACAGACCTATATGTCAGATACATTTCATGGATACTGCTAATTCTACTGGATAACCACAGACTTATATTTAAGATACATTTCATGGATACTGCTGATTCTAATGAATAACTACAGACTTATATGTTAGATTCATTAATGGATATTGCTAATTCTACTGGATAACTACATATTTATATGGTAGATACATTTCATGGATACTGCTAATTCTAATGAATAACTACATACTTATATGTTAGACTCAATTCATGGATACTGCAAATCTACTGGATAACTACAGACGTAAATATTACATGCGTCTCATGGATACTGCTAATTCTACTAGATAATTACAGACTTATGTCTTAGATACATTCATGGATACTGCTAATTCTACAGGATAGCTACAGACTTATATGTTAGATACATTTAATTGATACTGCTAATTCTACTGGATAACTACAGACGTATATGTTAGATTCATTCATGGATACTGCTAATTCTACAGGATAACTACAGACTTATATGTTAGATACATTTCATGAATACTGCTAATTCTAATGAATAACTACAGATTTATATGTTAGATTCATTCATGGATAATGTTAATTCTACTGGATAACTACAGATTTTTTGCTAGATACATTTAATGGATACTGCTAATTATACTGGATAACTACAGATTTATATGTTTGATACATTTCATGGTTACTGCTCATTCTAATGAATAACTACAGACTTATCTGTTAGATTCATTAATTGATATTGCTAATTCTACTGGATAATGACAGACTTAAATGGTTGATCACCTAATGGATAATGCTAATTCTACTGGATAACTACAGATTTATATGGTAGATTCATTCATGGATACTGCTAATTCTACTGGATAACTATAGATTTACTTGTTAGATACATTTCATGGATACTGCTAATTCTAATGAATAACTACAGACTTATATGTTAGATTCATTAATGGATATTGCTAATTCTACTGGATAACTACATATTTATATGGTAGATACATTTCATGGATACTGCTAATTCTAATGAATAACTACATACTTATATGTTAGACTCAATTCATGGATACTGCTGACTCTACTGGATAACTACAGACGTAAATATTACATGCGTCTCATGGATACTGCTAATTCTACTAGATAATTACATACTTATGTCTTAGATACATTCATGGATACTGCTAATTCTACAGGATAACTACAGACTTATATGTTAGTTACATTTAATTGATACTGCTAATTCTACTGGATAACTACATACGTATATGTTAGATTCATTCATGGATACTGCTAATTCTACAGGATAACTACAGACTTATATGTTAGATACATTTCATGAATACTGCTAGTTCTAATGAATAACTACAGACTTATATGTTAGATTTATTCATGGATAAAGCTAATTCTACTGGATAACTACAGATTTACTTGCTAGATACATTTAATGGATACTGCTAATTCTACTGGATAACTACAGATTTATATGTTTGATACATTTAATGGATACTGCTAATTCTACTGGATAACTACAGATTTATATGTTTGATACATTTCATGGATACTGCTCATTCTAATGAATAACTACAGACCTATATGTCAGATACATTTCATAGATACTGCTAATTCTACTGGATAACCACACACTTATATGTAAGATACATTTCATGGATACTGCTAATTCTACTGGATAACTACAGACTTATATGTAAGATACATTTCATGGATACTGCTAATTCTACAGGATAACTACAGACTTATATGTTAGATACATTTCATGAATACTGCTAGTTCTAATGAATAACTACAGACTTATATGTTAGATTTATTCATGGATAAAGCTAATTCTACTGGATAACTACAGATTTACTTGCTAGATACATTTAATGGATACTGCTAATTCTACTGGATAACTACAGATTTATATGTTAGATACATTTCATGGATACTGCTAATTCTACTGGATAACTACAGACCTATATGTCAGATACATTTCATAGATACTGCTAATTCTACTGGATAACCACACACTTATATGTAAGATACATTTCATCGATACTGCTAATTCTACTGGATAACTACAGATTTATATGTTAGATACATTTCATGGATACTGCTAATTCTAATGAATAACTACAGACTTATATGTTAGATTCATTAATGGATATTGCTAACTACTGGATAACTACAGATTTATATGTCTTAGATACATTTCATGGATACTGCTAATTCTACTGGATAACTACAGACCTATATGTAAGATACATTTAATGGATACTGCTAATTCTAATGAATAGCCACAGACTTATATGTAAGATACATTTCATGCATACTTCTAATTCTAATGAATAACCACGGACTTATATGTTAGATACATTTCATGGATACTGCTAATTCTAATGAATAACTACAGACTTATATGTTAGATTCATTAATGGATATTGCTAATTCTACTGGATAATTACAGACTTATATGTTAGATCACCTAATGGATACTGCTAATTCTACTGGATAACTACAGATTTATATGTTAGATACATTTCATGGATACTGCTAATTCTAATGAATAACTACAGACTTATATGTTAGATTCATTAATTGATATTGCTAAATCTACTTGATAATTACAGACTTATATGTTAGATCACCTAATTGATACTGCTAATTCTACTGGATAACTACAGATTTATATGTTAGATACAGTTCATGGATACTGCTAATTCTAATGTATAACTGCAGATTTATATATTAGATTCATTCATAGATACTGCTAATTCTACTGGATAACTACAGATTTATATGTTTCATGCATTTCAAGGATATTGCTCATTCTAATGAATAACTACAGACTTATATGTTAGATTCATTAATTGATATTGCTAATTCTACTGGATAATTACAGACTTAAATGGTAGATCCCCTAATTGATACTGCTAATTTACTGGATAACTACAGACGTATATGTTAGATTCATTCATGGATACTGCTAATTCTACTGGATAATTACAGATTTATATGTTAGATACATTCATGATACTGCTAATTATACTGGATAACCTCATACCTATATGTCAGATACATTTCATGCATACTGCTAATTCTAATGAATAACCACATACTTATATGTTAGATACATTTCATGGATACTGCTAATTCTAATGAATAACTACAGACTTATATGTTAGAATAATTCATGGATACTTCTAGTTCTACTGGATAACTACAGATTTATATTTTAGATATATTTCATGGAAACTGATAATGCTACTTGATAACTACGGATGTATATGTTAGATACGTCTCATGGATACTGCTAATTCTACTGGATAACTACAGATTAATATTAGAGATACAATTCATGGATACTGCTAATTCTAATGAATAAATACAGATTTATATGTCAGATTCATTCATGGATACTGCTAATTCTACTGGATAATTACAGACTTATATGTTAGATTCA
The DNA here is from genome assembly GCA_936450465.1 of Gibbula magus. Lineage (NCBI taxonomy): Eukaryota > Metazoa > Mollusca > Gastropoda > Trochida > Trochidae > Gibbula > Gibbula magus. The sequence goes on along the minus strand of OW388295.1, from coordinate 82,961,678 downwards.
TTCATGGATACTGCTTATTTTACTGGATAACTACAGACGTATATGGTAGATTCATTCATGGATACTGCTTATTCTACTGGATAACTACTAATTTACTTGTTAGATACATTACATGGATACTGCTAATTCTACTGGATAACTACAGATTTATATGTTTGATGCATTTCATGTATACTGCTATTTCTACTGGATAACTACAGATTTATATGTTAGATACATTTCATGGATACTGCTAATTCTAATGAATAACTACAGACTTATATGTTAGATTAATTAATTGATATTGCTTATTCTACTGGATAATTACAGACTGAAATGGTAGATCCCCTAATTGATACTGCTAATTCTACTGGATAACTACAGATTTATATGTTAGATACATTTCATGGATACTGCTAATTCTAATGAATAACTACAGACTGATATGTTAGATTAATTAATTGATATTGCTTATTCTACTGGATAATTACAGACTGAAATGGTAGATCCCCTAATTGATACTGCTAATTCTACTGGATGACTACAGATTTATATCTCTAAGATACATTTCATGGATACTGCTAATTCTACTGGATAACGACAGACCTATATGTCAGATACATTTCATGCATACTGCTAATTCTAATGAATAACCACATAATTATATGTTAGATACATTTCATGGATACTGCTAATTCTAATGAATAACTACAGACATATATGTTAGAATAATTCATGGATAGTTCTAGTTCTACTGGATAACTACAGATTTATATGTTAGATATATTTCATGGGTACTGCTAATTCTACTGGATAACTGCAAACTTATATCTTAGATACGTCTCATGGATACTGATAATGCTACTTGATAACTACAGATGTATATGTGAGATACGTCTCATGGATATTGCTAATTCTACTGGATAACTACAGATTAATATTAGAGATACAATTCATGGATACTGCTAATTCTAATGAATAAATACAGATTTATATGTCAGATTCATTCATGGATACTGCTAATTCTACTGGATAATTACAGACTTATATGTTAGATTCATTAATTGATATTGCTTATTCTACTGGATAATTACAGACTTAAATGGTAGATCCCCTAATTGATACTGCTAATTCTACTGGATAACCTCATACCTATATGTCAGATACATGTCATGCATACTGCTAATTCTAATGAATAACCACATACTTATATGTTAGATACATTTCATGGATACTGCTAATTCTAATGAATAACTACAGACTTATATGTTAGAATAATTCATGGATAGTTCTAGTTCTACTGGATAACTACAGATTTATATGTTAGATATATTTCATGGGTACTGCTAATTCTACTGGATAACTGCAAACTTATATCTTAGATACATTCATGGATAATGTTAATTCTACTGGATAAGTACAGACTTATATGTTAGATACATTTCATGGAAACTGATAATGCTACTTGATAACTACAGATGTATATGTTAGATAGGTCTCATGGATATTGCTAATTCTACTGGATAACTAGAGATTAATATTCGAGATACAATTCATGGATACTGCTAATTCTAATGAATAAATACAGATTTATATGACAGATTCATTCATGGATACTGCTAATTCTACTGGATAATTACAGACTTATATGTTAGATTCATTCATGGATACTGCTTATTTTACTGGAAAACTACAGACGTATATGGTAGATTCATTCATGGATACTGCTTATTCTACTGGATAACTACTAATTTACTTGTTAGATACATTTCATGGATACTGCTAATTCTACTGGATAACTACAGATTTATATGTTTGATACATTTCATGGATACTGCTAATTCTACTGGATAACTACAGATTTATATGTTTGATGCATTTCATGTATACTGCTAATTCTACTGGATAACTACAGACTTATATGTCAGATACATTTCATGGAAACTGCTAATTCTACTGGATAATTACAGATTTATATCTCTTAGATACATTTCATGGATACTGCTAATTCTACTGGATAACCACAGACCTATATGTCAGATACATTTCATGCATACTGCTAATTCTAATGAATAACCACATAATTATATGTTAGATACATTTCATGGATACTGCTAATTCTAATGAATAACTACAGACTTATATGTTAGAATAATTCATGGATAGTTCTAGTTCTACTGGATAACTACAGATTTATATGTTAGATATATTTCATGGGTACTGCTAATTCTACTGGATAACTGCAAACTTATATCTTAGATACATTCATGGATAATGTTAATTCTACTGGATAAGTACAGACTTATATGTTAGATACATTTCATGGAAACTGATAATGCTACTTGATAACTACAGATGTATATGTTAGATACGTCTCATGGATACTGCTAATTCTACTGGATAACTACAGATTAATATTAGAGATACAATTCATGGATACTGCTAATTCTAATGAATAAATACAGATTTATATGACAGATTCATTCATGGATACTGCTTATTTTACTGGAAAACTACAGACGTATATGGTAGATTCATTCATGGATACTGCTTATTCTACTGGATAACTACTAATTTACTTGTTAGATACATTTCATGGATACTGCTAATTCTACTGGATAACTACAGATTTATATGTTTGATGCATTTCATGTATACTGCTAATTCTACTGGATAACTACAGATTTATATGTTAGATACATTTCATGGATACTGCTAATTCTAATGAATAACTACAGACTTATATGTTAGATTCATTAATTGATATTGCTTATTCTACTGGATAATTACAGACTTAAATAGTAGATCCCCTAATTGATACTGCTAATTCTACTGGATAATTACAGATTTATATCTCTAAGATACATTTCATGGATACTACTAATTCTACTTGATAACCACAGACCTATATGTCAGATACATTTCATGCATACTGCTAATTCTAATTAATAACCACATAATTATATGTTAGATACATTTCATGGATACTGCTAATTCTAATGAATAACTACAGACTTATATGTTAGAATAATTCATGGATAGTTCTAGTTCTACTGGATAACTACAGATTTATATGTTAGATATATTTCATGGGTACTGCTAATTCTACTGGATAACTGCAAACTTATATCTTAGATACATTCATGGATAATGTTAATTCTACTGGATAACTACAGACTTATATGTTAGATTCATTTCATGGAAACTGATAATGCTACTTGATAACTACAGATGTATATGTTAGATAGGTCTCATGGATATTGCTAATTCTACTGGATAACTACAGATTAATATTAGAGATACAATTCATGGATACTGCTAATTCTAATGAATACATACAGATTTATATGTCAGATTCATTCATGGATACTGCTAATTCTACTGGATAATTACAGACTTATATGTTAGATTCATTCATGGATACTACTTATTCTACTGGATAACTACAGACGTATATGGTAGATTCATTCATGGATACTGCTTATTCTACTGGATAACTACTAATTTACTTGTTAGATACATTTCATGGATACTGCTCATTCTACTGGATAACTACAGATTTATATGTTTGATGCATTTCATGGATACAGCTAATTCTAATGAATAACTACAGACTTATATGTTAGATTCATTAATTGTTATTTCTAATTCTACTGGATAATTACAGACTGAAATGGTAGATCCCCTAATTGATACTGCTAATTCTACTGGATAACGACAGACCTATATGTCAGATACATTTCATGGATACTGCTAATTCTACTGGATAATTACAGATTTATATCTCTTAGATACATTTCATGGATACTGCTAATTCTACTGGATAACCACAGACCTATATATCAGATACATTTCATGCATACTGCTAATTCTAATGAATAACCACATAATTATATGTTAGATACATTTCATGGATACTGCTAATTCTAATGAATAACTACAGACTTATATGTTAGAATAATTCATGGATAGTTCTAGTTCTACTGGATAACTACAGATTTATATGTTAGATATATTTCATGGGTACTGCTAATTCTACTGGATAACTGCAAACTTATATCTTAGATACATTCATGGATAATGTTAATTCTACTGGATAATTACAGACTTATATGTTAGATACATTTCATGGAAACTGATAATGCTACTTGATAACTACAGATGTATATGTTAGACACGTCTCATGGATACTGCTAATTCTACTGGATAACTAGAGATTAATATTAGAGATACAATTCCTGGATACTGCTAATTCTAATGAATAAATACAGATTTATATGTCAGATTCATTCATGGATACTGCTAATTCTACTTGATAATTACAGACTTATATGTTAGATTCATTCATGGATACTACTTATTCTACTGGATAACTACAGACGTATATGGTAGATTCATTCATGGATACTGCTTATTCTACTGGATAACTACTAATTTACTTGTTAGATACATTTCATGGATACTGCTCATTCTACTGGATAACTACAGATTTATATGTTTGATGCATTTCATGGATACTGCTAATTCAAATGAATAACTACAGACTTATATGTTAGATTCATTAATTGTTATTTCTAATTCTACTGGATAATTACAGACTGAAATGGTAGATCCCCTAATTGATACTGCTAATTCTACTGGATAACTACATATTTACTTGTTAGATACATTTCATGGATACTGCTAATTCTACTGGATAACTACGGACTTATGTGGTAGATTCATTCATGGATACTGCTTATTCTACTGGATAGCTACAGATTTACTTGTTAGATACATTTAATGGATACTGCTAATTCTACTGGATAACTACAGACTTATATGTTAAATACAGTTCATGGATACTGCTTATTCTACTGGATAACTACTAATTTACTTGTTAGATACATTTCATGGATACTGCTAATTCTACTGGATAACTACATATTTACTTGTTAGATACATTTCATGGATACTGCTAATTCTACTGGATAACTACGGACTTATGTGGTAGATTCATTCATGGATACTGCTTATTCTACTGGATAGCTACAGATTTACTTGTTAGATACATTTCATAGATGCTGCTAATTCTACAGGATAACTACAGACTTATATGTTAAATACAGTTCATGGATACTGCTTATTCTACTGGATAACTACTAATTTACTTGTTAGATACATTTCATGGATACTGCTAATTCTACTGGATAACTACAGATTTATATGTTTGATGCATTTCATGGATACTGCTAATTCTACTGGATAATTACAGATTTATATGTTAGATACATTTCATGGATACTGCTAATTCTAATGAATAACTACAGACTTATATGTTAGATTCTTTAATTGATATTGCTAATTCTACTGGATAATTACAGACTTAAATGGTAGATCCCCTAATTGATACTGCTAATTCTACTGGATAACTACAGACTTATATGTTAGATACATTTCATGGATACTGCTAATTCTACTGGACAACTACAGACGTATATGTTATATACATTTCATGGATACTGTTAATTCTAATGAATAACTACAGACTTATATGTAAGATACATTTCATGGATACTGCTAATTCTAATGAATAACTACAGACTTATATGTTAGATTCATTAATGGATATTGCTAATTCTACTGGATAATTACAGACTTATATGTTAGATCACCTAATTGATACTGCTAATTCTACTGGATAACTACAGATTTATATGTTAGATACATTTCATGGATACTGCTAATTCTACTGGATAATTACAGATTTATATGTCTTAGATACATTTCATGGATACTGCTAATTCTAATGTATAACTGCAGATTTATATATTAGATTCATTCATAGATACTGCTAATTCTACTGGATAACTACAAATTCATATGGTAGATTCATTCATGGATACTGCTAATTCTACAGGATAACTACAGATTTACGTGTTAGATACATTTAATGGATACTGCTAATTCTACTGGATAACTACAGATTTATATGTTTGATGCATTTCATGGATACTGCTAATTCTACTGGATAACTACATATTTATATGTTAGATACATTTCATGGATACTGCTAATTCTACTGGATAACCACAGAGTTATGTCAGATACATTTCATGCATACTGCTAATTCTAATGAATAACCACATACTTATATGTTAGATACATTTCATGGATACTGCTAATTCTAATGAATAACTACAGACTTATATGTTAGAATATTTCATGGGTACTGCTAATTCTACTGGATAAAAACAGATTTATATGTTAGATACATTCATGGATAATGCTAATTCTACTTGATAAGTACAGACTTATATGTTTGATGCATTTCATGTATACTGCAAATCTACTGGATAACTACAGATGTATATGTTACATCATCTCATGGATAATGCTAATTCTACTGGATAAATACAGATTCATATTAGAGATACAATTCATGGATACTGCTAATTCTAATGAATAAATACAGATTTATATGTCAGATTCATTCATGTATACTGCTAATTCTACTGGATAATTACAGACTTATATGTTAGATTCATTCATGGATACTGCTTGTTCTACTGGATAACTACATACGTATATGGTAGATTCATTCATGGATACTGCTATTTCTACTGGATAACTACTAATTTACTTGTTAGATACATTTCATGGATACTGCTATTTCTACTGGATAACTACTAATTTACTTGTTAGATACATTTCATGGATACTGCTAATTCTACTGGATAACTACAGATTTATACATTTGATACATTTCATGGATACTGCTAATTCTACTGGATGACTACAGATTTATATATTAGATTCATTCATAGATACTGCTAATTCTATTGGATAACTACAGACTTATATTTCAGATACATTTCATGGTTACTGCTAATTCTACGGGATAACTACAAATTAATATCTTAGATATATTTCATATAAACTGATAATTTTACTGAATGAATACAGAGTTATATGTTAGATACATTTCATGGATACTGCTAATTCTAATTAATAACTTCAGATTTATATATTAGATTCATTCATGGATACTGCTAATTCTTCGGGATAACTACAAATTTATATGTTATATACATTTCAAGGATACTGCTAATTCTAATGAATAACTACAGTCTTATATGTTAGATTTATTAATGGATATTGCTAATTCTACTGGATAACTACAGATTTATATGTTAGATACATTTCATGGATAATGCTAATTCTTATTAATAACTTCAGATTTATATATTAGATTCATTCATAGATACTGCTAATTCGATTGGATAACTACAGACTTATATTTCAGATACATTTCATGGTTACTGCTAATTCTACAGGATAACTACAAATTAATATCTTAGATATATTTCATATAAACTGCTAATTTTACTGAATAAATACAGACTTATATGTTTTATACATTTCATGGATACTGCTTATTCTAATTAATAACTTCAGATTTATATATTAGATTCATTCATGGATACTGCTAATTCTACGGGATAACTACAAATTTATATGTTATATACATTTCATATATACTGTTAATTTTACTGAATAACTACAGACTTACATATTAGATACATTTCATGGATACTGCTAATTCTACTGGATAACCACATACTTATGTTAGATACAGTTCATGGATAATGCTAATTTTACTTTATAACCTCAGACTTATATGTTAGATACATGTCATGGATACTGCTAATTCTAATGAATAAATACAGATTTATTTGTTATATACATTTCATGGATACTGCTAATTCTACTGGATAACTACAGACTGATATGTTAGATACGTCTCATGGATACTGCTAATTATACTTGATAACTACTTATATGTTAGATACATTTTAGGGATAATGGTAATGTTACTGGATAATTAAAGATTTATATGTTAGATACATTTTAGGGATACAGGTAATGTCACTAGATAGCTACTTATATGTTAGATACATTTTAGGGATACTGGTAATGTCACTGGATAACTACTTATATGTTAGATAAATTTTTGGGATACTGATAATGTTACTTGATAACTATAGATTTATATGTTAGATACATTTTAGGGATACTGGTAATGTTACTGAATAACTACTTATATGTTAGATACAGTTTTGTTAATTCTACTAAATATTCAAATCTTCACAATATATCTTTGTTTACTTCTTTTGAGCCATTTCAGATTGACTTAGTATCTTTCTGTATTTATTTTCAAATCTAACTTATTGTAAAAACTATTTATTGCATCAATAGCATTTTGTATCATCAATTAAGAAAACAATTACAGGATATTGTCTCATCATGAAAGGTGTATTTTAATTTTATCAAATTTAAACTTGAAAGTTCTTATAAATGTATCCAATTACTAGATAGAATTATATATTACACGAAACGAGTATAACGTATTCAGTGCAGTAATAAAGGATGGTATTGTAAAGTATGGATGCTTGTTTATATAAATCAAAGCCTCTTCTATTTTCTTTTCTTCAAGTATAAAGCTTATCTTAAAGTCTCTCAAGTAAATCCTATTTTGTTGTACGGATTGGAAATTTGGCATTTGAAATATGAGGTTATTCACATCAAACTTTTATTCATTTTGTTAGAACCGAATGTGGCCCTTTTCCTTTGTATATGTTTGGTGTATTGGTGTAAAATCTTAGAATTGCCAAGAAAAGAGATTTCTTAGAAATATTACAATACTCAGTTCCAGCTCTTTATTATCATAAAATATGTTAACAGTTAACAGTTAACTAGATGAAATATTATATCGACAATGTAACTATAATGCTGCCTTTCATTTCAAATAATTTATCTTCTCACATGTATTCAAATATTTAATACAAATCTATTAAAAAAAAATATAAAAAATAGAACGAGCCTTACATTTATTCATTAATCAAATTTGATTAGCTTCAAAAGGTTTTTAAAAAAATGTGAGACGAATTATATAGATTCATTAGGACTTCTCAAACGTTTTATTCTATTTTTGCAAAACTAGATTTCATTTCATTTATATTAAGTATATCTAAATAATGAATATGGTGTTTTTTAAATCCAAATTTTATAGTTATACAAAGGAATGAATGAATTATTATTCTAATGACACTGTGGATTCATCCACTATTTTAGGAATTATCGACCATTGTGTTTTATATCACCTTTAAGGAATAAATCAAAGTAGAATTTTGTCAAATGATATCCTTATGTTTTGATTCATCCGATCTTGAAGTTCATCCTGACAAAATTTTGTTCCCTCACATTCCTAATATACATGGCAGACACTCATCAACATCGTTACAAAAACTATATAATGCATTTTCAATCAATTTCATGTTGTTTTTTTCTTAAAGATTTCATGCAAAACTTCAATTGAAACTCTAAAAGTTTTAAATATTTTTTACAAATATGAAACAGCAAATGCAATTCAAAATCAATATCTTCAAACAATATGAAAATATAGACCAATTTTGAAAGGGCTACTGTTTTCATTAGAGTCCTATCTATCTCACTATCCTAACTATCTATAAGTTGTACCAATCAATGACAAATGTATTTTTCTCCAAGTAAGCTATTTATGACTTCCAGTCTTTTTCTTGTGTCATCATTATCATCATCATCATCATCATCATCATCTTCATCATCCTCCTCTTTATTTCCCCTGAGTAAGCGATTAGATGCATATTACATCAATAAGACAGTGTGAGTATCTACAGTGAGAATATGGTTAATTAACTGAGATGGAAAAATAATGTTATGGTAAGTATGAAAGGACATTAACTTCTTTAATGTGAAAATACAAAGTTTATACTCACTCCTTCACCAGGTGGACTTTTTCATTCCAACTGATGACGGAGTATATACATTATTTTATTTAATTAAACATATTTGTAAGTTTTGACGTTATGCAATGAATAGTGCAGGCCATTGTTCATCACCCCAAAGATGCTTTTAAGGGTGTTTAATCTATTTTTTAAAATGAAGGTTTAAATTAAAAAATTATTCCAAAATGAATACGTTAACACCATAGTTACTGTTCATCGATATATAAGACATATTCTATGTGACCATCAATAAATAACAGGGCAAAAGAAATTACACACATCAGTTGATTTCGATTAATTCAATAAATATAAAAGATTCGTGTGATTTTGGAATGATACAATAGCCTTTATTTGCAGTAGTTTGAATGAATTAATTTTAGCTAAAATATCTGTGTTTAATGTAGACAGGGGAAAGAAATACTTAACATGCACCACACCTATACACGTTTAAAATGTTGGAAATATGTGCAGTCTGTCAACATTTAAGTGATGTCTACACAGAATATGTCTAATATTTCCATGAAAAGTTTTGTTTATCCAAATTAATTTTGGTAGAATTTTTGATAAATTAGAAATCCACTTAGAATTATTCTTTGACTGATGACTAAATATCTGTACTAGTCAGTACTAAGTCGAAAACTTAAGTTATTTTAATTGACAATCCTGCATATGATAAAACCAACTGAGTCGTGTCTTCTGCCTGGTAGTGTAGTAGATTGTATATGAATACAATGTAAGACTTACCTCTTTTACTGGTTAGAATAACCCTGTTGGTGAGACAAGTCAACAGCTTGTGATACTGAAACACACAAAGTATGAAGAAATTATTAACTAAATAGAGATATTGATTTAAAATATCATATTTAGCATGACTGTTCTTAATGACTAGACTAGTACACCAATGGTAATGCAGTTCTCACATAGATAGAAATGAATTATTATCTCCCAAAGGAGACTGCAACCGTTGCCGATCCAGTCAAATTCACTGCGAGGTGGACAGAGGTACAGTTCGAACTAAGTCACTTAATTTACACAATCATTCGCTCTGACCATGTCTCAATTTGCCTCAGGGAATCTAACTTTCACCATTGCAAAAAAGCCTCTTGTTACAAATATTACAATACACAGTTCGAAGCTCTTTATAATGATACAGTCAATTATCAATTTCATACAGAACAATATCGACAATAACAAATTTATGCTGCCTTTCATTTCCAATAATTTATCTTCTGACATGTATTCAAAGGACTTTAAAAATTCAATGTGCATCTAGAACTGAGTCTTAAAAGTATGAACTACTCAGATTTGATAAGCCTTAACCCTACAATGAGTTTTTATAATAAGGGTAGAAATTATATCAGTAAATTAATTACTCGAACGTTTTAGTTTATTTTTGTCAAAGTATAATTCGAACTAATTAACAGGCTCATGTAAGCATTGCAGTTTTAAGTAAATAGTGTGAATCTGTGGTTAGAGTGTCCCATGTCACGTGACCTCTGTGTTTGAGTGTCCCATGTCACGTGACTTCCGTGATAGAGCTCGATCACTGAATGCCAGATTTAGCCTCCTTCGAAAATAAGCTGCTTTAGTCATGCCCTTTTTAGAAAATAAATACAGTTTCATTTCAACCAAGACTACATCTCTCTTGATATTAAAGATTCATGTGAAAACATCATAAATGTGCATTACAGTAAAATGCTCGTACATTTCAAAAGATACTTTGAACTGTGAATTGTTTTCATATATGGAAACAGGTCTCAAATGTTTATATGTTATATGTTTCTGTTACTTTATGAGATATATTGTAACTGACACTTTAACATATCCGCTTAAACAAGTACAAGTAGATACTCATTCATGTTTTTATGTCCCCGTTATATCACTGTAATAGCCCCTCTGAGCATCTCTAAGGTTGATATTAGGCGCTTTACAAATGCATTATTATTATCATTATTTTTATTAACTGCAGTAAATAGAGATTATTACCCGAGGAAGTGTGTCATATGACCTTTGCGAAACGAGTGTGAATTTTGTTATTGCCCGAGCGAGAGCGAGGGCTATACACAAATTTTCACTTGTTTCGTAAAAGTCATATGACACACTTCCTCGGGTAATAATTTCGTTATTACGTATTCTGTTCCGTTTCATTTGCGTAAAAATAGGTAGGACGCAGCCAACTTCTCTTGCGACGACAAGCTACAGTGACGTCACGAACAATCGTTTTATGACGTCACAGACGACACAATAGGGGAAGTTGCGGAAACAATGGTTGCTAAGCAAACGTGATATGTGCACATCTGCTTATATCAATAATATTAACTCGGTTATTTTAAACATATGGGTAATAAAGTGAATTATTCCTTTAACTAAGACTAAAACTAAGACTCATCCACGACTAACGCTTACAAATAATAGGCTACCATCTATGTGATCATTTGCATTATTCCCAACGGCCTGATAAGCACCCATTGACCCTCCAACCTGTCTGCCATTAATGAATATTCATGAGCAAGCTGTAGTCTGATGTTTATCATTGATGAAACAAGATACATATATAGCTTAGTGTTCTCATATTGGCCGGATTAAGTATTATTAATGTATGATGGCCAAAAGGGGACATCGCTCTTTAGCCCTCTGGTATCAAAGCGATAAAGCTATAAAAAGATTTTGCCATACGACTAAGCGATATGGCAACACAACAAAGTGATAAGGCTGTACGACAAATCGATATGGCCACACGACAAAGAAATATGATATACTTGCATGATAAAGCGAAAGAGCTATAAAGCAAAAGAGCGATAAAGTGAAAGAGCGATAGAGCAAAAGAGTGATAAAGCAATAAAATAATAAATTGAAAACGCGATAAAGTGAAAACGCAAAAGAGCGATAGAGCAAAAGAGCGATAAAGCGAAAGAGTGATAAAGCGAAAGAGTGATAAAGCGAAAGAGCATATGAAGCGAAAGAGCGATAAAGTGAAAGAGCGATAGAGTAAAAGAGGGATAAAGCAATAAAACAATAAATTGAAAACGCAATAAATTGAAAACGCGATAAAGCGAAAGAGCGATAGAGCAAAAGAGCGATGAAGTGAAAGAGCGATAAAGCGAAAGAGTGATAAATCGAAAGAGTGATAAAGTGAAGAGCGATAAAGCGAAAGAGCGATAAAACGAAAGAGCGATAAAACGAAAGAGCGATAAAACGAAAGAGAGATAACGTGAAAGAGCGATAAAGTGAAAGAGCGATAAAGCGAAAAAGCGGAAGAGCGATAAAGCGAAAGAGCGATAAAGCAAAAGAGCGATAAAGCGAAAGAGCGATAAAGCAAAAGAGCGATAAAGCGAAAGAGCGATAATCCTATACATTTAATGCACATATGCTGACTAAAACGTTAAAGGAAACATGTCGATCTTTTACATAACAGTTGAACACTGGTTTCATTCAATTTATTTTCATTTGACTTGGTATTTAGATTCACATGACAGAATTATTTTAATAAATGATTCCTCGTTAAATCCCAAAGTTCGCTATTATATAGATATAATTTATACAATTTAATTCATTTTATTAAGAATTTGAATAAACATATAATGAGATTTCTCTATAAAAAAAAATGAATAATTGAGAAATCCATGCCAATTAAAATAGACATCTGCAACTATAATGGATAAATTCAAAACGTTGACATGCAGTGTCTTAACCTGTACATAAATACTTCCTTATACATACACAAATGTACTTCATGTGACAGTATAATAAAAACAACAAACATTCTTTTTTTTATGTATTCCATTTCGAATTCATACATTCATTTCACATAACTAAAAAAAGCGGCGGTTGTACACTCATTTTGTTATAACTAATATAATATTATACATGCAAGGTCAGTGAGGCTAGAAAGGCCAGAGATAGAACTATCATTAGCACACTGGATGGGGTATTATTATTTTATGGGCGCTTCAATCTATACCAAGCATGACAGGAAAATGTTTCAATTTCACAATGTAGGGACCTGTTATTTTTCTTGCTATGAAAAATGTGCATGTTTCTTTTAGGGTTTTTAAAAAATTCCTCAGAAAAAAGAACATGTTGTTTGATACTTGAAATATAAATGAATCTTTTTGCATGTAGAATAATGTGATTTAGTGTTTTATTGTGTAAACACAATCGAAACATGATTATAAATGTTGTAAGGGTGATGAGATGTTCTGTGAATAAACTTATATTGAAAATCTAAACGCTTGCAATCATTTGTACATTTCCTATAATAAACAAATACATAATTCCAAAGTATGTCCTGTTGAAGGATAGTATCGCAATACTCAAGTACCTTTGGAGTGGTAGTGCTGTTTATTAGCTAATCATAACATATTTTTTATTCTTTGCTATTGGTGATCATATCTTTGTGTACATGATTACAAATTAGTTGGTTCAAGCCAGTAGTTTTGTTTTCTAATTGCTGTCTCCAGATCTTTGGAATATTATTTAACAAATGTTGATAATCCAAAAAAGTTCCTCTTATTTCTTATTTCTGTTTAAAACTTCAAAGCCGAGAAAGCCATTTTCATTATAAATGTCTCTGATACAGTGGATACCATGATCTAACCAATTCCAAACTATATAGGAAGATTTAAAGAAATGGTTTAACCAGAGTGGCTGAGCTAAAATTTGGTGTAAGTCCTCATTGTCCAATTTGTGTTTCTTATTAAATATTCTCCAGGCAGATAGAACATATCTCCAGTAAGGATTATCGTTGTCCGATAAGCAATCAACAGATTTGAACCTAGAGAGTATATATGGCTTAAAGGAAAAATGTTATTAAAACTGAATTTCTGTTTTAGTTGGTACTTTTATGATGATAATTTCACAGCATTTATAAAACATTCTACGTCAGTCCTTCTGAGGCCTCCATCATCATAAGTCCTAGGGAGTATAATAGATTTGATTGAGCAAAGCAAAGTTTATATGAATTTAGATCAACATAATGTAAGATACAAGTTTGGAAATCTATTATTGTTTCAAAACTGGTATATTATTTAGCCAGTCACTAGCAAATCATGCAAAAAAAGGATGAAATATTCTATCATAACCAACATGAAATATATAATTTTGTTTTACTGGGTTACATTGTGTACATCAAATTGAAGCATTGTGCGAAAAGTATAAAGATATTATTAGACTATATAAATTTGTGTGACATTGTGTTTTAAAATGTGCCACAGAAATAGTTCTAAAGAGTCTGATTCATTAAACAACACGTTTTGGGCACATTTACTAATAGCCATGAATCGTTAATATGATGGTAATAGGATGAACGACTTCAGTGCATGGAACTCAGTGTACATTCGAATACGTGTTTGAGATTACAAAATCGAAAAAAAAAAAGATTTTCTTGAAGTGGAAACGTATGTTGCATTTGAACTACAAGATGAAACAGACATGTTAGCTTTCCTTCTCGGGGGCATAACTGATTTTAACCGATATATTGAACACGACACTTGGGAAATCATTGTTCTAAACTTTTCACTATATGTTTTCAAAATAAGACGCCACCTGTTACAATATTACACTTAATGATTAATCTGCTCTATTATCTCTCTTACATAATACTAGTAGATTGCTTATCAATGTGTATATATTTTGTTAACTACACTTGTTTTATAGAGCTGGTATAAACATGTTTTACATGATTGAGTGTCCAATAGCGACTACTCTTGTCTAACAGTTTTGTAAATATGTGTTTATCCTACAATTTATAAAGTGTACATTTTCAAGTATTAATGTATTTGTATAATTGTGATCTTCGGTGTAAACTGGAGGAAATAAAGAATCTCTCTCTCTCTCTCTCTCTCTCTCTCTCTCTCTCTCTCTCTCTCTCTCTCTCTCTCTCTCTCTCTCTCTCTCTCTCTCTCTCTCTCTCTCTCTCTCTCTCTCTCTCTCTCTCTCTCTCTCTCTCTCAGTTGTTTTCATCTAAACAATGGAATATATTCTTCATAACCAGGAATGTCAATGTAATATTTGGGTAAAGTCGTTCGTTTAACATTGAGAAAGGGATAAATAATACAAATTGATATTCTGACTGAGTGCATGGGGTAATTCAAACTTGACAAAGTCTTTAATCTCTTCTTGAGAGTCCATTGATTCTACCTCCTTGTATCATTAACTTATGGTTTGAGCATCTAAATTTAGTTAAAACAATCTATATTTTGGGTTGTTTACAATGGACAAGTATTGTTTAGCCAAGAGTGAAGTCTAGAATGTGTTGAAACAGTTTCGGACGTCTTTTGATTATCAATACATAATATACATCTGCCCTTAAAGGTTGCTATAAAATAACTCATACAGTCAACATCTTTATTTTGCCACATCAACCAGAAATTTATTCATAGAGAATATTCCTGACATTTAGAGCCCAACAGTGAATACCTTCTTCTGCTAATCTCAATTGTAAACTATAAGCAAAATGCTATTATTCTGATATAGTATAATAATATTATTCACTATAGAATTATACTTACATATTGCTCATTTATAAATTAACAATATCCACGTTCAACCTTTGCAACAATATTTGGGATACATCTACTGAGACATAAAAACTGCAAACTCTGTGGAGGGGGTGTATCCTCGAGTATCGAGTATCGAAAACGCAAATAACACAATTAACGACTTTAAAGCGCAACTCCCGGATAAAATTGACCAAAATTGGTTTGACTAAACCAAACTAAATTGTACACTAATGTGCATCTGTAAGCATAGTATCGTGCTTAATATGATTTTCCATTTGGTCATAACATTTTAAAACAATAAATAATTTTATTATTTGCGATTATAAAAAATAGCTTCATTCACTTGCCGCGATCGTTTTGTTCCGGTGAGGTAACCGGATGTGACGTCGACTGGGGCAAACAAACGTGACGTTACAGCCATGTGAAAATGTAAACAACACAGCGTCACTTCGGTGATCGCTTTTTGACGATTTGGGTCACAAATAAAGTTAAACTGAGAGTGAAATTCGAATATTTGCTGTATGAAAGTATAATGGCAACGAGGAAATAGCTAAATCTTTGTTTTTGTACATAATTATGAGAAGAAGTTATGATCCGAAAGGACATGTCAAATTCTGTAGCCTAGTGTAGGAGTCGTTGTCCTCTGTCGACACGGAATGATTTCGGTAAGTGGGTCTTTGGTTTCTTTCTTCTAACGATGCATAATTTGTTATGTGTATGGACATGTTCTTTCGAAAATATAAATATTACTTGAATTTTCAATCTGAGTCGAGGAAAACAACATTATCAGTCTCTCAAACCGTGGCTCTCGTCGAGTGTGTTTTGCAGATCCATTTTTCGATACGCGCTCACAATCTTCCAAAGTGATTTTTTAAGTGATTAATGTGAATGTGTGCATGACTCGCCTTTTTAAAAAACGTTTATAAGTCTTCAACTTCAGGAACTTATTTTTTAAATATCGACATTTGCTTCCAATGAAATATATAAGACAGAAATCCAAATTCAAATCCATATAACAATGTAGTAGAAATTACTACTGGTATTTTAAAAAACACAAATAAGAAGCCATATGAGTTAGTGACCATGAATGTATATGCATATTTAAACTTTCAAAGAAATGGCTTTCCATAAAAGATTTCAATATTTTGTGTGATAACTATTTATTTGTTTGTGATGAAATTAGACTGAGGTTGTAGATGTTTAGAATTATTTCACTTGGCTGACATACAAATATCAAAGGTCCTATAGCAATAAAAAAAAACATGGTATGAATTAATCATGTGTAAACATATGCAGCATCAAGAAAGATTTATTATTGTTGTTACAGGTGATGGGAGTCCCTAATACAAGAGAACACAACAACAAAAAACTCATTAGAAATGGACTGTATGTGCAGTAAAGTATTTGTGCTGAAGGTGTGATCCTTTGATTTCAGCAAATGATATATATACAAATTGTCATAAGAAGTGATATATGCTGATTGTGTGAACTGATATCAAAATCATTCTCTTCTCTTGGATATGAGAATGTGCCAATGTTTTAGAAATATTGTATTTAACTTTGCAGCAAACTTGAGCTGCCTCAGAGAAAGACTACACAAAACAGTGTAATAGTAAATCAAATTAACATTCAATTTAATTATGAGAGTAAATACAATCAAATATTTCCCAAATTATTTAGAAATAAATTTTATGATAAAATTCATTTCATTTGCACTGTTCCTTTGTAATTCCTGAAATGCAAACACTTGTAAACACAAAATAATGTTCAATACATGTATACTTAGTTGAATAAATTTGGTTATTATATTTGTTGTTTGTTTTATTCATGATTAAAAAATGGAAATGCAATATTGCATCTTAAGTGATTTTATTGTCACAATAAAAATAGAAAACTTGAACATAATTTCTTTCAGAATTCTTAGGTCTGTTTCAAGGTAGGTTTGTTTGATATGTAGGTAGGTGTAGGCAATTGTAAAAAAAAACACAAGTCATGCTTATATAGGTATTTACACACTGTTACAAATTTATAGAAATAAATCTCTTTGTCCCTTTGGATAATTCTATTTAAAAAATGTGATGAAGTATTTTTTATATATATATATATATCTGTAACTGAAAATACAGGTTACCCCGGTAGTTAAAATTGCAAATGTTATTGATAAATGTCTGAATTTTCCATTTGATCAGATATATATACTTGACAAAATATAGTCAGGAAATATTATGTAAACTTTGAAATGAATAATTATTATCTTGTTATTTAAATAACAAATCAATCACCAAATATTCCATTATTCTTACTTATTTTATCCACTAAAATACAGATCAGTTATATACAATATTTTCATTCTTTCTTTCAATGTTTTTCAAAATTTATGAAACAATATCACTACAATTAAATTATTTCTATTGCAATACACTATTCATCCTAAAACAAAATTGGGTACGAGTTCAGCGAAACGTGTGGATATGCATAGGAGTTCACTGCATCCCGGGAAGACATCACGTGACCATGCAGGTCCGGTAAAGTTATTTCGCCAAACATTAAATAACCTATATATTATATTCACCAAATTACAAAATATTTAACTACATGCATACACTATTAATGATGTATCAAAAATACGTAAGTTTGCCAGATATGTCACTGAAACACGTATGATATCAGCTGCTCGGTTAATTATTTGGGATTTTACTTCCGGGTTTAGTAAGAACCATTTTTAAAACTTTATCGCTTATATTGAGTATATTACTTTTCTGTTTCTCTTCAAGTTGTCATATGCAAATATCTTGCAAGTTTTGACATTAAATGGTCGACTGGTACGTATGATTCCTATTGCACGCGCAGTTAACTCGTCGCCATTTGCATTGGTTTGTTTTCTCCAGTTGACGTCATACATTCCTTCGGGGAAAATCGAGATTTTTCCGGTGTTTTCCATAAAACAATATGACCGACACATCAAAAAGCGACGTAAACAGACAGTTTTCTGACTTTTTTTACGATTTGCTAAAGTCACACATAATTTCAATGGTAATGTGATGCGAGAATTTGTTGTTTATAAACCGATTCACACAATTACCATGTCTTGCAATGTGCATGTAAACCATAGGCAGTTACTTGAAGAAATTGGAGCAAAATCATCCGGGAGTTGCTCTTTAATTACTCTCCGAATGTGAAGCATGGCAGAACTCGTGAACGCATAGTTGCTCTTTAATTACTCTCCGAATGTGAAAGCATGGCTGAACTCGTGAACGCATAGTTGCTCTTTAATTACTTTCCGAATGTGGAAGCATGGCAGAACTCGTGAACGCATAGTTGCTCTTTAATTACTCTCCGAATGTGAAAGCATGGCAGAACTCGTGAACGCATAGTTGCTCTTTAATTACTCTCCGAATGTGAAAGCATGGCTGAACTCGTGAACGCATAGTTGCTCTTTAATTACTCTCCGAATGTGAAAGCATGGCTGAACTCGTGAACGCATAGTTGCTCTTTAATTGCTCTCCGAATGTGAAAGCATGGCAGAACTCGTGAACGCATAGTTGCTCTTTAATTACTCTCCGAATGTGGAAGCATGGCAGAACTCGTGAACGCATAGTTGCTCTTTAATTACTCTCCGAATGTGGAAGCATGGCAGAACTCGTGAACGCATAGTTGCTCTTTAATTACTCTCCGAATGTGGAAGCATGGCAGAACTCGTGAACGCATAGTTGCTCTTTAATTACTCTCCGAATGTGAAAGCATGGCTGAACTCGTGAACGCATAGTTGCTCTTTAATTACTCTCCGAATGTGAAAGCATGGCAGAACTCGTGAACGCATAGTTGCTCTTTAATTACTCTCCGAATGTGGAAGCATGGCAGAACTCGTGAACGCATAGTTGCTCTTTAATTACTCTCCGAATGTGGAAGCATGGCAGAACTCGTGAACGCATTACAATAACGACTACAAGTATCAAATAAGGAAATTGATAGACATGAGTTGTTTTTACTTTAAATTGGAGATTTGTTATTTATAAAAGACTTTTATTGATTTTTGGGGTTATATATTGGATGACTATCATTGAATGTCAGTTAATATCGTATGTAATTTACATAAAGAATACGAGATTGAGAGTGATTGGGTGACGGCATGTGAATGTTTATGATGTACATGAAATAAATAAGGTAGAAATAATTACATAGTATAGATAAAGTACACAAGAATATGAAATATAAGTATTTAATATAATGAGAAACTAATTGTTCGATTACGTCAGCAAATGGTGATTATCACGAGGAATGACATATTCACCATCTCAGAGGAACCTATCTTGTTGATATTTACAGGACGAAGAAAAAACAACTCATGTATCTATAGTTCCTCCAGGTTTATTCTCATTTGAACCCATAATACTGGCTTCACAACATTAAAAACTATGTCGGAACGTTACTTCCGAGAACGAAAAAGTCCATAAAAATGTGTCTTCATCACCTCTACATCAAGCATAGCAATCAATAAATTACAGTTTTACTTGTATTTGTACAGGAAAAAGCATACTTTCATTTTTTAAATAATAGACAATTATTTTAATCAGATTGTACGTTGTTTTTAGAACGCTTATGTTCAATCTCCGAGTTTAGTCTTCAACAGTTAGAAGAGTTGAGGACAAGGAAGTAAATTAACATTGCAATGGTGACATTGAAAGCAAGTTTGTATTAGTCTGACTGATTAGAATGGCATTAAGGTATATATTGTATGATATACTCAATGTATTAGTTCAATATGGTAATGTATAAGTTACTCAATAACAACTCGCCAGTCGTGTTCAACCGCGGGAAAACTAAGATGACAGACAAGGAGATGATTTGAGTCCAGTGTTTTAAACTCCTAGCTTCATTGTGCCACACTAGCAACGTCATGTAGACATTAATAAACAACGTGAGCTTAGTTTTAATTGTCTTCCTGCTTAGCTTACTTGTGCATCTAATGCTGTAGGCGAGGTGGAACAGATATAGGCGAGGTGGAACATTTGTATGCGAGGTGGAACAACTTGTTTCATAATTCTGTCATTAATTTAATATAAAATGCGATTCTTTTTTAAGATAACATTTCACAACTCACATTCATTTTTAAAAATTAGAGCCATTTTTTCTGGATGGCATCAGGTTGTACATAACTATTTACTTATCTAAGAGATTGAAGAGCATATCTCAATATGTTATAAAACTATACGAATTATATGGTTTTATAACATTGCTGATGGGTTTCTATACTACCGTCTGTCTCTTGAAATTTGACTGCAGAACATCAACACGGAAGTAAATTAACATTTGAAACATTCTCGAAAACTAAATTAATTTTAATTAATATTTTAAACAAGTTGGTTGTACCCTGTCCTAAAAGAATAGCATTATGACAGCATGATCTGATTTCAGTATGGCAATGATTTCAAAACCAAAATAGGTTAAATTAGATTAATAATGACTTACCAGCTGACAGCTTCGTCCAACCCAATAATAAACAGCGGCATAGACAAGGAGACTATTTGAGTCAAGTGCTTTTAACTCTGAGCCTCGTTGTGGTGCAACACGGACATCATATAGACAGTTCATCCATATTTAGAAGTAAATAATTGAACCTACATCCGGTTCGATTACTAGTAGACATACAGAGTGGCAATGCTTACTATAAGAGATGCAATTGCCCTACGCTCTATGTTTTAAATGATTAAAATGAGATTTTAAATATGATTGAATTGAACACAGAGTTTGCGAGGTGGAGAAGAATTGGACAAGGCATACTTAGCTCAGTTTTACTGTGATTTTACTTTACTTAGCTTATTCAAATTATATTTATTACAAAGTAGTACCTGAAGTATTTACTGGGCAAATAATTGCATATTTTAAGCTGATGAATAATGACTTGTACCAGTCCACTCAGCTAAGTTGAAATGGAGCTTTACATCTCTCTGCACGTGCATTAACATCACCATAGCCAATATCTAAGTATAACTTAAAAACATGGAAACAAATACGTGTGTGTAAAAACAGGATTAGTAATAATGGGAGCAATATTAAAACCGTCCTCAACCCTTATAATGTTCGATTGCAGAAAGTGAATGTTGCAACGTTTCCATTCATATATACTAACAACGTTATCAAGCACGTGAGCATAATTACCATGACAACCAGGATAATATTATCACGTGTCACTTGCTTGATAACGGTCTCAGTATCTGCATCGAAACGTCGCACTCATAGTGTAACAGGGCACTTGGTCAAAGGAAAACCAACGCGCTGGGTGAAAGTTCAGTGACAACACAAAGAAACGACACCCTGTAATAATACATACAAACAATAAGTATGTGATTTATGATAAAACAATTGATACATAAAACACAAATTGCAGGATTACACCATAAATTAATAGATATATGTAAATTGCAATACAGTATGAAATACACATTTGAACTAAACCATATGTATGATATTACAATGAGATAATATACAATTAACACATTTATAAGTATAACACACCACACACATTACAACATAATATAATATACTATGAAAGCATGATATGATAGAAATGTACATACAATATAATTGGGAAACATCAACATGAATACACATGATGATAATTATATAATACACACAAATAATACAACTATTAAATACTAACTAAAGGCACAATAACCTACCAAATATGTGGAATTTGGTTGAGGTGTTGCTGCTACCAGGACACTCAGGCCATCCTTATAAACCTAGAATTGTAAATTAACTAATGATAAAACTAAGTTAGATTAACTCATGAAATACAAATAAAATGCCTAAGATGATATTACTTAAATTAAAGTACATAATTTGTGCATGATTGAAATACATACCATTAATAAATAAAAACCAACTGATACTTAATATCAATGTTACAAACCTAAACACTTATGCAATAGAATGATTATATAAATGATTGCCATAGCACATCATTACATGTGCCATACCGATAGATGTAAATAGATAAATGAATAAACGATACTGATTTAGATAAATGATAACTACATTTCTACTTATAGAAATGTAA
This sequence comes from Gibbula magus, assembly GCA_936450465.1. NCBI lineage: Eukaryota > Metazoa > Mollusca > Gastropoda > Trochida > Trochidae > Gibbula > Gibbula magus. The sequence continues at coordinate 82,938,333 of OW388295.1, read as the reverse complement.
CACTGTATATATAAACATAGGATAAAATACTACCATATGATGAACATAAGATAGCATTTACACTACCTTGCAAATATATGATGAATGATATAATATGTACATAGTTAAAATATAAAATATAGGTAACATAACACCTTTGTGTTATGTTTCCTAATAAAAACCACCAGATCACAATTACCTGATCTGCATAATATATTTACAGACACAAGAGTTACATGTGCGAAATAATATATTAATGATAATGATGAGCCTAAGGGCTTACCAACGCATAAACTACATTCATACACACATACATACATATAATAGTCTAGCCCTATTTCCTATGCATATTATAATTAATTAATGCATATATGATAAAGTAGATGCTAAGATGAAATGCTAATTATTTAACTAACCTGTGTTTAATAGACTTGATGAAAAGAAGAACAGTCGTTCGGTCAAATGTCTCAATTGTCAAATCGTGCTCTTCATAAGATGTGTATTATGGCAGTGAACAGTAACTAATGTTGAGATGACCTTTATAGATTTAGAGAGCATGCAAAGTGTGGAGTGCGCTTACCTAACAATAGAGAACAATATAGATAGAAGCTGGACTGGCTATGTAGTCACAGAACAGAACAAAAGAGAGGGATAGCAAGGTACATGGTTAAAGGCTTGCAATTTACAAGCTCTCAAGTATTTTACTGGGCTGTTCGCTTAAAGCACCTGAAATAAAATGATATTTTAGTAGATTGGATGTTTACAATAAAAACACACATAAATGCCATATATTACACTCTGCCACAATAGCAGTAAAGAAGTTCTCGTTCCAACTATTTTTTTATTAGTTCCCATTGGTTACAGAATGAATATGTATACATTTGATATATAGTGTGACATATACAAACATAGGGCAGTATTAAGTTAGGAAATACTTGCTCCGAAGTATTCATAGATAATCAATTGTTAAGTACTGGGATGAGTGAGTTCCACTTATTCTTGATTTTTTCAGTTTCATTGTTTAACATCTTTCAAATTATGTCTGTAAACATTAAATATCTTATACCAGTCAAATTCACAGTCATCAAAAGCCAATTCCCATTTGTTACAAATTTCAGGTTTATCATCTCTTGAACCCAACTTGAAAACAACCTTGAACCTTTAGTGGGCTTAATTATATTTTTACAGTAAACACTGATATACATATTGTAGTGAGGAATGATTTTTATATGTTTTATAAGCTTTTTCCAAGATTAGAAATACTTGCCATTTAGATAATGAAGAAATATAACATGTTTATATTTGGGATGACACTACCTTCAATAGTACAAATCGAGGCGAATGGTCGTGTGGTAAGCTGTTGGTACAGTCAATGCTGGCGATAGTTGTCTTACTCTGAGGGCGTGGGTTCGAATCCCACATGGGACTCGGCCCGAAAAAGTACGAGAATGTGTACTATTGAAGGTAGTGTCATCCTAAATAGAACCATTCAATTTTCAAATCTGAACATAATGTTTCTTTATTGCCTGCCATTGAGCCAATCCAAATAGCTTTAGTCTTGTCTATATTTATTTTCAAACCTGACATCTTGTAAAATGTATCAGGTGTTTCAATAGCAGCATATAAACTTTCTTCTGTACCGTCAAGGAATCGTTCAGTATGATCAGCATACTGCAATAACTTGTATTCTTCATCATCAATAACTAAGCCTTTAATTTTATCATTATTTCTTATCACACATCCCAGTATTTCAACTACAAAGAGGAATGGGTGCGGTAATACGGGTTCACCCTGTCTGCAACCTTTTTCATTATGGAAGAAATCAGATAAATGTCAATTTTGTATCACACAAAAAGTTGTTTGGTATGTAAGTACATTAATCCAACTCATCATTTGGGGACCGAAACCAACTTTCTTAATGACCAATATCTATATACCAATAACTATCCAAAGAAATAGTTCTTATTAATCATCAGTTGTCAAATCCTCAAAATTTGTTCAGATTTTTTGACAATTTCGTTTTCAGGGAATTACTGATACTGTCCCGAAATAACACCAGGACGGAAGTAACATCGCTTGAGTTGAGAACTTGGAGATCCAGACTTTCTCAGGGCTCTTTTATGTTAAATATATATAAGTGTATGATATTTATACAGTGGTTGGATGTGATTTTCATAATGTAGTTTACATTACGTATTTCATAGATAACGGATTCTAAAATAATTATTTTATTGTGTAATGCTGACTAAATCAAAATTGTTTATTAGAAGCATGGAAATACTGACATAATCAAGCATTCGTATTAGAACTGTGGTATTGGGAGTTTGGTGATACTGTCTTTATCAAGCATTCGTACTAGAAATATAGACATACTGACATAATCAAGCATTCGTATTAGAACTATGGACATACTGACTTAATCAAGCATTCGTACTGAATCATGGAACTACAATAGTATTAGAATTATTTAATTAATGACTTAATCAAGCATTCATAATGAGTCAATTTAAACAAGAGTGTGAATTTCAAGGAGAGAATTTCCAAATTTATTTTATTCTTACTTATAAAGTGTTTTTAGTAAAAGTTTACTTCATACATCTTCATACCCACGATTAATCAGGCTTATGTGCATTAGGGTGTATCAGAACTTGCATGAGTAACTAATGGGAAGATAACACTAAATCTTGCTTAATTAATGTTTAATTAACAATTACAGTGATACTTGATTGTAATCTTGTCAGTTATGTTACCAATTTTCTAGGACGTTTTTTTTATTAAAAGATATCATTTATTTACTAGTCAGATTTGTATCGTGAAACATGATTAGATATTGGGGTAGTAGCTTCAAAATTGGAGAAAAAAACATCAAACATCATAAAATATTTTAACAGTACCTGAACTGAACTGAAATACATAATGAGAGACCTATTAGTTGCTATATTTTAATCAAAATGTGTCTCCTTATACATCTTCCTTAATATGGGTTTGCATAGGCTATGTTCAAACTAATGAAATAAAAAAAATTAAAAACCACAGTTTTTTTTCGGATAACATTATTGGTCAAGTTTGGACAAGGGCAGTAACAGTATGGAAAATCGACACTCTATTTACATACAAATTATATAAATGTATCATTTCTTGATGACGTTTCTGGAATATTACATCACGAAATACTCATTCTAATTCATTCTCATGTTAAAGATACATCTGTGGCTATGTTGTCATGTTGTCAGTAACAGAAATGTCATATCCGGTACAGTATTGACATTGATAGAAAATGTTGTAATTAAAAATAAAATAAGTTCTATCTTGCTTAATTTCTATGATACAAATCCTATGAAAGTTGAGTTAGAAAGCTCTCGAAAACACCTTTAATCCAAATATAGATATTGATAACATGTGTCTATGCTGATTTGAAACTAGCCTTGGCCAAGTAGAAGAAAACTTGAATTTTATAATAGCTTTAAAATCTGTATTTCTCCCAGTAAAAAAATTAAACTTTCAGGTTGTGGTCTCCATCATACAAAGATGATTTTCACCGAACATTCCTGGCTTTAATAGTTCCTGAAGTGCATTTTTACACTTTTTTAAACACCTGGCCCAGCCCATATTTGAAAAGTGATTTTTACCAAATGAACAAACTGTTGTGCATATGTTATAAAGATGTTATCCTGAAAAGTTCAGCTTTCTGTATCAAATAGTTTTGGAGAAGAGGTCGTTTAAAGATTTGAGGGTGGACCCCCTGCCACGCCCATATTTGATTAGCGGTTAAGTTCAAATGAACAAACTTGCATCATCATTTAATTAAGATGTTTTCTGAAAATATCTGCTTCCTATGTCAACTGGTTTTGGAGAATAAGTCGTTTAAAGGTTTTACTTTTAACGTCTTTGGCGGCCATATGTGTGCACGTTGGAATTCATGATGAACAAACTTTGACCCCCTAGGTGCTGGGTACCCACCCACCAAATAACAGCTTTTGGGGTGCCACGGTTCTGGAGGAGAAGTCGAAATAGTGAAAAGTTTACGGACGACGGACGGACGACGAACGGACGCCGGACGACAGCTCGTGCCATAAGCACATCTGGCCTTTCAGCCCTGATGACCTAATTCAATTTATAGTCAACGTTTGCTACCTAACTGAAGTTGATTTTCTCAATTAAACATCTAAGAGTGCAGTCGCACTACCATCCAGGTACAAGGGGGCCATGGCAGGAATTGAAGTTGCATTTTGTTGGCATTAAGGGAGCAATCATTTTTGCATATATTTCATCATGGTAACAGAACTGACATAACACCTTGGGACAGAAGAAAATTTTAAATACAAGTGTTTTCCACTAACATGGCAATGTCCCCCGCCTCCAAGTTGAGTCATGTAAGACACATATTGCAGTTCTGGTAATAAATGTCATTATGACATTAAAAGTGAAGACACTGGGTGCTAAGGTTCATGGCATAACATTAACAAGAATGTGGTCACAGTGTTATGCAATAAAAGTTGACTGGTGTCTGATGTCACCAAATTTCAAGATAGTGGATGCTAAGGGTTAATAACAAGAGGCTGAAAGCCGGTCAAAGTGTCGTGGACCCGCGGTGACCTTGAAAATATGGTCAAGGTCACCAACATCGACTGGTGTTTGTGTCTTCCTCCAATGTAGGCCGACAACACATTTTAAGACTTTGGATGCAATGCTTCATGAGATATCGCGTTAACAAGAGCTGAAAGCTGGTCAAAGTGCCATGATGACCTTGAAAATAAGGTCAAGGTATGCAAAATCGACTTGTGCATGCGTAATCCGCCATTGTAGCCTGGCACCAAATTTGAAGACTTTGGGTCCATCAGGTAATGATAAATCATGTTAACAAGAGTTCGAAAAGTGGTCAAAGTGTCGCGGTGACCTTGAAAATAAGATCAAGGTAACCAACATCGGCTGGTGTCTGCGTCTTCCCCCAATGTAGGCCAACACCAAATTTGAAGACTTTGGATGCAATGCTTCATGAGATATTGCCTTAACTCATTAACGCCGAGCACCGATCTTCAGCTGAACGCCTGGCCGTCACGCCTCAGGGTTAGCGTACCACAGCGACACGCTAATTAGCCTGGCACCTCTGATTCAGCGAGAGGAATTTCTTGTTATCAAACGTGTATTTATCGTTAAGCGCTTCCGTCCATTGTGTAGAATGAACTGATTGTATATTCACGGCAAGATGACATTGAAAGCGAAAAATGTGAATAGATTACATCATTCTACATAACTGCACGTGCACGACTCTTTGTCGTCTTATCAATTATGTAATCCCGTTACATATATCTCTGATATTTGTTTCTGCTTTACCTTTCCAGATCAAACCTTAATATGCTGGGATTATAAGTTATTGACATCAAATACTTATTTATCCTTTCATACGTTTTATAAGTCATATTCAAAATAAAAATCAATTAGTAGTTCAAAACTTGCAAGTACCATATTCATAAGTCTCAGTTTTTTATCACTTGAGTTTGGCTGAAAAGTTCAATGCATGAAACATTTATAAACAATAGCAAACTTTTTTGGATATTAAATTTCTTTATTCTGTAGAGGCGACGTTTCGAAATAGATACTAACGTCGTGTCGTTGACAAGCAAGTGATACTGTGATGGAGAGGAAGATAACATATACAAACATTGTTGTTACAATAAATTAGGATGAGTTGTTTATACAGCTGAATAGGTTGATGTACAAAGGTTGTTGAGGAGATTGAGCAGTTGATTAGAAGCCAGTTGTGATGAGCAAAGATAGCTAGAGATTTAACAATTTTGTTCACCAATCGTATAAGATATCCGTCAATGTAAGGGCTCGTGATGGGCGTGGCCAAAATCTCTAAACAGCACGTTTGATTTTTCGCTGAACAGCTTGGTCAGTTGATTGATCTAACAATAACCAATCGATACTGTGGCTCGTGATGGGCGTGGCCCAAATCTCTAAACAGCACGTTTGATATTTTGCAGGTTCACAACCTGAAATGAATTATAACAATTATGTTACTTACGTATAATGTAAGATTGTATTTAGTAACCTGAAGGTGTATAGAAATATTGAAAGGATTTACCAAGTATGTTCTCATGAATAAAACTAACGTAGGCGTGGCTACAATAATCAAGCTCCATCATGATATAACACATGTCACGGGAGAAACGTCAGAATGTAGCCGAAATTACCAGTATGTTATTCCAAGCTAAATTACCTTGATCTTGATTGATTGAATATTCACACGCATAATTGCCGTAACGCAAATTCTAATCTGTTTTGAACATACACATATGTCGACATATACACACAATTACACGGGCGTGACAATGAATCGTGTTGTCTATCTATTGCAGGTGTTTATTCTAGCAGGTGTCACGGATCAAACAGGAGTGCCGAATTACCCCAAGGGATTTACATTTCATGGTCAATTGAGTTTCTCAAATATTGTGTTACCATAGTCTGATTGAATGGTTATTTGCAAGAACATATGTGTATTTACTATAATTTTATTGACGACGGATCACAAGAGACCGGATCCATTGATATATATGACAATGGCATTGGATTATACCAGATTGTGTCAACGTGTTTAGCTAATTTTTGAATGAAAGCAATTTATATTCATGAAAGTACCTAATAACTGTAACGGATTACCGAATCATTGTTGTACGTGTAGAATATCAATACGAATATTTCAATACCCTTGCATGAAATATCATTGAAATGAATTAGATGCAAATTATGCCACACAATGTAACAAGTACAATAAGTATCTGTAACCATGTACAATGGATAGGTTTTTGCAGACTAGTTAGGTAAACTACATTGTATATCTTATCAATAACAACAATGACATGAATGTTTACTGTGGACAACAATATTAACCCAGGAAAGAGTTATAGTACAGAAGTTATAGATAAATGAAAATACTTCAACACTCTTCTATTGGCTTAGATATTATATTTACTTCGGTTGAAGTATGAATTAGAAGGAAATTGTTTTCTCCTAGCGGTGTGTAGCTCAAGGAGTTACCCACCTTGATAGGTGGCGTTGTTAGGGGTATTTAAAGGAAGTTTGTATTGAACTGTCATTCTCGCTAATTGCGCAGTTACGGCCACTTAAACTTTTGAAATGGACACCAACCAAAAGCTCGACGCCATCTTGAATCAACTTGAATCTAACAAAGAAGAAATTCATTCTGTTTTGGAGTCCAAGATCGGCGAATTGAGAGAAGAATTCGTCCATAATTCTCTGGAGATTAAGAAGCTTAAGGCTGAAAAGGATTACAGCTGGTCTAGAGAAGGCAATAAAATTCAACACAATTTCAACTTGGAATCCCTAGATTGCCTCAACCGAGTGCTTGCGTCTGTCAAAAACAAGCGTTTTGAAGAAATCGAGAGCCTAGTGACGTCAGAGGTGGAGCGGATTACGCAGAGGAACAAGCTCATAAAGATAGCCGATTCTTCCGACGGAGGTTGGGCGACGGTAAGGCAATATGTATCTAATGAACTTGCAGAGAACTCGGACGATGACAAACGAATCGCCCGTGCTGACAACAAAGCTGTCAGCAAGTTACGCCAAAAGCGTGGACGTCACGCTCCCTACCCGTCTAGGTCAGCTCGTCGAACGTCAACTTTCTCGAGGCCCGTGCAATCTGCTGCTCTTCTCGCTGCTACTGTGCAGCCTGTGCCCACTGTGTCAAACCAGCTTTTTCGTGGCTCCAGGAGGTCAGGATCGTGCTACGCGTGTGGAGAGTTCTCGCACTTCAGACGAGACTGTCCCTACGCCATGTCTGGATCGGGAGCCACGTCAGCACACGGATCGGGAGTCGGGACCTCGGCTCAGTCAAGCCAGTAAAGCAGACAGCGATATGTCAGTTAAGTATTCTGGTGCTCATGATTGTACTTATTCAACTAATTTGACTGAAAATTACTTTGAATACGAACAGGGTTCTTCAGAGATTATCGTCAGGGGTCGTCTCAAAGATAGCGTGCAGTTTTGGAAAGATATTGGAGCTTCTACTTTTGTTGTTGATATAATATCTAATGGTTATAAGAATCCATTTATCACCAAACCTCCTGATATGATTTCTAAAAATAATAAATCGGCACTGAAACATTCTGCTTTTGTTACAAAGGCTATCGATGAGCTGGTGAAGAAAAATCTGGTATGCAAGTGTGATACGCCCCCCACCGTGGTGAACCCGCTTTCAGTCTCCATACAGTCGTCTGGAAAGAAGCGTCTTATACTGGATCTTTCACGTGTTGATATATTTGTGCATAAAATCAGTGTGAAATATGAGGATTGGAATATAGCATAATCTTACATTGATATGAATGACTGGTTGATTAAATTCGACATCCATTCTGCCTACCATCATATAGACATATTCCCGCCACATACGGAGTTCCTAGGTTTTGCTTGGCGTGACCATAATGGTAATATGTCTTATTTTAAGTTCTTAGTTCTCCCATTCGGGTTGACTTCAGCGCCATACGTGTACACGAAAGTAACACGACAGTTGGTTAAAAAATGGCGATCAGAAGGGCACAGAGTTGTAACGTTTTTAGATGATGGCATATTGTCTGGTTGTTCTGAACTTGTTGCTTCCTCCAATGGTATAAGTATAAAGAAAGACTTGATATTGTCTGGTTTCGTACCAAAAGTAGAGAAATCGTTATGGCTACCTACACAATCTATGGAATGGCTTGGGTTTGTGATGGATACAAAGTCTCTCACTATGAGTGTTCCTGAACGGAAGATTGATAAGTTGAAGACCACTATCTCTCATGTTTTAAGTTTACATCCAAAATGGATTCACGTTCGATCCTTGGCTTCTGTCGTTGGTCAAATTGTCGCCATGAAGTTAGTGATAGGTCCAATATCACAATTAATGACAAGATCATTGAGTGTTGATATTGATAGTGCCTTTTCTTGGGAGAGTAAGATATCCCTATCTAGCAACAGTGTCGCACAGTTGACGTTTTGGAGAGACAACATTAGTGACTATGTGTCAAGGTCACTGGTTCAAACTGCTGTGACAAAGAGGTTGGTATACTCGGATGCCAGTAACAGTGGTTATGGGGGTTACTGTGTTGGTGTGAACGGGTCTGTGTCGCATGGCCAGTGGGACGAGTTTGAAGCCAAGAACAGTTCTACGTGGAGAGAACTTAAGGCAGTCAGTATGGTGCTCCTGAGTTTGGTGTCTACCTTGAATCATCAAAGGGTAAAATGGTTTACTGACAATCAAGGTGTTGTGAGCATAATAGAGAAAGGAAGTATGAAGACTTACCTACAGTCGCTAGCTGTGAGCATATTCAACACATGTATGAAAAATAACATAGAGTTACATGTCCAGTGGCTGCCAAGGTGTAAAAATCTCCAAGCTGACTACATCAGTCGTCTCGTAGATTATGATGACTGGGGTGTTTGTGAGACAGTGTTTCATACTATTGACAATGTGTTTGGTCCTCATGATGTTGATCGTTTTGCCTCATATTATAACACAAAACTTGAACTGTTTAATTCGAGATATAGTCACCCTGGATGCGCAGCTGTTGACTGTTTCACGGTTGATTGGAAAGGAACTACCAGCTGGATTGTTCCCCCTGTCTGCTTGATACCCAGAACTATCAAGTTTATGTCTGAATGTCATTGTGTCGGAACTTTAGTGATCCCAGAATGGAAATCGGCCTGCTTTTGGCCTCTAGTGTGTACAGATTCTCATTTCATTCCTCAAGTTAAATGCATGCGGTATCTGCCTACAGGGAAAGAATTCTATGTCCCCAGTAGAATTAAGGGTGGTTTGTTTGGAGAATGTGACTTACATTTCAACATGATTGCATTGATGCTTGATTTTAGTTAATTAGTCATGTTTGTGTGTTACAGGAGCGTTTTATGAAGCCTACAGGCAGGAGTTGGAGTGTTTGCCTGGAACTGTGGCTGATCTAGCGAGTGGCTTGCCAGACTTGTTGTCTGAGGCGAAGGCAGAGTCTACAAATAGAAAATACCGTTATGGTTTTGCAGCTTGGAAAAGGTGGGCTAGAAGCAATGATATGCCAGATAGTTTGCCTATTGCCCCTTTACATTGTGCTATCTATTTGTTGGCTGTTGTTCAGCAGAGTGATTCTATATCGCCTGTTTTATCTGCATTTTATAGCATACGACATGTTCATTGTAGTATAGCTTTGCTGAGTCCCACTGATAACTCCCTTGTTAGGAATGTTTTGGAGGCAGCTAAGAGGAAGCTTGCTAAACCTATTAAGAAGAAGGAGCCAATAGATATTGATATGTTGGAGCGTGTGTATGATTCTAGAATTGATGATCCTTCTGTATATAATTTGAGAATACTTGCTATGTGTTTGTTAGCATATGCCGGATTTTTTAGATCCGAGGAGCTGTTGCATATATCCAGATCAGATGTCATATTTTATCAATCTCATATGTGTTTGTTCATTGAGAAGTCAAAGACTGACATTTACAGAGATGGTGCGTGGTTGGTGATCGGCAGAACCAACACGAAGCTGTGTCCTGTTGCTTTTGTAGAAAAGAACCACCAGCTGCGTTAATTGACCCTGTTTCGGATGTGTATATATTTCGAAATCTTAGTAAGTGTGCTAACACATACAAACTGAGAAAGGAGAACAAACCTATTTCATATTCTAGGCTCAGAGAGGTTTTCATAGAAGCATTCAAACCATTTGTTGATGACATTAAGAAGTATGGGCTGCATAGTCTGCGAAGTGGAGGAGCGACTGCTGCTGCAAATAATGGCATCCCAGACCGTATGTTTAAACGTCATGGTCGTTGGCGTAGTGAAAAGGCTAAAGATGGATATATAAAAGATAGCCTTGACAATAGAATGAAAGTCTCCTTATCTCTAGGACTCTGACTTTCTTTGTGTTCTCGCTACCGTGCTGGCATAGCGTGTCCCGTTATAGCTCAATGTGTGTTGTGTTGTTTTTTATATTGAGTGGAACGGGGTCATTTAGGAGAAATTATATTTACTTCGGTTGAAGTATGAATTAGAAGGAAATTGTTTTCTCCTAGCGGTGTGTAGCTCAAGGAGTTACCCACCTTGATAGGTGGCGTTGTTAGGGGTATTTAAAGGAAGTTTGTATTGAACTGTCATTCTCGCTAATTGCGCAGTTACGGCCACTTAAACTTGATTTTCAGCCTGTTTATGGTTCATGATATATATTATACATATTCTTAAATATGCATGTACTTACACATATTTTGTGTGTTTCAGATTGCTTGACCGCAGTGGCTGACTGCTGGCAAGGCTGTAGAGTCATGGTAATACTGTCATGAGTTCAGGGATGTATATACATGTTCCCCCTGTGGCTGAAGAGCCATTATAATACGTATCATATATAATGAGGCTGGAAAGCCCTTATAATATTTCTTTTAGAAGAGATTATTGATGTGTACTGGTCATTGGCACTCGCTTTATGAGACTGAAGAGTCGTTATAATACTTATGTCTCGCTGTGAGTTGTGCTGAGAAGCCCTTATAATATCGTATGAATCTAAATGATTTTGCAATGTTCGGTGAGCTGAAGAGCCTTTATACTTGTATGTTTGATTACAATAATGTTTGCTGTGCTGAGAAGCCGTTATAATATCCAATTCAATGAGTATATATATTTGAACTGATTAAATTCATGTATAATTCCTCTATTTGGTATGATCATGCATATTTGTGCTTCGCTGTAAACCCTCCAGTGTGTGTTGCTGTTGCTTTCGTTGAGGGAACACGGTTCCAGAGTTTTCTTCTTAAAATAAGTTTATCTCTGGTTTTACGTGTCGGGCTTCAGCAGCCTATAAGTATGGTCATGAGTATGGTTAACGATAATGAGCGTTTGTAAATACATATATATAAGTTTGTACTGTTTGTACTGTTCTGAGTGTATACAGTGATGTTGTCGGAATACAAGCGTTTCGAAATAGATACTAACGTCGTGTCGTTGACAAGCAAGTGATACTGTGATGGAGAGGAAGATAACATATACAAACATTGTTGTTACAATAAATTAGGATGAGTTGTTTATACAGCTGAATAGGTTGATGTACAAAGGTTGTTGAGGAGATTGAGCAGTTGATTAGAAGCCAGTTGTGATGAGCAAAGATAGCTAGAGATTTAACAATTTTGTTCACCAATCGTATAAGATATCCGTCAATGTAAGGGCTCGTGATGGGCGTGGCCAAAATCTCTAAACAGCACGTTTGATTTTTCGCTGAACAGCTTGGTCAGTTGATTGATCTAACAATAACCAATCGATACTGTGGCTCGTGATGGGCGTGGCCCAAATCTCTAAACAGCACGTTTGATATTTTGCAGGTTCACAACCTGAAATGAATTATAACAATTATGTTACTTACGTATAATGTAAGATTGTATTTAGTAACCTGAAGGTGTATAGAAATATTGAAAGGATTTACCAAGTATGTTCTCATGAATAAAACTAACGTAGGCGTGGCTACAATAATCAAGCTCCATCATGATATAACACATGTCACGGGAGAAACGTCAGAATGTAGCCGAAATTACCAGTATGTTATTCCAAGCTAAATTACCTTGATCTTGATTGATTGAATATTCACACGCATAATTGCCGTAACGCAAATTCTAATCTGTTTTGAACATACACATATGTCGACATATACACACAATTACACGGGCGTGACAATGAATCGTGTTGTCTATCTATTGCAGGTGTTTATTCTAGCAGGTGTCACGGATCAAACAGGAGTGCCGAATTACCCCAAGGGATTTACATTTCATGGTCAATTGAGTTTCTCAAATATTGTGTTACCATAGTCTGATTGAATGGTTATTTGCAAGAACATATGTGTATTTACTATAATTTTATTGACGACGGATCACAAGAGACCGGATCCATTGATATATATGACAATGGCATTGGATTATACCAGATTGTGTCAACGTGTTTAGCTAATTTTTGAATGAAAGCAATTTATATTCATGAAAGTACCTAATAACTGTAACGGATTACCGAATCATTGTTGTACGTGTAGAATATCAATACGAATATTTCAATACCCTTGCATGAAATATCATTGAAATGAATTAGATGCAAATTATGCCACACAATGTAACAAGTACAATAAGTATCTGTAACCAGTACAATGGATAGGTTTTTGCAGACTAGTTAGGTAAACTACATTGTATATCTTATCAATAACAACAATGACATGAATGTTTACTGTGGACAACAATATTAACCCAGGAAAGAGTTATAGTACAGAAGTTATAGATAAATGAAAATACTTCAACACTCTTCTATTGGCTTAGATGTGCGTTGCGTCTTTGAAATAGTTACATAATCGTATGTAAACATGCAAAACAATAGGTATTGTAATATTTTAATTATTCTTTCTATACGCTCACTGCATAATACATATTCAGGCATTGCCTTTATTTACACAAAGTAAAACAGACACAAAATATTCAACGGATATATAGAAAAAGCGATTACTGCAGGTAAGCCTTTGATACCTATTTCTGACTGCTATCAAAACACCTTAAATACTTCCGGCCATCAACTCTATATGCAGCAACTCTCTAAAAAAAACATGCATCTCGCATGATAGATACCTAATTGTTTTAAATTATGTGTGTTTGTGATTCAATAGGCAGCACCCCTAAAACGCGTCTCTCGCTGTGAGAAGCTGTTAATCAGCTACCCCTAATACACGTCTCTCGCTGTGAGGAACTGGCAGTTAGCTGACCCCTATAAGCGTCTCTCGCTGTGAGCGAGAGATTAACGGCCCGCCTATACGCGTCTCTCGGCGTTAATGAGTTAACAAGAGCTGAAAGCTGGTCAAAGTGCCGTGGTGACCTTGAAAATAAGGTCAAGGTCATGCAATTCGACTGGTGTCTGCAAAGTCACTCATTGTAGGCTGGTACCAAAATTGAGCATCAAATGAACAATATGTGATTCCCCAGATGCAATGTACCTCCACATAAAACGACAGTCCATACTTCACTTCAGATGAGCAAAAATAAAAGCGTTTATAATAGGTGTACAATATCAATGTTAAATGTTAGATGCTTGCCGAAACCTAATAAATGTTTGCAACAGTATATTGTAAATTTTGAATACATTGTATATTGTTCGAGAGAGCATCAAGCTTCAGCGGGGACTATGCAGGAAGTGTCTACTAGACTGTCGTCTAATCACAGGAAACAGCTTGCTGGTTGTTTCCTCAACTGGTTTCAGCCATTGTATAGAACGGTCGCGCGGTAAGCGTGTATATCAGCTCACATAAGATTAACAATGTTATAATGTTTTAAATGGGAGTGAAATCAATAATCATCACGTTTGTATGTTAACCTGAAATAAAGATTCTAAATAAGGTTACACATCCATTATAACTACAAATACAAATATTATATACATCGAATGTTTTCATATTTGGTGATTAACAATATATGACCAAACATGAATAAGTTGAATGTAAGTAAACATACCCTAAAGTGGTTGGTCAGTGTACGAGCATCATGTCCAATAATAAAGAGCAGATCTGTCGTATATCTACCTCGAGTGAGAAGGAGGTTAAGTACGAAAGTGAATCATTGACCATCGAGTGAGGAAGAAATTTATATTTCCATCAGTAAAGCATTGACCATAGAGTGATCTAGAAAGTTATATTTCTATCAGTAAAGCATTGACCATCGAGTGACGTAGAAAGTTATATTTCAATCGATAAAGCATTGACCATCGAGTGACGTAGAAATTTATATTTCCATCTTAAAGCATTGACCATCGAGTGAGATAGAAAGTTATATTTCAACCATTAAAGCATTAACCATAGAGTGACGTAAAAAGTTATATTTCAACCAGTAAAGCATTGACCATAGAGTGACGTAGAAAGTTATATTTCAACCACTAAAGCATTGACCATAGAGTGACGTAGAAAGTTATATTTCAACCAGTAAAGCATTGACCATAGAGTGGCGTAGAAAGTTATATTTCAATCGATAAAGCATTGACCATCGAGTGACGTAGAAATTTTTATTATCATCTTAAAGCATTGACCATCGAGTGAGATAGAAAGTTATATTTCAACTATTAAAACATTGACCATAGAGTGACGTAGAAAGTTATATTTCAACCACTAAAGCATTGGCCATAGAGTGACGTAGAAAGTTATATTTCAACCACTAAAGCATTGACCATCGAGTGACGTAGAAAGTTATATTTCAATCGGTAAAGCATTGACCATCGAGTGACGTAAAAATTTATATTTCCATCTTGAAGCATTGACCATCGAGTGAGATAGAAAGTTATATTTCAATCTTAAAGCATTGACCATCGAGTGAGATAGAAAGTTATATTTCAACTATTAAAAAATTGACCATAGAGTGACGTAGAAAGTTATATTTCAACCACTAAAACATTGACCATAGAGTGACGTAGAAAGTTATATTTCAACCACAAAAGCATTGACCATCGAGTGCCGTAGAAAGTTATATTTCAAGCGGTAAATCATTGACCATCGAGTGACGTCGAAATTTATATATCCATCTTAAAGCATTGACCATCGAGTGAGCTAGAAAGTTATGTTTAAATCAATAAAGCATTGGCCATAGAGTGACGTAGAAAGTTATATTTCAACCAGTAAGGCATTGACCACAGAGTGACGTAGAAAGTTATATTTCAATCGGTAAAGCATTGACCATAGAGTGACGTAGAAAGTTATATTTCCACCAGTAAAGCATTGACCATCGAGTGACGTAGAAAGTTATATTTCCATCAGTAATCCATTGACCATTGAGTGACGTAGAAAGTTATATTTCCATCTCAAAGCATTGACCATCGAGTGAGATAGAAAGTTATAATTCAACCAGTAAAGCATTGACCATCGAGTGAGATAGAAAGTTATATTTCAACCAGTAAACCATTGACCATCGAGTGAGATAGAAAGTTATATCTCCTTCAGTAAAGCATTGACCTTCGAGTCAGGTAAAAAGTTATATTTCCATCAGTAAAGCATTGACCATCGAGTGAGATAGAAAGTTATATCTCCTTCAGTAAAGCATTGACCATCGAGTGAAGTAGAAAGTTATATTTCAATCGGTAAAGCATTGACCATCGAGTGACGAAGAAAGTTATATTTCCACCAGTAAAGCATTGACCATTGAGTGAAGTAGAAAGTTATATTTCAATCGGTAAACCTGGACCATTGAGTGAAGTAGAAAGTTATATTTCAATCAGTAAAGCATTGATCATAGAGTGAAGTAGAAAGTTATATTTCCGTCTTAAAGCATTGAACATAGAGTGAGATAGAAAGTTATATTTCAATCGGTAAAGCATTGACCATAGAGTGAGGTAGAATGTTATATTTCCTTCTTAAAGCATTGACCATAGAGTGAAGTAGAAAGTAATATTTCAATCGGTAAAGCATTGACCATAGAGTGAGATAGAAAGTTATATTTCAATCGGTAAAGCATTGACCATAGAGTGATGTAGAAAGTTATATTTCCATCACTAAAGCATTGACCATCGAGTGACGTAGAAAGTTATATTTCCACCAGTAAAGCATTGACCATAGACTGAGATAAAAAGGTATATTTCAATCGGTAAAGCATTGACCATCGAGTGTGGTAGAAAGTTATATTTCAACCAGTAAAGCATTGACCATCAAGTGACGTAGAAAGATATATTTCCAACATTAAAGCATTGACAATCGAGTGACGTAGAAAGGTATAATTCAACCAGTAAAGCATTGCCCATCGAGTGAGATAGAAAGTTATATTTCCACCAGTAAAGCATTGACCATAGAGTGAGGTAGAAATTTATATTTCCATCATTAAAGTATTGACCATCGAGTGACGTAGAAAGTTATATTTCAATCGGTAAAGCATAGACCATCGAGTGAGATAAAAAAGTATATTTCAATCGATAAAGCATTGACCATCGAGTGACGTAGAAAGTAAAATTTCAATCAGTAAAGCATTGACCATTGAGTGACGTAGAAAGTTATATTTCAACCAGTAAAGCATTGACCATAGAGTGACATAGAAAGTTATATTTCAAATAGTAAAGCATTGACCATCGAGTGACGTAGAAAGTTATATTTCCACCAGCAAAGCATTGACCATAGAGTGAGATAGAAAGTTATATTTCCATCAGTAAAGCATTGACCATAGAGTGAGATAAAAAAAAGTATATTTCCATCAGTAAAGCATTGACCATAGAGTGACGTAGAAAGTTATATTTCAACCAGTAAAGCATTGACCATCAAGTGACGTAGAAAGTTATATTTCCATCATTAAAGCATTGACAATCGAGTGACGTAGAAAATTATAATTCAACCAGTAAAGCATTGACCATCGAGTGAGATAGAAAGTTATATTTCCACCAGTAAAGCATTGACCATAGAGTGAGGTAGAAATTTATATTTCCATCAGTAAAGTATTGACCATCGAGTGAGATAGAAAGTTATATTTCAATCGGTAAAGCATTGACCATAGAGTGACGTAGAAATTTATATTTCCATCAGTAAAGCATTGCCCATCGATTCAGGTAGAAAGTTATATTTCCATCAGTAAAGCACTGACCATCGAGTGACGTAGAAAGTTATATTTCAACCAGTAAAGCATTGACCATCGATTGAGGTTGAAAGTTATATTACTAAATATTAAACTTTAAAATAAAAGTACGTTTTCTCTTAAATAATACTGCAATAAATTACATACCCCATGTCTTGTATATCCTAAGGTATCTAAACAATGTGTATCCTGTTCTCGACTTGGAATGCACTAACGAGCGAAAGGAAGTAAACAGTAGGGTTCATCATATGATTTTCATTATTCAAATAGTTTCCGACCTCAATTAGAGATATCTTAAAACTGAAGGACTGACATTTACTCACCAGTCAAATAATTCTTCTACGTGTATTTTTGGTAATTTAAAAAAAATAACATAACTTTAAATTAAAATTCAAGAATTCTTACAAGTTAAAGTTGATAACATCGACATATAAGACATATTCTGTGCGAAATTCAACAAATGTGACTCATTCTGCACACATTTACAACATTTTTAAATATGGTTTGGGTCATGTTGATGAAAATGTCATTTCTTAACCCTGTCTTGATTACACAAAGAAAGTTTAACTAAGAACTGAATTAACCAGTCACAAATCACAAATCAATTCATTGAAACAACTACAGGTACGTATGTGTTAATTATCGTGCCATAATCAAATTCATCTAATTTCTTTTGAAATATTGAATTAATCGAAACTAACTAAGGTGTCTACTTTATTTTACCCAGTAGCTGATTAAAAGGATCCAAAGAAAAATACATTTCAATATCTGTCCAATTCAAACCAGATATATTATTGCGTACTTCTGTTTTCAGAAATCAATAACGTACACGACTTAAGATCAAACTCTATAATATGATTAAATCATGAACTGTTCCCGTTTTAAAGAGTCCCTCGTCGAACGTATAATAACAACGGTATAACCAACCACATCTCCAACACATTTCTGTACAGACCGCACAACTAGGTCCTGATTCCTTCCCTTGCTCGTTATAGCAGACCTCGTGTTAAAAGCACATCTGTCCAAGGGAATTCTCGCCTCTTTGCCCTTTAAAGGTACATCCATTGTGTTTCGTAAAAAATTAGTTGGCTTAAATACGTTCCGACTCACCATATGTGCTGTTTACAATACAAATAAATTCACTCAGCTTGCATATTCATCTCCAATCGCAAAATATATCATAATTACTAGTTTCCAATTAAAATCGAGTAACATCGTTATGCATGTGTAGAAACCGAAACTGCACGCCCCATTTACATGCATAGTAGTTATATGACCTACTTAACATGATCAACCTTAATTTATCATTTTGTCTGTTATAAATAAGATTTCAAAATTACGTTTGCTCATTGGCGTGCGCTACACGCAGAGCATTGTCCGATTTTCGATAAAAAAATAACTACTTTTACCTTCATATCGTCAATATACTAAATCGACTATCATCAAAATGATGTTTTTCGGTAACAATCGATACTTCTCGATAAAGTAACACATTTTTTAACATTTGGAATATGTGACCCCAAACAACACAATGGATGAGAACTGTGCACTTAACATTCCAATAGTATGTCCATGTTCAGAAGTCCACAAGTCTCGCCTAACGAGGTTAACCTGTAGAGCTAGGGATATGTCAGTAAGTGAATTATCATTATATCGTGCTACAGTAAACAGGGAAGTATCATTATATCAGACTACAGTACACAGTGAAGTATCATTATATCAGACTACAGTACATAGTGAATTATCATTCTATCATGTTACAGTACATAGTGACTTATCATTATATCATGCTACAGTAAACATTGAATTATCATTACATCAAGCTAAAGTACACAGTGAATTATCATTATATCATGCTACAGTAAACATTGAATTATCATTACATCAAGCTTAAGTACACAGTGAATTATCATTATATCATGCTACAGTACATAGTGAATTATCATTATATCAAGCTAAAGTACACAGTGAATCATCATTATATCATGCTACAGTATACAGTGAATTATCATTATATCAAGCTGAAGTACACAGTGAATCATCATTATATCATGCTACAGTATACAGTGAATTATCATTATATAAAGCTAAAGTACACAGTGAATCATCATTATATCATGCTACAGTATACAGTGAATTATCATTATATCAGACTACAGTACACAGTGAAGTATCATTATATCAGACTACAGTACATAGTGAATTATCATTCTATCATGTTACAGTACATAGTGACATATCATTATATCATGCTATAGTAAACATTGATTAACATTACATCAAGCTAAAGTACACAGTGAATTATCATTATATCATGCTACAGTACATAGTGAATTATCATTATATCAAGCTAAAGTACACAGTGAATCATCATTATATCATGCTACAGTATACAGTGAATTATCATTATATCATGCTACAGTATACATTGAATTATCATTATTTCATGCTACAGTACATAGTGAATTATCATTATATCAAGCTAAACTACACAGTGAATCATCATTATATCATGCTACAGGACACAGTGAATTATCATTATATCATGCTACAGTACACAGTGAATTATCATTATATCAAGCTAAAGTACACAGTGAATTATCATTATATCATGCTAAAGTACACAGTGAATTATCATTATATCATGCTACAGTACATAGTGACTTATCATTATATCATGCTACAGTACACAGTGAATTATCATTATATCAAGCTACAGTACACAGTGAATTATCATTCTATCATGCTACAGTCCATAGTGACTTATCATTATATCATGCTACAGTACACAGTGAATTATCTTTATATCAAGCTACAATACATAGTGAATTATCATTATATCAAGCTAAAGTACACATTGAATTATCATTATATCATGCTACAGTACAAGTTGAATTATCATTATATCATGCTACAGTACATAGTGACTTATCATTATATCATGCTACAGTACACAGTGAATTATCATTATATCAAGCTACAGTACACAGTGAATTATCATTCTATCATGCTACAGTACACATTGAATTATCATTATATCATGCTACAGTATACAGTGAATTATGATTATATTATGCTACAGTACATAGTGACTTATCATTATATCATGCTACAGTATACAGTGAAATATCATTATAGCATGCTACAGTACACAGTGAATTGTCATTATATTATGCTAAAGTACACATTGAATTATCATTATATCATGCTACAGTACACGTTGAATTATCATTATATCATGCTACAGTACATAGTGGCTTATCATTATATCATGCTACAGTACGCAGAGAATTACCATTATATCAAGCTACAGTACACAGTGAATTATCATTGTATCATGCTACAGTACACGTTGAATTATCATTATATCATGCTACAGTACACAGTGAATAATTATTATATCATGCTACAGTACACATTGAATTATCATTCTGTCATGCTACAGTACATATATAGTGACTTATCATTATATCATGCTACAGTACACAGTGAATTATCATTATATCATGCTACAGTATACAGTGAATTATCATTATATCATGTTACAGTACACACTGAATTATCATTATATTATGCTACAGTGCACAGTGAATTTTCATTATATCATGCTAAAGTGCACAGTGAATTATCATTATATCATGCTACAGGACACAGTGAATTATCATTATATCATGCTACAGTGCACAGTGAATTATCATTATATCAAGCTACAGTATAAAGTGAATTATCATTATATCATGCTACAGTGCACAATGAATTATCATTATATCATGCTACAGTGCACCGTGAATTATCATTATATCATGCTTCAGGACACAGTGAATTATCATTATATCAAGCTACAGTACATAGTGAATTATCATTATATCATGCTACAGTACATAGTGAATTATCATTATATCAAGCTAAACTACACAGTGAATCATCATTATATCATGCTACAGGACACAGTGAATTATCATTATATCATGCTACAGTACACAGTGAATTATCATTATATCAAGCTAAAGTACACATTGAATTATCATTATATCATGCTAAAGTACACAGTGAATTATCATTATATCATGCTACAGTACATAGTGACTTATCATTATATCATGCTACAGTACACAGTGAATTATCATTATATCAAGCTACAGTACACAGTGAATTATCATTCTATCATGCTACAGTCCATAGTGACTTATCATTATATCATGCTACAGTACACAGTGAATTATCTTTATATCAAGCTACAATACATAGTGAATTATCATTATATCAAGCTAAAGTACACATTGAATTATCATTATATCATGCTACAGTACAAGTTGAATTATCATTATATCATGCTACAGTACATAGTGACTTATCATTATATCATGCTACAGTACACAGTGAATTATCATTATATCAAGCTACAGTACACAGTGAATTATCATTCTATCATGCTACAGTACACATTGAATTATCATTATATCATGCTACAGTATACAGTGAATTATGATTATATTATGCTACAGTACATAGTGACTTATCATTATATCATGCTACAGTAAACAGTGAAATATCATTATAGCATGCTACAGTACACAGTGAATTGTCATTATATTATGCTAAAGTACACATTGAATTATCATTATATCATGCTACAGTACACGTTGAATTATCATTATATCATGCTACAGTACATAGTGGCTTATCATTATATCATGCTACAGTACGCAGTGAATTACCATTATATCAAGCTACAGTACACAGTGAATTATCATTGTATCATGCTACAGTACACGTTGAATTATCATTATATCATGCTACAGTACACAGTGAATAATTATTATATCATGCTACAGTACACAGTGAATTATCATTATATCATGCTACAGTATACAGTGAATTATCATTATATCATGCTACAGTACACAGTGAATTATCATTATATCATGCTACAGTATACAGTGAATTATCATTATATCATGTTACAGTACACACTGAATTATCATTATATTATGCTACAGTGCACAGTGAATTTTCATTATATCATGCTAAAGTGCACAGTGAATTATCATTATATCATGCTACAGGACACAGTGAATTATCATTATATCATGCTACAGTGCACAGTGAATTATCATTATATCAAGCTACAGTATAAAGTGAATTATCATTATATCATGCTACAGTGCACAATGAATTATCATTATATCATGCTACAGTGCACCGTGAATTATCATTATATCATGCTTCAGGACACAGTGAATTATCATTATATCAAGCTACAGTACACAGTGAATCATCATTATATCATGCTACAGTATACAGTGAATTATCATTATATCAAGCTAAAGTACACAGTGAATCATCATTATATCATGCTACAGTATACAGTGAATTATCATTATATAAAGCTAAAGTACACAGTGAATCATCATTATATCATGCTACAGTATACAGTGAATTATCATTATATCAGACTACAGTACACACTGAAGTATCATTATATCGTGCTACAGTACATAGTGAATTATCATTCTATCATGTTACAGTACATAGTGACTTATCATTATATCATGCTATAGTAAACATTGATTAACATTACATCAAGCTAAAGTACACAGTGAATTATCATTATATCATGCTACAGTACATAGTGAATTATCATTATATCAAGCTAAAGTACACAGTGAATCATCATTATATCATGCTACAGGACACAGTGAATTATCATTATATCATGCTACAGTATACAGTGAATTATCATTATATCAAGCTACAGTACATAGGGAATTATCATTATATCATGCTACAGGACACAGTGAATTATCATTATTTCATGCTACAGTACATAGTGAATTATCATTATATCAAGCTAAACTACACAGTGAATCATCATTATATCATGCTACAGGACACAGTGAATTATCATTATATCATGCTACAGTACACAGTGAATTATCATTATATCAAGCTAAAGTACACAGTGAATTATCATTATATCATGCTAAAGAACACAGTGAATCATCATTATATCATGCTACAGTACACAGTGAATTATCATTATATCAAGCTACAGTACACAGTGAATTATCATTCTATCATGCTACAGTCCATAGTGACTTATCATTTTATCATGCTACAGTACACAGTGAATTATCTTTATATCAAGCTACAATACATAGTGAATTATCATTATATCAAGCTAAAGTACACATTGAATTATCATTATATCATGCTACAGTACACGTTGAATTATCATTATATCATGCTACAGTACATAGTGACTTATCATTATATCATGCTACAGTACACAGTGAATTATCATTATATCAAGCTACAGTACACAGTGAATTATCATTCTATCATGCTACAGTACACATTGAATTATCATTATATCATGCTACAGTATACAGTGAATTATGATTATATCATGCTACAGTACATAGTGACTTATCATTATATCATGCTACAGTATACAGTGAAATATCATTATAGCATGCTACAGTACACAGTGAATTGTCATTATATTATGCTAAAGTACACATTGAATGATCATTATATCATGCTACAGTACACATTGAATTATCATTATATCATGCTACAGTACATAGTGGCTTATCATTATATCATGCTACAGTACACAGTGAATTACCATTATATCAAGCTACAGTACACAGTGAATTATCATTGTATCATGCTACAGTACACGTTGAATTATCATTATATCATGCTACAGTACACAGTGAATAATTATTATATCATGCTACAGTACACATTGAATTATCATTCTGTCATGCTACAGTACATATATAGTGACTTATCATTATATCATGCTACAGTACACAGTGAATTATCATTATATCATGCTACAGTATACAGTGAATTATCATTATATCATGTTACAGTACACACTGAATTATCATTATATTATGCTACAGTGCACAGTGTATTTTCATTATATCATGCTAAAGTGCACAGTGAATTATCATTATATCATGCTACAGGACACAGTGAATTATCATTATATCATGCTACAGTGCACAGTGAATTATCATTATATCAAGCTACAGTATAAAGTGAATTATCATTATATCATGCTACAGTGCACAATGAATTATCATTATATCATGCTACAGTGCACCGTGAATTATCATTATATCATGCTACAGAACATAGTGAATTATCATTATATCATGCTACAGTACACAGTGAATTATCATTATATCATGCTTCAGTATACAGTGAAATATCATTATATCAAGCTACAGTACATAGGGTATTATCATTATATCATGCTACAGTACATAGTGAATTATCATTATATCATGCTACAGGACACAGTGAATAATCATTATATCATGCTACAGTACACAGTGAATTATCATTATATCATGCTACAGTACACAGTGAATTATCATTATATCATGCTACAGTACACGTTGAATTATCATTATATCATGCTACAGGACACAGTGAATTATCATTATATCGTGCTACAGTACACAGTGAATTATCATTGTATCATGCTACAGTACACATTGAATTATCATTATATCACGCTACAGTACACATTGAATTATCATTATATCGTGCAACAGTACAGAGAGAAGTATCATTATATCATGCTACAGCATACAGTGAATTATTATTATATCATGCTACAGAACACAGTGAGTTATCATTATATCATCCTCAGTGCACAGTGAATTATCATTATATCAAGCTACAGTACACAGTGAATTATCATTGTATCATGCTACAGTACACATTGAATTATCATTATATCATGCTACAGTACACAGTGAATTATCATTATATCATGCTTCAGTACACATTGAATTATCATTATATCGTGCAACAGTACACAGAGAAGTATCATTATATCATGCTACAGCATACAGTGAATTATTATTATATCATGCTACAGAACATAGTGAATTATCATTATATCATGCTACAGTACACAGTGAGTTATCATTATATCATCCTCAGTGCACAGTGAATTATCATTATATCAAGCTACAGTACACAGTGAATTATCATTGTATCATGCTACAGTACACATTGAATTATCATTATATCATGCTACAGTACACAGTGAATTATCATTATATCATGCTTCAGTACACATTGAATTATCATTATATCGTGCAACAGTACACAGAGAAGTATCATTATATCATGCTACAGCATACAGTGAATTATTATTATATCATGCTACAGAACATAGTGAATTATCATTATATCATGCTACAGTACACAGTGAGTTATCATTATATTATCCTCAGTACACAGTGAATTATCATTATATCATGCTCCAGTACACACTAAATTATTGTTATATCATGCTACAGTACACAGGCAACTATCATTATATTATTCTCTGTACACAGTGAATTATCATTATATCATGCTACAGAACACAGCGAATTATCATTATATTATCCTCAGTACACAGTGAATTATCATTATATTGTGCTACAGTACACAGTGAATTGTCATTATATCATGCTACAGTACACAGTGAATTATCATTATATTATCCTCAGTACACAGTGAATTATCATTATATTGTGCTACAGTACACAGTGAATTATCATTATATTATCCTCAGTACACAGTGAATTATCATTATATCCCACCAGCTTATCCATGAACTTAACCTTTGTATCTCAGCTATTGGTGCCTGGCTCTGACCCCCAACAGCTTATCCATGTATCTCAGCTATTGGTCCCTGGTTCTGACTCCCAACAACTTATCCATGTATCTCGGCTATTGGTGCCTGGTTCTGACTCCCAACAACTTATCCATGTATCTCAGCTATTGGTGCCTGGTTCTGACTCCCAACAACTTATCCATGTATCTCAGCTATTGGTGCCTGGCTCTGACCCCCAACAGCTTATCCATGTATCTCAGCTATTGGTGCCTGGTTCTGACTCCCAACAACTTATCCATGTATCTCGGCTATTGGTGCCTGGTTCTGACTCCCAACAACTTATCCATGTATCTCAGCTATTGGTGCCTGGCTCTGACCCCCAACAGCTTATCCATGTATCTCAGCTATTGGTGCCTGGTTCTGACTCCCAACAGCTTATCCATGTATCTCAGCTATTGGTCCCTGGTTCTGACTCCCAACAACTTATCCATGTATCTCAGCTATTGGTCCCTGGTTCTGACTCCCAACAACTTATCCATGTATCTCAGCTATTGGTGCCTGGTTCTGACTCCCAACAACTTATCCATGTATCTCAGCTATTGGTGCCTGGCTCTGACCCCCAACAGCTTATCCATGTATCTCAGCTATTGGTGCCTGGTTCTGACTCCCAACAACTTATCCATGTATCTCGGCTATTGGTGCCTGGTTCTGACTCCCAACAACTTATCCATGTATCTCAGCTATTGGTGCCTGGCTCTGACCCCCAACAGCTTATCCATGTATCTCAGCTATTGGTGCCTGGCTCTGACTCCCAACAACTTATCCATGTATCTCAGCTATTGGTGCCTGGCTCTGACTCCCAACAACTTATCCATGTATCTCAGCTATTGGTGCCTGGCTCTGACCCCCAACAGCTTATCCATGTATCTCAGCTATTGGTCCCTGGTTCTGACTCCCAACAACTTATCCATGTATCTCAGCTATTGGTGCCTGGCTCTGACTCCCAACAACTTATCCATGTATCTCAGCTATTGGTGCCTGGCTCTGACTCCCAACAACTTATCCATGTATCTCAGCTATTGGTGCCTGGTTCTGACTCCCAACAACTTATCCATGTATCTCAGCTATTGGTGCCTGGTTCTGACCCCCAACAGCTTATCCATGTATCTCAGCTATTGGTGCCTGGCTCTGACTCCCAACAACTTATCCATGTATCTCAGCTATTGGTCCCTGGCTCTGACTCCCAACAGCTTATCCATGTATCTCAGCTATTGGTGCCTGGCTCTGACTCCCAACAACTTATCCATGTATCTCAGCTATTGGTCCCTGGTTCGGACTCCCAACAGCTTATCCATGTATCTCAGCTATTG
The DNA here is from genome assembly GCA_936450465.1 of Gibbula magus. Lineage (NCBI taxonomy): Eukaryota > Metazoa > Mollusca > Gastropoda > Trochida > Trochidae > Gibbula > Gibbula magus. The sequence goes on along the minus strand of OW388295.1, from coordinate 82,910,760 downwards.
GTCCCTGGTTCGGACTCCCAACAACTTATCCATGTATCTCAGCTATTGGTCCCTGGCTCTGACTCCCAACAGCTTATCCATGTATCTCAGCTATTGGTCCCTGGTTCGGACTCCCAACAGCTTATCCATGTATCTCAGCTATTGGTGCCTGGTTCTGACTCCCAACAGCTTATCCATGTATCTCAGCTATTGGTGCCTGGTTCTGACTCCAACCAACTTATCCATGTATCTCAGCTATTGGTGCCTGGTTCTGACTCCCAACAGCTTATCCATGTATCTCAGCTATTGGTGCCTGGCTCTGACCCCCCAACAACTTATCCATGTATCTCAGCTATTTGTGCCTGGCTCTGACCCCCCAACAACTTATCCATGTATCTCAGCTATTGGTGCCTGGCTCTGACTCCCAACAGCTTATCCATGTATCTCAGCTATTTGTGCCTGGTTCTGACTCCCAACAGCTTATCCATGTATCTCAGCTATTGGTCCCTGGTTCTGACTCCCAACAGCTTATCCATGTATCTCAGCTATCGGTGCCTGGTTCTGACTCCCACCAACTTATCCATGTATCTCAGCTATTGGTGCCTGGCTCTGACCCCCAACAGCTTATCCATGTATCTCAGCTATTGGTGCCTGGTTCTGACTCCCAACAGCTTATCCATGTATCTCAGCTATTGGTGCCTGGTTCTGACTCCCAACAACTTATCCATGTATCTCAGCTATTGGTGCCTGGCTCTGACTCCCAACAGCTTATCCATGGATCTCAGCTATTGGTCCCTGGTTCTGACTCCCACCAACTTATCCATGTATCTCAGCTATTGGTGCCTGGCTCTGACTCCCAACAGCTTATCCATGTATCTCAGCTATTGGTCCCTGGTTCTGACTCCCACCAACTTATCCATGTATCTCAGCTATTGGTGCCTGGTTCTGACCCCCCAACAGCTTATCCATGTATCTCAGCTATTGGTGCCTGGCTCTGACTCCCAACAACTTATCCATGTATCTCAGCTATTTGTGCCTGGCTCTGACCCCCCAACAACTTATCCATGTATCTCAGCTATTGGTGCCTGGTTCTGACTCCCAACAGCTTATCCATGTATCTCAGCTATTGGTCCCTGGTTCTGACTCCCACCAACTTATCCATGTATCTCAGCTATTGGTGCCTGGCTCTGACTCCCAACAGCTTATCCATGTATCTCAGCTATTGGTCCCTGGTTCTGACTCCCACCAACTTATCCATGTATCTCAGCTATTGGTGCCTGGTTCTGACCCCCCAACAGCTTATCCATGTATCTCAGCTATTGGTGCCTGGCTCTGACTCCCAACAACTTATCCATGTATCTCAGCTATTTGTGCCTGGCTCTGACCCCCCAACAACTTATCCATGTATCTCAGCTATTGGTGCCTGGTTCTGACTCCCAACAGCTTATCCATGTATCTCAGCTATCGGTGCCTGGTTCTGACTCCCAACAACTTATCCATGTATCTCAGCTATTGGTCCCTGGTTCTGACTCCCAACAGCTTATCCATGTATCTCAGCTATTGGTGCCTGGTTCTGACTCCCAACAACTTATCCATGTATCTCAGCTATTGGTGCCTGGTTCTGACTCCCAACAACTTATCCATGTATCTCGGCTATTGGTGCCTGGCTCTGACCCCCAACAGCTTATCCATGTATCTCAGCTATTGGTGCCTGGTTCTGACTCCCAACAACTTATCCATGTATCTCAGCTATTGGTGCCTGGTTCTGACTCCCAACAACTTATCCATGTATCTCAGCTATTGGTGCCTGGCTCTGACTCCCAACAACTTATCCATGTATCTCAGCTATTGGTCCCTGGTTCGGACTCCCAACAGCTTATCCATGTATCTCAGCTATTGGTGCCTGGTTCTGACTCCCAACAACTTATCCATGTATCTCAGCTATTGGTGCCTGGTTCTGACTCCCAACAACTTATCCATGTATCTCGGCTATTGGTGCCTGGCTCTGACCCCCAACAGCTTATCCATGTATCTCAGCTATTGGTGCCTGGTTCTGACTCCCAACAACTTATCCGTGTATCTCAGCTATTGGTGCCTGGTTCTGACTCCCAACAACTTATCCATGTATCTCAGCTATTGGTGCCTGGTTCTGACTCCCAACAACTTATCCATGTATCTCAGCTATTGGTGCCTGGTTCTGACTCCCAACAACTTATCCATGTATCTCGGCTATTGGTGCCTGGCTCTGACCCCCAACAGCTTATCCATGTATCTCAGCTATTGGTGCCTGGTTCTGACTCCCAACAACTTATCCGTGTATCTCAGCTATTGGTGCCTGGTTCTGACTCCCAACAACTTATCCATGTATCTCGGCTATTGGTGCCTGGCTCTGACCCCCAACAGCTTATCCATGTATCTCGGCTATTGGTGCCTGGCTCTGACTCCCACCAACTTATCCATGTATCTCAGCTATTGGTGCCTGGTTCTGACTCCCAACAACTTATCCATGTATCTCAGCTATTGGTGCCTGGTTCTGACTCCCAACAACTTATCCATGTATCTCGGCTATTGGTGCCTGGCTCTGACCCCCAACAGCTTATCCATGTATCTCAGCTATTGGTGCCTGGTTCTGACTCCCAACAACTTATCCGTGTATCTCAGCTATTGGTGCCTGGTTCTGACTCCCAACAACTTATCCATGTATCTCAGCTATTGGTGCCTGGTTCTGACTCCCAACAACTTATCCATGTATCTCAGCTATTGGTGCCTGGTTCTGACTCCCAACAACTTATCCATGTATCTCGGCTATTGGTGCCTGGCTCTGACCCCCAACAGCTTATCCATGTATCTCAGCTATTGGTGCCTGGTTCTGACTCCCAACAACTTATCCGTGTATCTCAGCTATTGGTGCCTGGTTCTGACTCCCAACAACTTATCCATGTATCTCGGCTATTGGTGCCTGGCTCTGACCCCCAACAGCTTATCCATGTATCTCAGCTATTGGTGCCTGGCTCTGACTCCCACCAACTTATCCATGTATCTCAGCTATTGGTGCCTGGCTCTGACCCCCAACAGCTTATCCATGTATCTCAGCTATTGGTGCCTGGCTCTGACTCCCAACAACTTATCCATGTATCTCAGCTATTGGTGCCTGGTTCTGACTCCCACCAACTTATCCATGTATCTCAGCTATTGGTGCCTGGCTCTGACTCCCACCAACTTATCCATGTATCTCAGCTATTGGTGCCTGGCTCTGACCCCCAACAGCTTATCCATGTATCTCAGCTATTGGTGCCTGGTTCTGACCCCCCAACAACTTATCCATGTATCTCAGCTATCGGTCCCTGGCTCTGACTCCCAACAACTTATCCATGTATCTCAGCTATTGGTGCCTGGTTCTGACTCCCAACAACTTATCCATGTATCTCAGCTATTGGTGCCTGGTTCTGACTCCCAACAGCTTATCCATGTATCTCAGCTATTGGTGCCTGGTTCTGACCCCCCAACAACTTATCCATGTATCTCAACTATCGGTGCCTGGTTCTGACTCCCAACAACTTATCCATGTATCTCAGCTATTGGTGCCTGGTTCTGACTCCCAACAACTTATCCATGTATCTCAGCTATTGGTGCCTGGTTCTGACTCCCAACAGCTTATCCATGGATCTCAGCTATTGGTGCCTGGTTCTGACTCCCAACAACTTATCCATGTATCTCGGCTATTGGTGCCTGGCTCTGACCCCCAACAGCTTATCCATGTATCTCAGCTATTGGTGCCTGGCTCTGACTCCCACCAACTTATCCATGTATCTCAGCTATTGGTGCCTGGCTCTGACTCCCAACAACTTATCCATGTATCTCGGCTATTGGTGCCTGGCTCTGACTCCCAACAGCTTATCCATGTATCTCAGCTATTGTTGCCTGGTTCTGACTCCCAACAACTTATCCATGTATCTCGGCTATTGGTGCCTGGCTCTGACCCCCAACAGCTTATCCATGTATCTCAGCTATTGGTGCCTGGCTCTGACTCCCACCAACTTATCCATGTATCTCAGCTATTGGTGCCTGGCTCTGACCCCCAACAGCTTATCAATGTATCTCAGCTATTGGTGCCTGGTTCGGACTCCCAACAACTTATCCATGTATCTCAGCTATTGGTCCCTGGTTCTGACTCCCAACAGCTTATCCATGTATCTCAGCTATTGGTGCCTGGCTCTGACTCCCAACAACTTATCCATGTATCTCAGCTATTGGTGCCTGGTTCTGACTCCCAACAACTTATCCATGTATCTCAGCTATTGGTGCCTGGTTCTGACCCCCCAACAGATTATCCATGTATCTCAACTATCGGTGCCTGGTTCTGACTCCCAACAACTTATCCATGTATCTCAGCTATTGGTGCCTGGTTCTGACTCCCAACAACTTATCCATGTATCTCAGCTATTGGTGCCTGGTTCTGACTCCCAACAGCTTATCCATGGATCTCAGCTATTGGTGCCTGGTTCTGACTCCCAACAACTTATCCATGTATCTCAGCTATTTGTGCCTGGCTCTGACTCCCAACAACTTATCCATGTATCTCAGCTATTGGTGCCTGGTTCTGACTCCCAACAGCTTATCCATGGATCTCAGCTATTGGTGCCTGGTTCTGACTCCCAACAACTTATCCATGTATCTCAGCTATTGGTGCCTGGTTCTGACTCCCAACAGCTTATCCATGTATCTCAGCTATTGGTGCCTGGCTCTGACTCCCAACAACTTATCCATGTATCTCAGCTATTGGTGCCTGGTTCTGACTCCCAACAACTTATCCATGTATCTCAGCTATTGGTGCCTGGTTCTGACCCCCCAACAGCTTATCCATGTATCTCAACTATCGGTGCCTGGTTCTGACTCCCAACAACTTATCCATGTATCTCAGCTATTGGTGCCTGGTTCTGACTCCCAACAACTTATCCATGTATCTCAGCTATTGGTGCCTGGTTCTGACTCCCAACAGCTTATCCATGGATCTCAGCTATTGGTGCCTGGTTCTGACTCCCAACAACTTATCCATGTATCTCAGCTATTTGTGCCTGGCTCTGACTCCCAACAACTTATCCATGTATCTCAGCTATTGGTGCCTGGTTCTGACTCCCAACAGCTTATCCATGGATCTCAGCTATTGGTGCCTGGTTCTGACTCCCAACAACTTATCCATGTATCTCAGCTATTGGTGCCTGGTTCTGACTCCCAACAACTTATCCATGTATCTCAGCTATTGGTGCCTGGCTCTGACTCCCAACAACTTATCCATGTATCTCAGCTATTGGTGCCTGGTTCTGACTCCCAACAACTTATCCATGTATCTCAGCTATTGGTGCCTGGTTCTGACTCCCAACAACTTATCCATGTATCTCGGCTATTGGTGCCTGGCTCTGACCCCCAACAGCTTATCCATGTATCTCAGCTATTGGTGCCTGGTTCTGACTCCCAACAACTTATCCGTGTATCTCAGCTATTGGTGCCTGGTTCTGACTCCCAACAACTTATCCATGTATCTCCGCTATTGGTGCCTGGCTCTGACCCCCAACAGCTTATCCATGTATCTCGGCTATTGGTGCCTGGCTCTGACTCCCACCAACTTATCCATGTATCTCAGCTATTGGTGCCTGGTTCTGACTCCCAACAACTTATCCATGTATCTCAGCTATTGGTGCCTGGTTCTGACTCCCAACAGCTTATCCATGTATCTCAGCTATTGGTGCCTGGTTCTGACTCCCAACAACTTATCCATGTATCTCAGCTATTGGTGCCTGGTTCTGACTCCCAACAACTTATCCATGTATCTCAGCTATTGGTGCCTGGTTCTGACTCCCAACAGCTTATCCATGGATCTCAGCTATTGGTGCCTGGTTCTGACTCCCAACAACTTATCCATGTATCTCAGCTATTTGTGCCTGGCTCTGACTCCCAACAACTTATCCATGTATCTCAGCTATTGGTGCCTGGTTCTGACTCCCAACAGCTTATCCATGGATCTCAGCTATTGGTGCCTGGCTCTGACTCCCAACAACTTATCCATGTATCTCAGCTATTGGTGCCTGGTTCTGACTCCCAACAACTTATCCATGTATCTCAGCTATTTGTGCCTGGCTCTGACTCCCAACAACTTATCCATGTATCTCAGCTATTGGTGCCTGGTTCTGACTCCCAACAGCTTATCCATGGATCTCAGCTATTGGTGCCTGGCTCTGACTCCCAACAACTTATCCATGGATCTCAGCTATTGGTGCCTGGCTCTGACTCCCAACAGCTTATCCATGTATCTCAGCTATTGGTCCCTGGTTCTGACTCCCACCAACTTATCCATGTATCTCAGCTATTGGTGCCTGGCTCTGACTCCCAACAGCTTATCCATGTATCTCAGCTATTGGTCCCTGGTTCTGACTCCCACCAACTTATCCATGTATCTCAGCTATTGGTGCCTGGCTCTGACCCCCCAACAGCTTATCCATGTATCTCAGCTATTGTTGCCTGGTTCTGACTCCCAACAACTTATCCATGTATCTCAGCTATTGGTGCCTGGCTCTGACTCCCAACAGCTTATCCATGTATCTCAGCTATTGGTGCCTGGTTCTGACTCCCAACAGCTTATCCATGTATCTCAGCTATTGGTGCCTGGCTCTGACCCCCAACAGCTTATCCATGTATCTCAGCTATTGGTGCCTGGTTCTGACTCCCAACAGCTTATCCATGTATCTCAGCTATTGGTCCCTGGCTCTGACTCCCACCAACTTATCCATGTATCTCAGCTATTTGTGCCTGGTTCTGACTCCCAACAACTTATCCATGTATCTCAGCTATCGGTGCCTGGTTCTGACTCCCAACAACTTATCCATGTATCTCAGCTATCGGTGCCTGGTTCTGACCCCCCAACAGCTTATCCATGTATCTCAGCTATTGTTGCCTGGTTCTGACTCCCAACAACTTATCCATGTATCTCAGCTATTGGTGCCTGGTTCTGACTCCCAACAGCTTATCCATGTATCTCAGCTATTGGTGCCTGGTTCTGACTCCCAACAGCTTATCCATGTATCTCAGCTATTGGTCCCTGGCTCTGACTCCCACCAACTTATCCATGTATCTCAGCTATTTGTGCCTGGTTCTGACTCCCAACAACTTATCCATGTATCTCAGCTATCGGTGCCTGGTTCTGACTCCCAACAACTTATCCATGTATCTCAGCTATTGGTGCCTGGCTCTGACCCCCCAACAGCTTATCCATGTATCTCAGCTATTGTTGCCTGGTTCTGACTCCCAACAACTTATCCATGTATCTCAGCTATTGGTGCCTGGCTCTGACTCCCAACAGCTTATCCATGTATCTCAGCTATTGGTGCCTGGTTCTGACTCCCAACAGCTTATCCATGTATCTCGGCTATTGGTGCCTGGTTCTGACTCCCAACAACTTATCCATGTATCTCAGCTATCGGTGCCTGGCTCTGACCCCCCAACAGCTTATCCATGTATCTCAGCTATTGGTGCCTGGTTCTGACTCCCAACAACTTATCCATGTATCTCAGCTATTGGTGCCTGGCTCTGACCCCCCAACAGCTTATCCATGTATCTCAGCTATTGGTGCCTGGCTCTGACTCCCACCAACTTATCCATGTATCTCAGCTATTGGTGCCTGGCTCTGACCCCCCAACAGCTTATCCATGTATCTCAGCTATTGGTGCCTGGTTCTGACTCCCAACAGCTTATCCATGTATCTCAGCTATTGGTGCCTGGTTCTGACTCCCAACAACTTATCCATGTATCTCAGCTATTGGTGCCTGGTTCTGACTCCCAACAGCTTATCCATGTATCTCAGCTATTTGTGCCTGGCTCTGACTCCCAACAGCTTATCCATGTATCTCAGCTATTGGTGCCTGGCTCTGACTCCCAACAACTTATCCATGTATCTCAGCTATTGGTGCCTGGTTCTGACCCCCCAACAGCTTATCCATGTATCTCAGCTATTGGTGCCTGGCTCTGACCCCCCAACAGCTTATCCATGTATCTCAGCTATTTGTGCCTGGTTCTGACTCCCAACAGCTTATCCATGTATCTCAGCTATTGGTGCCTGGTTCTGACTCCCAACAGCTTATCCATGTATCTCAGCTATTGGTGCCTGGCTCTGACTCCCACCAACTTATCCATGTATCTCAGCTATCGGTGCCTGGTTCTGACCCCCCAACAGCTTATCCATGTATCTCAGCTATTTGTGCCTGGTTCTGACTCCCAACAGCTTATCCATGTATCTCAGCTATTGGTGCCTGGCTCTGACTCCCAACAGCTTATCCATGTATCTCAGCTATTGGTGCCTGGCTCTGACTCCCACCAACTTATCCATGTATCTCAGCTATTGGTGCCTGGCTCTGACTCCCCAACAACTTATCCATGTATCTCAGCTATTGGTGCCTGGTTCTGACCCCCCAACAGCTTATCCATGTATCTCAGCTATTGGTGCCTGGTTCTGACTCCCCAACAACTTATCCATGTATCTCAGCTATTGGTGCCTGGTTCTGACTCCCCAACAACTTATCCATGTATCTCAGCTATTGGTGCCTGGTTCTGACTCCCAACAGCTTATCCATGTATCTCAGCTATTTGTGCCTGGTTCTGACTCCCACCAACTTATCCATGTATCTCAGCTATCGGTGCCTGGTTCTGACCCCCCAACAGCTTATCCATGTATCTCAGCTATTTGTGCCTGGTTCTGACTCCCAACAGCTTATCCATGTATCTCAGCTATTGGTGCCTGGCTCTGACTCCCAACAGCTTATCCATGTATCTCAGCTATTGGTGCCTGGTTCTGACCCCCCAACAGCTTATCCATGTATCTCAGCTATTGGTGCCTGGTTCTGACTCCCCAACAACTTATCCATGTATCTCAGCTATTGGTGCCTGGTTCTGACTCCCCAACAACTTATCCATGTATCTCAGCTATTGGTGCCTGGCTCTGACTCCCAACAGCTTATCCATGTATCTCAACTATCGGTGCCTGGCTCTGACCCCCAACAACTTATCCATGTATCTCAGCTATTGGTGCCTGGCTCTGACCCCCCAACAGCTTATCCATGTATCTCAGCTATTGGTGCCTGGCTCTGACTCCCCAACAACTTATCCATGTATCTCAGCTATTGGTGCCTGGTTCTGACTCCCCAACAACTTATCCATGTATCTCAGCTATTGGTGCCTGGTTCTGACCCCCCAACAGCTTATCCATGTATCTCAGCTATTGGTGCCTGGTTCTGACTCCCCAACAACTTATCCATGTATCTCAGCTATTGGTGCCTGGTTCTGACTCCCCAACAACTTATCCATGTATCTCAGCTATTGGTGCCTGGCTCTGACTCCCAACAGCTTATCCATGTATCTCAACTATCGGTGCCTGGCTCTGACCCCCAACAACTTATCCTTGTATCTCAGCTATTTGTGCCTGGTTCTGACTCCCAACAACTTATCCATGTATCTCAGCTATTGGTGCCTGGTTCTGACTCCCAACAACTTATCCATGTATCTCAGCTATTGGTGCCTGGTTCTGACTCCCAACAGCTTATCCATGTATCTCAGCTATTGGTGCCTGGTTCTGACTCCCAACAACTTATCCATGTATCTCAGCTATTGGTGCCTGGCTCTGACTCCCAACAGCTTATCCATGTATCTCAGCTATTGGTCCCTGGTTCTGACTCCCAACAACTTATCCATGTATCTCAGCTATTGGTGCCTGGCTCTGACCCCCCAACAGCTTATCCATGTATCTCAGCTATTTGTGCCTGGTTCTGACTCCCAACAGCTTATCCATGTATCTCAGCTATTGGTGCCTGGTTCTGACTCCCAACAGCTTATCCATGTATCTCAGCTATCGGTCCCTGGCTCTGACTCCCAACAGCTTATCCATGTATCTCAGCTATTGGTGCCTGGCTCTGACTCCCAACAGCTTATCCATGTATCTCAGCTATTGGTGCCTGGCTCTGACTCCCAACAGCTTATCCATGTATCTCAGCTATTGGTGCCTGGCTCTGACCCCCCAACAACTTATCCATGTATCTCAGCTATTGGTGCCTGGTTCTGACTCCCAACAACTTATCCATGTATCTCGGCTATTTGTGCCTGGTTCTGACTCCCAACAGCTTATCCATGTATCTCAGCTATTGGTGCCTGGCTCTGACTCCCAACAACTTATCCATGTATCTCAGCTATTGGTGCCTGGTTCTGACTCCCAACAGCTTATCCATGTATCTCAGCTATTGGTGCCTGGCTCTGACCCCCAACAACTTATCCATGTATCTCAGCTATTGGTGCCTGGTTCTGACTCCCAACAACTTATCCATGTATCTCAGCTATTGGTGCCTGGTTCTGACTCCCAACAGCTTATCCATGTATCTCAGCTATTGGTGCCTGGCTCTGACCCCCCAACAGCTTATCCATGTATCTCAGCTATTTGTGCCTGGTTCTGACTCCCAACAGCTTATCCATGTATCTCAGCTATTGGTGCCTGGTTCTGACCCCCCAACAGCTTATCCATGTATCTCAGCTATTGGTGCCTGGTTCTGACTCCCAACAGCTTATCCATGTATCTCAGCTATTGGTGCCTGGTTCTGACCCCCCAACAACTTATCCATGTATCTCAGCTATCGGTCCCTGGTTCTGACTCCCAACAGCTTATCCATGTATCTCAGCTATTTGTGCCTGGTTCTGACTCCCAACAGCTTATCCATGTATCTCAGCTATTGGTGCCTGGTTCGGACTCCCAACAACTTATCCATGTATCTCAGCTATTGGTGCCTGGCTCTGACTCCCAACAGCTTATCCATGTATCTCAGCTATTGGTGCCTGGCTCTGACTCCCAACAACTTATCCATGTATCTCAGCTATTGGTGCCTGGCTCTGACTCCCAACAGCTTATCCATGTATCTCAGCTATTGGTGCCTGGTTCTGACTCCCAACAACTTATCCATGTATCTCAGCTATTGGTGCCTGGCTCTGACCCCCAACAACTTATCCATGTATCTCAGCTATTGGTGCCTGGTTCTGACTCCCAACAGCTTATCCATGTATCTCAGCTATTGGTGCCTGGTTCTGACTCCCAACAACTTATCCATGTATCTCAGCTATCGGTCCCTGGTTCTGACTCCCAACAGCTTATCCATGTATCTCAGCTATTTGTGCCTGGTTCTGACTCCCAACAGCTTATCCATGTATCTCAGCTATTGGTGCCTGGTTCTGACTCCCAACAACTTATCCATGTATCTCAGCTATCGGTCCCTGGTTCTGACTCCCAACAGCTTATCCATGTATCTCAGCTATTTGTGCCTGGTTCTGACTCCCAACAGCTTATCCATGTATCTCAGCTATTTGTGCCTGGTTCTGACTCCCAACAACTTATCCATGTATCTCAGCTATTGGTCCCTGGTTCTGACTCCCAACAGCTTATCCATGTATCTCAGCTATTGGTGCCTGGCTCTGACTCCCAACAACTTATCCATGTATCTCAGCTATTGGTGCCTGGCTCTGACTCCCAACAGCTTATCCATGTATCTCAGCTATTGGTGCCTGGTTCTGACTCCCAACAACTTATCCATGTATCTCAGCTATCGGTCCCTGGTTCTGACTCCCAACAGCTTATCCATGTATCTCAGCTATTGGTGCCTGGTTCTGACCCCCCAACAGCTTATCCATGTATCTCAGCTATTGGTGCCTGGTTCTGACTCCCAACAACTTATCCATGTATCTCAGCTATCGGTGCCTGGTTCTGACTCCCAACAGCTTATCCATGTATCTCAGCTATTGGTGCCTGGCTCTGACTCCCCAACAACTTATCCATGTATCTCAGCTATTGGTGCCTGGTTCTGACTCCCAACAGCTTATCCATGTATCTCAGCTATTGGTGCCTGGTTCTGACTCCCAACAGCTTATCCATGTATCTCAGCTATTGGTGCCTGGTTCTGACTCCCAACAACTTATCCATGTATCTCAGCTATTGGTGCCTGGTTCTGACTCCCAACAGCTTATCCATGTATCTCAGCTATTGGTGCCTGGTTCTGACTCCCAACAACTTATCCATGTATCTCAGCTATTGGTGCCTGGTTCTGACTCCCAACAGCTTATCCATGTATCTCAGCTATTGGTGCCTGGTTCTGACTCCCAACAACTTATCCATGTATCTCAGCTATTGGTGCCTGGTTCTGACTCCCAACAGCTTATCCATGTATCTCAGCTATTGGTGCCTGGTTCTGACTCCCAACAGCTTATCCATGGATCTCAGCTATTTGTGCCTGGTTCTGACTCCCAACAACTTATCCATGTATCTCAGCTATTGGTGCCTGGCTCTGACTCCCAACAGCTTATCCATGTATCTCAGCTATTGGTGCCTGGTTCTGACTCCCAACAGCTTATCCATGTATCTCAGCTATTGGTGCCTGGTTCTGACCCCCCAACAGCTTATCCATGTATCTCAGCTATTTGTGCCTGGTTCTGACTCCCAACAGCTTATCCATGTATCTCAGCTATTGGTGCCTGGTTCGGACTCCCAACAACTTATCCATGTATCTCGGCTATTGGTGCCTGGCTCTGACTCCCAACAGCTTATCCATGTATCTCAGCTATTGGTGCCTGGTTCTGACCCCCAACAGCTTATCCATGTATCTCAGCTATTGGTGCCTGGCTCTGACCCCCCAACAACTTATCCATGTATCTCAGCTATCGGTGCCTGGTTCTGACTCCCAACAGCTTATCCATGTATCTCAGCTATTGGTGCCTGGCTCTGACCCCCCAACAACTTATCCATGTATCTCAGCTATCGGTGCTTGGTTTTGACTCCCACCAACTTATCCGTGGATCTCAGCTATTGGTGCCTGGTTCTGACTCCCTTCCAACTTATCCATGGATCTCAGCTATCGGTGCCTGGTTCTGACTCCCACCAACTTATCCATGGATCTCAGCTATTGGGGCCTGATTCTGACTCCCACCAACTTATCCGTGGATCTCAGCTATCGGTGCCTGGTTCTGACTCCCACCAACTTATCCATGGATCTCAGCTATTGGTGCCTGGTTCTGACTCCCACCAACTTATCTGTGGATCTCAGCTATTGTTGCCTGGTTCGGACTCCCACCAACTTATCCATGTATCTCAGCCTCAATGGCGACCGGAAGTTAGCAGCAGCTTCGTTTTTAGTTCTTCGTTCTTCGAAGAACGAAGAACTAGACAGAAGAGAACTGTTTAGTTCTTCGTTCTACTGAACAGAATACACAATTTTAGATCTTCGTTCTTCTTTGCCTACAACCGACTGGATGAGGGTCGGCCGATCACTGGATAGAGCTGCCTGTGAATGCAGATTTTGTTTTTCTATTTCAGTTACAAATTATTACAAACTATTGCTTTAACTTTTCATGTCATTTTAGTTATTTTGCCTTCACCAAATTGAAGGACAAAATACAGATTATTTTATTGGTTTTAGAGCCTAGCTAAAGTCTAGTTTCAGGCAGGTTACTGAGCTGTAGCCAGGGTCATGTGACCAGAACATGGAAAAAGCATGCAAATGCTGATGAGTTTACATGTGCTCAGTGGAAGGCTAATTTTCATAACCTAACAGGGTGTTTTGGAACACCGATGTAAGTTATCTGTTTTATGCATTTTCAATTGTTTTAAATTCTAAATAAGATATTTGTCATCTTTATTCTTATTTTGGGTAGCAATTCTAAATTGTGAGATGTATGTAATTTATTGAAATAATTATATTAATTCCTGTTTCATTTGAAATATTATTCAGCCAAAGTAGTCTTCCAAATTTAACAGTAATTATGTAAAACAGTTTTCTCTGCTAATTAATTTGTTAAGAAACTGCTTTATTCAATGTTACATTTCAAGCATATTTAGTAAGGACTGTTTCTTTATTTCCTTTGTAGTTTCTGAACCTCACATCATTATTGAACTTTGAGTTGGCCAAAACGGTTTAAAGAAGAGGCCAGCTTGATGATTTTGAAGTAATAATTGCAAAAGTGATATTTATCGTCACTTGGCGTTTGACTTTGATGTCGCCAGGTATTCAAATGTTTACTGTCAATCAACACAACAAGGAATTCTAATGTTTACTGTCAATCAACACAACAAGGAATTCTAATGTTTACTGTCAATCAATGCAACAAGGAATTCTAATGTTTACTGTCAATCAAAGCAACAAGGAATTCTAATGTTTACTGTCAATCAACGCAACAAGGAATTCTAATGTTTACTGTCAATCAACGCAACAAGGAATTCTAATGTTTACTGTCAATCAACGCAACAAGGAATTCTAATGTTTACTGTCAATCAACGCAACAAGGAATTCTAATGTTTACTGTCAATCAACGCAACAAGGAATTCTAATGTTTACTGTCAATCAACGCAACAAGGAATTCTAATGTTTACTGTCAATCAACGCAACAAGGAATTCTAATGTTTACTGTCAATCAACGCAACAAGGAATTCTAATGTTTACTGTCAATCAACGCAACAAGGAATTCTAATGTTTACTGTCAATCAACGCAACAAGGAATCCAAATGATGGAAAAACGAGTCAACGACGATGTATCTTTCTGAATAAACTTCATAAAATGGCACGAGTGTTTCAGTGTCTGTAGTTCTGGCATCAACACTGCCAGAACCTTGTCACGACCCCATTCTTATCTTTTTAATGAACATACAACACTACACAATAAAATGTCTTTCAGGACACAGACTGAATCAACAGTAATGTTTCATTTTTCGATGTTCAAATAACCAACAACCAAAGAGAAATATTGTTTTAGTTCTTCGTTTCTCGAAGCACTAGAAAACTGGAATATCTATCAATGTAGTTATAACACAATCAATTTATTTTACCTAAACCAGTGTGAGATGGTCGTGTAACCGTGTGTAAATATCTCATTTTAATCTATTATATTTACTTCGTTTTACCATTTTAATATGATTGATACTAAATAAGTAACGACGACACAACTGTTCGAGCGCCATCGGACACTAGGGGCGTCGACTCGTCCTTCTGGTTGGTTGTTGCTGGTCCGGTATGCCTCCTTCTCGGGTCAAGAACAGAAACTTCCTTTGTCGGTTCTAATAAACATCTCCCGGATAATACAATTATTATGAAAGGAGTGGATGTGTTTTGTTTCGCTCGTCAGATAATCAAGCAAGTAATCGTGAGTATCATTAATGATTATTTATGATATAACACGGAAACGACTTCAGTCTTGTATGTATTACCCTTCCTATATATTGAGATGTTACGCTTACACTAATAATGTAATATAATAAACAATACAAAATAAGATCCCCTAGATGCAAGGTACCTCCCAACAAAATTTCAGCTTCGGGGGTGTAGCAGTTCTAGAGGAGAAAATGTGAAAAGTAAACGGACGCCGGACGCCGGACGCCTGACGGAAGCCGGACGGACGCCGGACAACAGCCCATGCCAAAAGCCCATCTGGCCTTTCAGGTCTGATGAGCTACTACCGTATCTATGTGTATAGTATGACTAATCAGCTACTTTATTATATACTCATGGTAAAAATGGTTGACACCCCCTAATAGTTATAGGAATGAAATGTTATATACACAACGTAACGAGTCAGTTTCGATTATTTTTTTGGGAAAACATGTAACTACTTGATGTCTTTTTGTGAAAAGTGTCCTTGAGCATTTGCTATTTCTCCACTTGTACTTTAAAATATCAAAGAAAGTGAAATATCAGAAAAATGAAATTTTGTCAAAAGAGTTCATTCCTTGTGTCTTGAGATTTTGGCATTGGTACATTGTTACAGTGTTTGAGTGTTCTCATTTCAGTAATTATAAAAAGGTAAAGATGCATTTTTTTTTAAAATTCTACTGAATCCAAATATACCCAAAATCGTTCATCGTTCAAAAGTAAATGGCACAAAGGGGCGGGATAGCGCAGTGGTTAGCGCGTTCGGCTTCGGATCAAGAGGTCCGGGGTTCGAATCCCGCCAGGGGCACGGCAACTTTGTCTGCAGTAGAGAACTGTTCTACACGCAGTCAGGTTTGGGTGCAATGCTACACTGAGTTTCAGTGCAGTACCACCCATGGTTCGCTAGTTCCAGCCGATGCTCGCAGGTTTCACCGCAATGCATAGCCACATGGCGTTGCGGGCTTTCTCCCTGCCATAATACTAGCAGCCGCGATATAAGTGAAATACTCTTGAAAGCGGCGTTAAACCCCAACTCACCTCACCTCACCTAAATGGCACAAACACATGATGTAAACCATAAAATACTTGCCATGTATGTATTGTGTGCGAATGAGACTCCATGAACGATTTTGGGTATATTTGAATTCAGTAGAATTCATTTTCAAATGCATCTTTCACTTATTTATTATAACCGAAATGAGAACAAATCAGGAATCTATCAGTCAAAGTTTATTGACTGACTGAAGTTAACGTATCCCCTGATTGTCCGACCACCTTACAGTAGTATAGGTAAAGTTGAGTGATTGTATTACAACGAAGAATGAACAACGAAGAACGAAGAACTAAAATATTCCATACTATCTAGTTCTTCGTGCTTCGAAGAACGAACAACTAAATATCCCAGTTTTCTAGTTCGTCGTTTTTCGAAAAATGAAGAACAAAGGAGGAATATATCAGCCAAAGTTTATTTACTGAATTTAGTTACAATGTCCCCTGATTGTCCGACCACCTTACACTCGTGTAGGTAAAGTTGAGTATGTGTATTACAACGAAGAATGAACGATGAACAGTTTTAAAACCATATTTCTCATTGGTTGTTGGTTACACGAAATTTTAAAAACTAAAAACGTAATGCTGATGTCTCCCGGAGTTAGTGGATCCGAATCAAGGCTCTTTAACTTAAGCCGATATCGCTAAACACTGAGCTTTCCCGCCCTTTTACAAAGATGAACTAAACAGTTTCACACTTCTGGTTGTTCGTTTTTCGATGAACGAAGAACAAAAAGTGAGGGTTTTTTTTGCAGTATACTTAACGTATATTTTTTGTCTAGTTCTTCGTTCTTCGAAGAAGAGTGAACAACTAAACATTTCTCTTCTGTCTAGTTCTTCGTTCTTCGAACAACAAACAACTAAACATTTCTCTTCTGTCTAGTTCTTCGTTCTTCGAAGAACGAACAACTAAACATTTTTCTTCTGTCTAGTTCTTCGTTCTTCGGAGAACGAACAACTAAACATTTCTCTTCTGTCTAGTTCTTCGTTCTTCGAAGAACGAACAACTAAACATTTCTCTTCTGTCTAGTTCTTCGTTCTTCGAAGAACGAACAACTAAACATTTCTCTTCTGTCTAGTTCTTCGTTCTTCGAAGAACGAACAACTAAGAACGAAGCTGCTGCTTTATAATTACCCTCATATGAATAACGCCTCTCTTCGGCAAAAAGCATAGGGGCTTGTATTGTCGAAACTAGCGTTTACAAAGAATATGAAGTCGAAGATCCAGCCCCATATACTATAAAAAGAAAAAAAGAAGTAAAGGGATGTAACGGGGTCAACACCCCATGTCGGTTTGAAATTATATTTCAGAATGTTGTCATCATATTAACATTCAATGTTATATACCACGTCAAAGCCAATACATTTTTCTTTAAAACAAGCCATCAAACGTAAAAATCGAACGGATAATAACAAGGATATGATTTTTCAAAGTCTAAAATATTAGCACATTGCTCATGTGAGCCATTTGGGTAGCCCAACAAAATGATAAAATATTCGCTTGAATTTTTTTTTTATAAAGTACTTCATAATATCCTGTCAGCTAATAGTGACCCATTTACAAAGCCCAGTATTTGGTGCATCAGATCGCGCAAGAGTTAACACGAGGGACAATGTACTTGACATACCAGGGATTTTAGAATATCTCAATTCTAAAATTTGTCTAGTAGTCATCCATATTGAATGACCTTGGCATTGGTCTATTTTTAGAAACGAAATGATGTCATAGGGCCTCAATATGACATCATTTCATTTCCAAAAATAGACCAATGTAAAGGTCATTCAATATGGACGTCTCACTATCAAACGATGTTTGGAAACACACTTGAGATAATCTAGTGCTAGTGAGTGTGTTCAGTTGTGTGAATTCAAATGCTGTACATTGTAGTATGATTTCTTGTTCAGTGAATGATATGTTCCCAATATTTGGAATAAGAAACCTGTAGCCTAAGCGACACGGGATGGGGGCGTGGTCTAAATTTCGAAGTCACTCAAGAGCTTAGGGATTGTTTATTGGCTAATTGTTGACTAATCGAAATGAGGTTTTCTTTGTGTAAACTATGTATACTCAATTGAATATGTTTTCACAGAGTGTGTTTAAAGTAATGGTTTAAACATATTTCTTTCTTTTGAAGAAGTAAACAGGCTAAAACGTATCCGAATACCGCTTCATGATACAAATAACAATACAAGTCAGGATACATTTAAACATGAAAGACTGCAAAATTCAATAATATATGCCATACGAGATTAATAACGCTTGGTGTTACACTCGCCGAAACGGGCGTAACTTGACATCTTGGTTCCTGGAATATATAACGTCAAAGGTTATTTAGTGGAGAAGGTTTTATTTCTATAATGGCGTCACGAGAAAGAAGGGCGTGACGTGTTCAACATCATGGTACATGTTTATAATATAGCATGGAGTTATCTCCCTTGAATAATAACTTACTCAGTCTGGTTAACCAGAGAAGCGAACCTAAAATCACAACAATGTCATCCTCATGTGGCTTCCACACACTTATCTCCCTTTATCTGTA
The DNA here is from genome assembly GCA_936450465.1 of Gibbula magus. Classification (NCBI taxonomy): domain Eukaryota; kingdom Metazoa; phylum Mollusca; class Gastropoda; order Trochida; family Trochidae; genus Gibbula; species Gibbula magus. The sequence continues at coordinate 82,891,982 of OW388295.1, read as the reverse complement.
ACAGTATTATGCTTTCCTATTTGTACAGCAAATACAAGAACATTCTAAACACAATACGTGTATACCCTGTTACAATGGGCTTGAGTAGAACTCCAAGTAAGATCATTATGGTTTGTCTATAAAATACCATGAACCACTGTTACAACAGTTGAATCAATGACACTTCACTGTACTATAATATGTTAACATAATAGAATGAACTCTATTAACTATCCATTGCTAAACATTAAAGTCATACAATGAAATTCTAACAATATGACAATTAAAAACTACTGAAATGACTCTCAATTATCATTATCATTGTTTAATGATAATTCTCACAAATTGTTGTCTAGGGGTATGTTATTATTAATCATGCAAGATTCAGCCTATACAGGTGTCAACAAAACATTATAAAACTTCTGTCAATATTTTGTTGTTGATGAAATAAACTCAAATTAACACATGTGTTGGCTATCAAACATCTTTCAAACATTGCTGAATGCATCAATTAAATTCCTTTACCTGAATAATCTATACGTTACAGTTATACACGGAGTCGACAAAAACACGGTCGTTCAAATGTAAACAAACTGTCAATGACCTTGAACTCTTACGTTTACCCATAATTCCACTTCCGGTAAAACCATGTGCTTCAAGGCTTTTTCAATACTTTGAAATAATAATGACACTGTCTAAGCCTCAAGATACTACTGAACATTCTCAAAACATCTAGAACACTATAATCAATCATAAAGTTCATGAACATCAATAACATTTATATAATATCATCAAATTTGGGAATCGCGCGGAGCGCGTTTCTAAAAATAGTATCAACGCTTTCTGACGTTATAACGCTACAAGAAATCTATGAATTCTAAATATACCTATGCATTGCAAACTGACAAATACTACACAAATGGTCTATATCAGCTGAGTAAACAATATAACTAATTTATCAAAAGTGTACGTACCTGGAATATATAAAGTCAAAGGTTCATTTAGTGGGTCAGGTTTTATTTCTAATGGCGTCACAAAATAGAAGGACTTGACGTCACGATACTGCTTTCTGACAACTGTCATCACTAATGACGCAACTTCCAGGCGTCTGCTGGACTATTGGATAAATTCACAAAAAACTATTGTTCGAAGTGGGGTCTCTGTTAAGCAATAAAAATTGAAATATAAACCGCTATTTTGTGCGAACATGATATTTAAAAAATGTCAACAAATGCCAATCATCATGAACAATACATAATCTAATGAACTACTAGTATTCAAATATGCCCGTTAAATTTATAGAATCTATAAACCTGAAGTTTTAAGTTGGTTATGAGTAGTATATAGGGTGGTGTCAGACGGTGGGCCAGATTAAGGGAGATTAAGGGACCTTAATTTATGCAGCGTGTTTCATTAATAAGCTAATGTATGCATGACGTCACGGGTCAGAAAGGTCGAGGAATCATTAGTCTATCCAATGCAAGGATGCTTTTGAACCTATCCATGAACATTAACGAGAACAATGGTCTTTTATAACACTACCCATCAAGTAATGAAGACCAGTCGAACGAGTTTATAGTTTGGCGTAAAAAAACTATTTGTAGGTATGACGTGTCATGAGCCCTCACAACGCCTAACGCCTGTATTTACCATATCGCCGAACAAATACATTTACGCCCTTTCTGACCTACTGGACATGAATGGATTGTTTATTCTGTCAACAGAGGCGAGCTAAAAACCGAGACATTATTAAGCGTGTCGACATGGCAGTTGCCTATAGATCTGAAATATTTTAACAGATATTCACGGAAAAAACGTATCTATGTTTTAATGTATAAAAAGTCTTAAAGGAGATTCGCCAACGTTTAAAAATATAAACTAAGAATATTTAATATTATGAGAACTGTAGTTTATAGTTATTCACAAAACAAAATGTATCTAATATATGTAAACCAATTTTATATGAGTTTTTCGGAAAAAACGTATCTATGTTTTAATGTATAAAAAGTCTAGAAGGAGATTCGTCAACGTTTAAAACAGAAACTTAGAATGTTTAATATTATAAGAAGTGTAGTTTGTAGTTATTCATAAAACAAAATGTATCTATGTAAACCAATTTTATACGAGTTTTGCCTTGCTAGGTTGTCAACTTTTTAAAAAGAATATGGTAGTTATTAGTGATATAAGGTGAAATGAAGGCTGTCTCGTCAAAAACCTATTTCATCATAGAACTCAAGCATGTTCAGACCTGCTGTCTAACACGTCGAGTTATTAACCTAGTCATTATCATTAGTGGAGAACAAAGGCTTTTTTTGTAATGGTACCCCCTATTCTAACATCTATCACTCCAAAACCCTTTCAGATTAGTCAAAAGGGGGATTCCCCACAAGTGTTGAGTATAACTATAACTATGACGACGGATCTCGCAATACCTGCAGATAAGCGAGTTTACCCATCGTCACGGCTAGCCAATTTCTTTATGAAACCTCACAAAGAATTAGGATTTGAGCGGATGTTATACAAAGCGTGATAGCTTATATAAATAAAGGGTGCTTCTAGAAATGACATCTTAAATATAGAGGTCAACCGTGTTGTAGCAAGACAGATTTTATATGAAAATTTAATACTTACCTGAAGGTTTAGATGGTGATAGAGAAAGCAAGCACAAGTTAAACATCTAGTTTGATAATACTTATATCCATTCCAAAACATAGCTAAAAACGAAATATTCATTGGAAGATCTTTAACATTTATGTGAAAAGTGAATAGGCTATTTTATTTCAACTTTAGATGGCTAAGTTAGAAATGTCTGCGCTGTGTATGTATATACATTAACAGCTGTCCCCCGTTTTCACTAATCCTATTTTGACATGTGTTAGCATTTGATATCTCCATCATCTAATAAGCTTCTAAGCTGTTTTTATGAAACTAGTAACATGTTATCATGGTAGTTATTACTGATATAAGGTGGAATGAAGGATGTCTCGTCAAAAACCTATTTTATCATCATAGAACTCAAGCATGTTGAGACCTTTAACCAAGTAACTACATCTCGGCTTGTCAATTCAATGTTTGCTTGACCAGTTTCATTCATTCATGGCTGTATGTTTGCCACTCCGAGAGGTATTTCATTTATTCAGTGAAGGACTGTCGTCAGGTCGCTGTTCTGCTTTTTATTGACGTAGCTTACCTTTAAGCGAGACGGTATGAATTAATTGTAAAGCATTCATGAGTAAGTCTAGGCACTTCCATTTCGCCTTCAATATACCGCTTCGCTTTCATATAGAATAGGTGTATTCGACTTACACCTTGATCTATGCACTATATCGGGGTATATGGCCCTCTCCATACATGATGTCACCACGTCCTATATCACGTGACCAGAGGCGGGGAATGTACAAAGTCTCCTGTCGAGTTTGATACCAATACATTAAGGGTTTGATACCATGACTCGAAAGAAGCTGAAAACGGTTGAAATGTATCGAGGCAGAAAGGTGTATACCTTCGAAGGTGTAAAGTAACTCTATCAAAACGCAAGGGACACTATGAGAAAAAGACGTACTTGTCCTACTTGTCAAGTTGAGGGTATGGTTGAGAGGCTTGAAAGCCGTTCATGTGAATGCAGCACTTGTGAAAATTGGTTTGGATGTGGTCGAGAACCTCCTAAAATACCTATCTTTCTGTGTTTAAAGTGTGGTGATACAAGTGGGAGACGTACAGTGAGCAGATACCAACCCTATTATCTATACAAGCACAACAAGGTCAACTGAGATCTATATAAATTGTGTGTGACATCTATTTTGAGTTCATTTCCAGCATAGTTCAACAACGGATCAGTTATCACTAGGTGTTCGCAGTTCTCAACTTATCATGGAGAGGAAACCGTATATTGCAGATCCTCAAAAGTTTATAAAGTTTTTTGAGCGTCAACGCGAGGAACAGAAAGGAGGCAAAGCTCAACCTGGTTCCCGTATCATCACCATAACTTCCCCAGCGAATGTTGACGAGAATTCTCGTGAAGGCCAAAAGACTAAGAGATCTCCAAAGCGAAGCAAGATGATAAAACGCAAAGGCGAAAACAGACCATCTCCAGAAGGGCAACATTCGGCTAAACGGTCTTTTGTGGATAACCCATCCAATCATCACAGAGATTTCTTTCTAGAGTAAACAAGACTGTGTGCAACTGAGCATGCGTCCAACTATATCTATACGACGCATGCGCTTCATTTTAAACTATAACTATCCCGCCATAGGGGGAGAGAATCTGTGTGTGTGTGATTCAAGATGTCCTTCCAATGTACTGTCTGTCTCGGCTTGTTACCCGTTGATGTTCAAGGGGAAGATGTGAGTGGATGTTTTACCTGTGTGTACTGCCGGACAAAGTTGAAATATACATACCACCGTTTCTTGGTTCACAGCGATAAATGTACCGTGAAAAGAAAACTATCACGTCACATTCCCTCGTGTATTTGTAACAGCCCTAAGACAGCATAAAACGCGGTCACAACAGGCTCTAGGCGTTCATTTCTCTCTGACCAGAAGACAGATCACACCTATGAAAATGAAGAGAACGTCAGTGGTGAGACCCAAGGACATTTTCAGTACCCATGATAAGGTCATAAAACCCAGGAAACCAAAGAGTGCTTTGAAGAGACAAATCAAAACGAAACAGGCTACCTCTAAAGTAAGGAGTAAGCAAAGCAAACCGACTGGACTTCACATAAAACACATCTCGACCACACAAGGCGTTGTGAACAGGGCCATAGCTGCCTTGAAACGACAGCGGATCCGGCAAGGGTATAAAAGGAAGCTTGAGAAACACTAACTCCATATACATTCTAGGTCACCATGGAGTTGGTGGTGGCTACCTGTCCGGATTGTGGGAAGTCCTTTTCGAGAAAAGATGTTATGTATCGACATAGGAGGAATATACACTTGAACACAGCTACGCCGTCGCCGCCGCCGCCGCCGCCGCCGCCGTTGCCACCCTCAGTGCAGTTCACTACGCCGCCGCCGCCGCCGCCGCCGCCACCCTCAGTGCAGTACACTACGCTGCCGCCGCCGCCGCCCTCGGAGGAGTTCACGACATCCCCGGTGACTTCATCACTACAGCATCCGCACACACCTTCTCTAGAACGACCCTTCCGATTTGGGATCCCCTCCAACGGTCTGTTGGTCGGTCCGAGTGGCTCGGGCAAGACAACCTTCATGTTCAACGTACTACGACGGGGACTGATCAAGCCCCAGCCCGACCATATCATCTGGTGTTATAATGTATGGCAACCTCTCTACGATCGTATTCTTCAAGTCTTACCCTATGTGCAGTTTGTGAAAGGACTCCCTTACAATCTCGAGGATGAACATTACTTCGATGCCCATAAGCAGAACGTGTTGATCCTGGACGACTTCCTGGCTGAAGCCAAGAATGACAAGCGAATCTCTCGTCTCTTCACTCAAACCTCACATCACAAAAATGTACTGATCTTTTTACTCCTGCAAAACCTGTTCCCCAGGGGTAAGGAATCTCGTGACATTGCTCTCAATTCTCATTATGTGACTTTATTTAATTCACCCGTGGACAGACAGCAGATTAAGGTATTTGCGAGAAGAATATTCCCTGAGGATATATCTAAATTTATGAGTCTTTACGAAACAGCGGTGGAAACGCCTTATGGAAACTTAACAGTGGATCTTAAACCTGGTACGAGCGAGAAGAACAGGTTACACGTGAATATCTCGGCATCTCATCCAGCCACCACCGCAACAACAGGTCATCAGCAGGGTGGGACGTTAGTTCAAGACCACCACCAACGAGAGATAAAAGCGATCCCACCAGGCTTAGACGATCAGTCAGGTCGAGACCTTCTTGCTGAACAGACGTTTCTCGACGACCCCATCGAAACAGCTTCCCCTACGAGCAGTGAAGAATCGGGGCCTTTCACTATGGCTACAGCTTGCGCCGATTGTGGTGTACTCATAGACAACATGCATGATTTACAACGTCACATCAAGTCCTGGTGTCCAGCTGGTAATGACAAGGCATTGACATCTAGAAAACGAAAACGCTATATTAGCGATGAAGATTCGGATGGGGACCTTCCCATACAGAAAGGGAGTGGTGGCGAAGATTCAAAACCAATACCTCGTCACTGGAAACCCATCAACGACATGGCAGCTGAGGAGTGGCAAAACGTGGGCTTGCAGCGTATCTGGAAGCGGGTGTATGAGCTTTATCAAGGTGACATGGCAGACAACAGGACGAAATATAAACGGCTGGGTCGAACGGCAGACTGGATAGATAGAAAATTGAAACAGCTTTGGGATACTAAATTGATGGACAGTCTCAACAGCGTCCTCGAGTTTACTCAATATTTTAAAGAAGCTCCCCTGTTTGTACCCATCCTCACCAGTCTGGATGAGATAGATCCGTCCTCAGAACAGAGCATGGTGAAGGGGAAAATCAAACGCTTTATCAATCCTAAATTGAAAGACATTCTCACTCGACTGGAAAGGCCTGAATTCGACACTGACACGGAATCAGACGTGGCTACAGATGGCAGTGCTGCTGGTGATGAGGAGAGTGATCAGGACTGATTTATTACAGAAGGCGTAGACTCATCCACTGTTAGTTCAGTCTTTACCTCTGCTGAGACAGGATGTATAAACGAAGCTTGCTTCATGTGGTGAAATCACCAAACCCACTCCTAAGACAGAACCACAAGAACGATAAGAAAAAACCTGTTTCTCTCTATGTCAAAGGGGTGATCGAGCGAGGACCGCCTGGGCGACGGACATTGGATAGGATAGAGACCAAAGGATAGATATGCATCCAAAAGAGACAATATCATATTTCCTCTACCTGTGTAAAACCCTATATCCGGAAATAGGTGAAGTCAAACGCGTTCCTGACATGTATGGACTGATTAACTTAATTGTATCATGATTTAATGACTTAATGTTATATAATGACTTGTGCCTATATTGAATAAATATGTTACAAGAATGTATGTGTTTGTTCTCAATGTGGATGATATTCAAACTCGGAACAGACAGGGAGTTATAGAACATATGTAAAACCAAGTGAAGCAAATACTACCCGTGCTTTATAGACTTACCTATTATAATTCGTATACAATCATTTCAACAGCAAACCTATGGTTGTATAAAACACAAACATAGTTGTCTCTACATAGATGTCAGTTTTCAGCTTCTTTCGAGTCATGGTATCAAACCCTTAATGTATTGGTATCAAACTCGACAGGAGACTTTGTACATTCCCCGCCTCTGGTCACGTGATATAGGACGTGGTGACATCATGTATGGAGAGGGCCATATACCCCGATATAGTGCATAGATCAAGGTGTAAGTCGAATACACCTATTCTATATGAAAGCGAAGCGGTATATTGAAGGCGAAATGGAAGTGCCTAGACTTACTCATGAATGCTTTACAATTAATTCATACCGTCTCGCTTAAAGGTAAGCTACGTCAATAAAAAGCAGAACAGCGACCTGACGACAGTCCTTCACTTAATAAATGAAATACCTCTCGGAGTGGCAAACATACAGCCATGAATGAATGAAACTGGTCAAGCAAACATTAAATTGACAAGCCGAGATGTAGTTACTTGGTTAAAGGTCTCAACATGCTTGAGTTCTATGATGATAAAATAGGTTTTTGACGAGACATCCTTCATTCCACCTTATATCAGTAATAACTACCATGATAACATGTTACTAGTTTCATAAAAACAGCTTAGAAGCTTATTAGATGATGGAGATATCAAATGCTAACACATGTCAAAATAGGATTAGTGAAAACGGGGGACAGCTGTTAATGTATATACATACACAGCACAGACATTTCTAACTTAGCCATCTAAAGTTGAAATAAAATAGCCTATTCACTTTTCACATAAATGTTAAAGATCTTCCAATGAATATTTCGTTTTTAGCTATGTTTTGGAATGGATATAAATATTATCAAACTAGATGTTTAACTTGTGCTTGCTTTCTCTATCACCATCTAAACCTTCAGGTAAGTATTAAATTTTCATATAAAATCTGTCTTGCTACAACACGGGTGACCTCTATATTTAAGATGTCATTTCTAGAAGCACCCTTTATTTATATAAGCTATCACGCTTTGTATAACATCCGCTCAAATCCTAATTCTTTGTGAGGTTTCATAAAGAAATTGGCTAGCCGTGACGATGGGTAAACTCGCTTATCTGCAGGTATTGCGAGATCCGTCGTCATAGTTATAGTTATACTCAACACTTGTGGGGAATCCCCCTTTTGACTAATCTGAAAGGGTTTTGGAGTGATAGATGTTAGAATAGGGGGTACCATTACAAAAAAAGCCTTTGTTCTCCACTAATGATAATGACTAGGTTAATAACTCGACGTGTTAGACAGCAGGTCTGAACATGCTTGAGTTCTATGATGAAATAGGTTTTTGACGAGACAGCCTTCATTTCACCTTATATCACTAATAACTACCATATTCTTTTTAAAAAGTTGACAACCTAGCAAGGCAAAACTCGTATAAAATTGGTTTACATAGATACATTTTGTTTTATGAATAACTACAAACTACACTTCTTATAATATTAAACATTCTAAGTTTCTGTTTTAAACGTTGACATATCTCCTTCTAGACTTTTTATACATTAAAACATAGATACGTTTTTTCCGAAAAACTCATATAAAATTGGTTTACATATATTAGATACATTTTGTTTTGTGAATAACTATAAACTACAGTTCTCATAATATTAAATATTCTTAGTTTATATTTTTAAACGTTGGCGAATCTCCTTTAAGACTTTTTATACATTAAAACATAGATACGTTTTTTCCGTGAATATCTGTTAAAATATTTCAGATCTATAGGCAACTGCCATGTCGACACGCTTAATAATGTCTCGGTTTTTAGCTCGCCTCTGTTGACAGAATAAACAATCCATTCATGTCCAGTAGGTCAGAACGGGCGTAAATGTATTTGTTCGGCGATATGGTAAATACAGGCGTTAGGCGTTGTGAGGGCTCATGACACGTCATACCTACAAATAGTTTTTTTACGCCAAACTATAAACTCGTTCGACTGGTCTTCAATACTTGATGGGTAGTGTTATAAAAGACCATTGTTCTCGTTAATTTTCATGGATAGGTTCAAAAGCATCCTTGCATTGGATAGACTAATGATTCCTCGACCTTTCTGACCCGTGACGTCATGCATACATTAGCTTATTAATGAGCTACGCTGCATAAATTAAGGTCCCTTAATCTCCCTTAATCTGGCCCACCGTCTGACACCACCCTATATACTACTGTTATGTTCAGATTGGATTTCAAAACAACGATTGCAAGTCAAATCCTCGTTGTAAAAAAAATAGTTTTGTCAGATAACACTGTAAATGGGACATGAAAAGAAATAGTGTCTAAGTTAAAGATGATAACTGTCAGTAAATGCTGTGAACAAATTAATGACTGCATTCAACTATAAGGGTAGCATTAACCATTCTTTTGGACTTTATCGCCAGCGAAATTGATAAAGGCAAAGAAAAAAGGGCGGTTTTGGGCGACATACTTGTAGGTAAAGCCTTTGATAAAGTATGGCACAAGGTATTTATTCATAAGCCCAGATCTTACGGTATTTGTGGTAAACTTCTCTTATAGTTTGAAATCTACCTCGAGGATCGATCACAACGTGGCGTTATCAACGTTTTTATAATTCATTCTGTGCTCAAACGTTATTATTTTCTGTCAATGTTTTTATGAAGTGTACGAAACTGTTTAGTGTTCGTCACTTTCTGCTGTTTTTGTACATGTATGTGTGCTTTGGAGCGGCCTTCAAATGAGTTCATTTGAACTTGCTGTATATCAGATTCATGTATTTTTTCATGAAATAAATATGTTTAAACGATAAGGGTAGCATCTCTTAGTTAGTTCGTGGTTTTTAACACTGTTGATTATGAATTATGATTATTACGAACTCGGAAATGACAAGTTCGCGAAATGTTCGCGAAATGTTCGCGAACATGGTGTACTTAATTCTGCACAGTAGTGTACGTTTAAAACTATAAAACTGCTTGAGAACTAATAGCCCTTGAAGACTAAAATCCTGTTTACAGACTCTTTTATAGAATGATTGAAAATTGTTTTTGGGCACAAGATGAATACTGGTCACTGAAAGTCTCTTTCTCCAGATATAAAGGTAGATTTGATAAACCAATGATAACTGCTTCTGGACAAGTTATGTTTTGTGTTTATTTTTTCTTATAAATAGGCTTCAGAAAATAAACCTGTGCTATTATCATAACATGTTTTTTTTGTTTATCTGCTTGAAGTAAAGATTTCGAATTTCCTTTAGAATCTAATTTTCACAAAATTAATCGAGATTATTTCAGTAAAAAAAATAATACGCACACAAAGTTTCGGAATGTGCTTGCTGAAGTCAGTAAATAGCATTATTATTATTATTGTTGAAAGATACTGGTTTTATTGACTCTTCCTTCATTGTGTTTTCTTGATAATATTGTCATGTTCATCAGTTATGTATGATAAAATGGAATTGTTTGTTATAGTTTTGTTTGTAAGCGTCAATATAAAGCGATTGAAAAGTTTTGAGAAGCATACAGTGTACAATTTATTGACCAGAATTGTCTTTAATGGTCTCTACCTACAAAAAGATTTGTCATGCATTGATAAAAGATCATCAGGTGATGATTTTTATTCCCAATGAAATCAACAGAATAGATATATTTACAACATTGTTGTAATGAAGTAAACAATTGTAGATAATTGACACACATTGTTTTAGTTCATGCGATGTGGACAATACAATATAGCAACAATGTTGTTGCATACACTTGATACAATGTTCCACAGTTGATGTTATCTGCAGCTTGCACATGTATAACACATACTGTTATGTTTCTTCATGGTATGTGTTATGAGTCGTTATCCTCTTTTTCAGTTATGTTGTGATATCACCACAGGAGACTCCTCCTGTATATGGTGATTAATGCTGTGTGAGTCAGTGCTAGGTGTCCAATGCAGGTGCTTGTTTCAACAGGTGCTTGTTCAGTAACTGGGTGGACACCTTGAAAACACAGAGGTGAATCAAGTATTAGGTGACAGGCTAAGCTTTGGATTTTATTTTGAAAATTTTGTATATTTTCCCTGAAATGAAGACTACATCATTTACATGAAGTTACTGACGCAATTGAAGTTACGTGATTTTTTTTATAATTTTGAAAAAAGAAAATTATCTTGAATCATCTATAGAGACAAATATAATTCAATACTGTCATGATTTTCCTCATGTTTACAGTTAGTTACGTTCGACTATAAATCAGCACATTTATATGAGAAAAAAAAATTCTTGACACAATGGGCTAAAATACTGAATTAAATTTCTTCTTTCAAAATTATTTTTAACAATGTAGTCTTCCACATGAATAACATGTAAACATGAATGTTGTATTTTCCCCAGACAAAACAATCACTCACCTCCCTCCTCTTCTTCAGGAACATAAACAGGGACAACAAAACATTTCCTGCTTTTACTTTTATAAATAATAACTGGTACAGAATTCTCATTTTTATTTCTTCAAAATATTTCAATCAAACCAAACAGGATAGCTTCTGTTAATTCTTTTCTTTTTTTTTGAAATCAAATCAGCTTATTCAGTATTTCGGCCATGTGGCCAGAGTACAATTAAATGAGAGCACATAAACATGTCACATTACAGAAATGTTTATTCTGTTACCGTAATTCATACAATGATCTGTTTTTGCTTTTAGTCTGAACCTTTGTGTAAAGATAATAATACATTTTTCATTTAATTTGATTTGTAGACTAAAAGCAAACCTAGATCCACATTCCCAACTTCACCTTAGTGCCCCAAACGTATTGATGATCTTCGAGCAACAATTTCAGATTATCTTATATATGTTTGCGACATAAATATTTATGTTTTTTATTATTATGTAAACATTATAAACATATTATAAAATGTCATCATTGGCATGGTGAATCATCAATATCATATGTAGGTAAAGTCGTTTGTTTAAATATCTCTCAATGAATATAAAGTTTAAATTAATTACAAATTAACAGCAAAAATTTAACATTTAAAATAGGTATGTTAGAAAGAGGTCAACTGGGTAGCGCCTTAAGAAACAAGGAAACCGCAGCACACATAGTGAGAAGATAAGCACTTTTTAAAACCATGTGGTCATTTTGAATGATTTCGCCTGGAATTCTGAACCAACCAGTAACCAGATAAAGACAATAAATTATTCTGGAATCTTTTGTCACATAAATCCTTTATTTCCAGGCCAAATGACAATACAACTGTTCAGTGGACACAACACTTTCAGACTCTATTCTCAGGCACTGGTGACTATCCGAACTGTGCAGAACTTTATGCTGAGATTGACTCTTTTGTTGATTCTATTTCAGATGAACTTGTTTCAAACAGTGTTGACAATACTTCGCTTCTTGACAGTGATATAACTTTAAATGAGCTTTAAGATGCACTAAACGATATGAAACAAGGAAAATCACCTGGATATACTGGAATACCGATTGAATTTATCAGTAATGCTCCTTCCCGGTGTCTTGAGATGTTGTTAAAACTTTTCAATCTTATATTAATATCTGGTAAATATCCATCACAGGGGCTTATGGTATTATCCTACCTATATATAAGAAAGGTTGTTCTGACACTCCTAGTAATTATAGACCTATAACATTGCTAGAGTCGGCGGGGAAGTTATTTTCTAGAATACTTTGTAACGGATTAACTCTCTGGGCAGATTTCGAAGGTAATATTAATCAGGAACAGGCTGGTTTTCGCAGAGGTTTTCGAACTACAGATAATATTTATATTCTTAACACGCTAGTTCAAAAGTATTTATCATTTAAGGGTGGAAAGTTTTATTGTGCTTTTGTTGATCTCAAGGCAGCGTTTGATTCTGTTTACCGCAATGGTCTGTTATTTAAGCTCTGGACTAATGGTGTCAACGGAAGGCTATATAAATTGATAAGTAATATGTATAAGGAAGTTAAATCATGTGCACTGATAAATAATAGTTTTACAGATTTCTTTGAGTGCAAGTACGGTTTACGGCAGGGCTGCCAGTTATCTCCCTTTTTGTTTACATTTTTTATAAATGATATTGTAGATTCCATAGGTAGTGATGGGCAAAGAGGTCTATCGTTGGATTTGGTTGAAGTATTTATACTCCTGTTTGCAGATGATATAGCCTTGTTTGACTTTACTCCGGTTGGTTTGCAAAAGCGTTTGAATAAATTGTCGGTTTTTTGCAATAAATGGAAACTAAAGGTCAATATAGATAAGAGTAAGATCGTTGTCTTTCGGAGTGGTGGTCGCATCAGTAAATTTGAAAAGTGTAGTTATCAAGGGGCATGTCTGGAATGTGTTAGTTCTTATAAGTACATTTTGTGTCTAGGGGTGCATTTCTCTTCATCAGGCTCGTGGTTTGTAACCCAGAAGACATTATCACAGCAGGCTTGGAAAGTAATTAATATGATACGCTCCAAAATTCCAAATTTTACCAATCTCCCAATCAATATACAGTTTAATATTTTTGATAAGAAAGTATTACCAGTTTTATTATATGGTTCAGAGGTATGGGGTTTTCACCCAGCTCCTGATGTTGAGAATATTCATGATAGGTTCTGTAAAATTGTATTAGGACTTAGTCGTAATAGCCCCAATTTGGCTGCTAGAGGAGAGGTTGGTAGGTTTTCTCTAAAGGTATTTCGGTTAAAAAGAATTTTGTCATATTGGCTTCGTTTGATAACCCAACATGGGAATACATTACTTAATGCAGCTTATTTATTCGAGTACAAAAGAGCAGAAAGAGGTATAAAGTGCTGGGCTTTTAAAGTAAAATGTTTACTATTCAACTATGGTTTCGGTGATGTGTGGCTACATCAAGGTGTATGTAATGTAGACATGTTCCTTCACGAGTTTTTACAACGTTGCAAGGATATAGATATGCAACAGTGGCACGATAGGGTTATTAACATCTCAAAGTTAGATTTTTTCTGCCATGTAAAAGCTGCTTTTTGCACCGAATTATATACATCTTGTGTTATAACTGCAGATTATAGAAGGGCTCTGTCAAGTCTAAGATGCTCCGGCCATAACCTTCTGATAGAAAAAGGCAGAATGCTACATATTGAACGAGCCCAAAGATTGTGTCCTTTATGTGTAATCCCATATGTTGAAAACGAGTATCATTTTTGTCTACAGTGTCCATTTTATGACAGTTTAAGAAAGCATACCCTACCGCCGTATTATTGTATTAATCCAACGAAACAAAAACTTGTACAACTATTTAATAGTAGAAATCCTTTTATACTCAATTGTTTGGCAAAGTACGTATTTTTAGCAAGTAAGAAAAGGCGCTTGTTCTTGAAAATGTAATACTCTGCGCTATGTTATGCTTTATCTTATATGACATGTACATGTGAAGTGGGCCGGTGGCCTGTTTACTGAATAAACCACATCTACCAGTCAAGTTTGTTTTTTTTTAAAACACAGCTGTGCATGCTGCGATTAATCAGAAACATTTGAACAAAAGACTTTACTGCAGAGAGATAGAGAGACTGCTCCACTGACCTGGTGCAACATGTCGGCACCGTCTTCTTCAGGTAGCTGAGGGCTGGATTCTCTGATCTTCATTTATGAGTTGACTGGAGTCAACTTAGTGAAGAGGTTGAAGTTGGGGGATGTTGAGGTTGAAGTTTGACAATGTTGAGGTTGAAGATGGCCGAGGTTGAAGATGGACGATGTTGAAGTTGGAGGAGATTGAAGTTGGACGATGTTGAAGTTTAAGTATGACGAAGTTGAGGTTGAAGTTGGACGAGGTTGAGGTTGAAGTTGGACAAGGTTGATGTTGAAGTTGGACATGGTTGATGTTGAAGTTGGACGAGGTTGATGTTGGACAAGGTTGAGGTTGAAGTTGGACAAGGTTGATGTTGAAGTATGACGAAGTTGAGGTTAAGTTTGACAAGGTTGATGTTGAAGTTGGACGAGGTTGATGTTGAAGTTGGAGGAGATTGAAGTTGGACGAGGTTGATGTTGAAGTTGGACAAGGTTGATGTTGAAGTATGACGAAGTTGAGGTTGAAGTTGGACAAGGTTGATGTTGAAGTATGACGAAGTTGAGGTTGAAGTTGGACGAGGTTGAGGTTGAAGTTGGACAAGGTTGATGTTGAAGTATGACGAAGTTGATGTTGAAATTTGACAAGGTTGATGTTGAAGTTGGACGAGGTTGATGTTGAAGTTGGAGGAGATTAAAGTTGGACAAGGTTGATGTTGAAGTTGGACAAGGTTGATGTTGGACAAGGTTGATGTTGAAGTTGGACAAGGTTGATGTTGAAGTTGGACATGGTTGATGTTGAAGTTGGACAAGGTTGATGTTGAAGTTGGACAAGGTTGATGTTGGACGAGGTTGATGTTGAAATTGGACGAGGTTGATGTTGAAGTTTGACAAGGTTGATGTTGAAGTTGGACGAGGTTGATGTTGAAGTATGACGAAGTTGAGGTTGAAGTTGGACGAAGTTGAGGTTGAAGTTGGACAAGGTTGATGTTGAAGTATGACGAAGTTGAGGTTGAAGTTGGACAAGGTTGATGTTGAAGTTGGACAAGGTTGATGTTGGACAAGGTTGATGTTGAAGTTGGACAAGGTTGATGTTGAAGTTGGACATGGCTGATGTTGAAGTTGGACAAGGTTGATGTTGGACGAGGTTGATGTTAAAATTGGACGAGGTTGATGTTGAAGTTGGACAAGGTTGATGTTGAAGTATGACGAAGTTGAGGTTGAAGTTGGACGAGGTTGATGTTGAAATTGGACGAGGTTGATGTTGAAGTTGAATGATGTTGAAGTTGGACGATGATCATGTTGATGTTGAAGTATGACGAAGTTGAGGTCGAAGTTGGACGAGGTTGATGTTGAAGTTGAATTATGTTGAAGTTGGACGATGATCATGTTGATGTTGAAGTTGGACGAGGTTGAGGTCCAACTCATGTTGAGGTTGAAATTCAATCAGTTGTAGGTTGTTGACTGTGTTGATGTAGTAGGATGTAGGCTGAAGGCAGGTGAGATGGTTTCTAAAAGACAGTAAATCAGGTTCTTCGTTTTTTTTTAGGCCTGGAGGAAAAAACAAATATGATCTGTATAAGTAAGTTCAGATTGTTAACATACAATAATAGAGGTTACTGTACATACGTTTTTGAGAAATGATAGACTTGAAATTAAATTAAATGATTTTGAAATGAAACAATGTCATGTAGATTTTATTCTCTTACAGAGGAATACAATAATCTACCAATTAGTTTGTATTCCCTGGTGTTAGGATAAAGATTATTGGAATACTTAGCTTTTGGTTTAGACCAGTGAACATTTTTACCAATTTGCTAATGGAAGTTGCACCTGTGGAAGTAATGTGGATTTTTACAGGGGGAACAATGGGTTACACTAGATCTGCCACTGATAAAAGAAATATAACAGACAATTACCAATCAGAGTTGCTTATTTCTTTTTTCTTATAAATCCACTGATTATTTTATTATTTATTTATATTATTATATTTATAATTTCTTTATGTTCAAATTATAATTCTGAAATTATCTTGAATTTTCTTTTTGTAAATTAATTTTAGAATGAAGAAGATACTTAGCTTTTTACTGTTATGGAAATATTTCAAGTATAAATCTCCCTTCCTCACACAGCACAGGCCAAGGAGCTTGGGAAATAATTAGCATCACATGACATTGACATGTTCACACTCAAGGTCAAAGGTCAAGGGCACAAGTTCTGAAATCGCTAAAAAAAATCCTTGTAAACACAATAACCGGAAAAATATTTGTGCTATCAGGCTCTTATTTGGTGTATATCAACTATGGAGAAAGGCCAAGATTTTAAAAGGTTTTTGCTAACATCCGTCAAAGGTCAAGGTCATAGCAAGATCACAACTTAAGCATGTTTTTGCGAAAATGTCTTATTTTAACTATTAACACTTTGAATCATAACATGATTGTTATACACAATGAAAAGTGATCATTGACTGTGTGACCTTGAAGAACAAAAGGTCAAGGTCATGAGATATGGTAATGGTGACCAGTTCTGAAATCTCGAAATAACTTTTTTCCAAGAAGGTATTAACACCATCATATACATAGCTTCTTTCTATAAATCTGGTGAATGAATTTGACATGTTCACATTCATGGTCAATGGTCAAGGTCATGAGTTCTTAAATTACTACAATAATCCTTGTAAACATGATAACTTCAAACATGTTTGTGCTGTCAGGCTCTTATTTGGTATATATCAACTATGGAGAAAGACCAAGATTGGAAACCTTTTCGCTAAAATCTGTCAAAGGTCAAGGTCACAGCAAGGTAACAACTTAAGCATGCTATTGTGAATGTGCCTTATGTTAACAATGAACACTTTGAGTCATTGCATGATTGTTATACACAATGAAAAATATTCATTGATGGTGTGACCTTGAAGGTCAAAGGTCAAGGTCATGAGATATTGGTTAAGGCCATGTTAATCCTTTGATCCAATTTTGAAATCAGAAATAGGTTTTAAGAACAAACTTGTGAAAAGTGATCCAAGAGATGAATAACATGAATAATGAAAAAAAAAATTCCAAAAGAATTTCCATTTTATTTATGCTGAGGAGAAGGTGGAACAGGGAAAGGCGAGACCCAAAGTTTCGGAGCTGCTCTGCTTTTGCGGTGTCCCGCAAACGCTCATCTAGTTCATACAAAATGAAGCAATTTATTTTTCACATATAATCTCATACATAATTTATGTGTACACGTTTAATCCAACACATGATAATTGATTTAGTATTATTTGATTTTTGTTGACAAGAAACCAGGTCCATCATTTCGTGGCTTGAAAGCGATAATCAGAATAAATATGAATAAATGCACAAAGGGTATGTGGCAATGATACAATTGAAATTACTGGATTACTCCATTTCAAATAAAACAATTTAGTCTCAAATGTAGCAGTTTTAAATAGCTGGACATATATTATTTTTAAAAATGTATTTACAAAAAAAGAATTGTCATACTTAGATTTGTTTGGCATCAGGCCTCTGTTGATTCTCACCCAGTAGAACTGGCACCAACCAAAGCAACACAAAAACCTTTGTTAAGTCATAATCATTCAAAAAGTTTTTAAAAAATGACCATCATTTAATGGTCAGAATGTTTGCTTACACAACAGTTATGGAACATACATAATCTAGAAATTATTCAAATAGAACATTTTGCTATGAAATGTATTGTTTTAATAAGATTTTAATATCAAACACATTTTTATTTCCTAATGTATATACATGTAAGTATACCGAAACGATACCGAAACGTCGCCATTGTGAAATAAAGAAGTTGAACATCCATAAATTCCTTGTCTTTCTGTATATAAGTAATATTTAGCTTTTGTCACAGAACAGGCAACACAAAGACCTTTACTTGTGGTCACATTGCAAATGAATAAAAAATAAAATAAAAAGGACCATCAGTTCAGGGCTATGAATACAGAACATATTTTTAAATGTCAAAATTATTCACTTGAATTTACTGAACATGTTTGAATAACATAATTGAGTTTTGTATGCATTGGCTTTAATAAGCTTTAAATATCAAATGATAATCTTCATTACAGATGTATAAAAGTATTGTAATACTTAGGTTTTGTATATATTCAGTGGGAAGCGACCATTTTTATTTACCTGAATCGGAGATTCCGGGAGTATATTGTTTTTCACCTGTCCGTCTGTCCATCTGTGAGTTTGTCCACAAAAACGTTAACCTTGGCCATAACTTTGGATTGCTGCGAGCTAGGGCTTTTATACTTGACATGTGGATACCTTGTGATGAGATCTCTCAGATGAGGTCATCATATTTGACCATGTGACCTTGACCTTGCTGCAGTGGACATCTTCAGAAAAGTTTAACCTTGGCCATAACTTTGGTAATTCAGGGGGCATCCCCGTTTAACAAACACATCTTGTTTTCAATAAAGTAGTTGACTACCCATAGAACTTGTTCTCATTCAGAGACCATTTTGTCTGATGAGGAATCTAGCCTTATTCCAGGCCCCTGTCTCTTGCTTTTTACAATGTGGACTGAGGAGGTAACTGGTTGATGTGGGATTTAGGTTGGGGAGGTTGATGTGGGATGTAGGTTGAGGAGGTTGATGTGGGATGTAGGTTGGGGAGGTTGATGTGGGATGTATGTTGAGGAGGTTGATGTGGGATGTAGGTTGGGGAGGTTGATGTGGTTTGTATGTTGGGGAGGTTGATGAGGGATGCATGTTGGGGAGGTTGATGTGGGATGTAGGTTGGGGAGGCTGATGTGGGAATAAGGTTTGGGAGGTTGATGTGGGATGTAGGTACGGGAGGTTGATGTGGGATGTAGGTACGGGAGGTTGATGTGGGATGTAGGTTGAGGAGGTTGATGTGGGATGTAGGTTGGGGAGGTTGATGTGGGATGTATGTTGAGGAGGTTGATGTGGGATGTAGGTTGGGGAGGTTGATGTGGTTTGTATGTTGGGGAGGTTGATGAGGGATGCATGTTGGGGAGGTTGATGTGGGATGTAGGTTGGGGAGGCTGATGTGGGAATAAGGTTTGGGAGGTTGATGTGGGATGTAGGTACGGGAGGTTGATGTGGGATGTAGGTACGGGAGGTTGATGTGGGATGTAGGTTGGGGAGGTTGATGTGGGATGTAGGTACGGGAGGTTGATATGGGATGTAGGTTGAGGAGGTTGATGTGGGATGTAGGTACGGGAGGTTGATGTGGGATGTAGGTTGGGGAGGTTGATGTGGGATGTAGGTTGAGGAGGTTGATGTGGGATGTAGGTTGGGGAGGTTGATGTGGGATGTAGGTTGGGGAGGTTGATGTGGGATGTAGGTTGGGGAGGTTGATGTGGGATGTAGGTTGAGGAGGTTGATGTGGGATGTAGGTTGAGGAGGTTGATGTGGGATGTAGGTTGAGGAGGTTGATGTGGGATGTAGGTTGAGGAGGTTGATGTGGGATGTAGGTTGGGGAGGTTGATGTGGGATGTAGGTTGAGGAGGTTGATGTGGGATGTAGGTACGGGAGGTTGATGTGGGATGTATGTTGAGGAGGTTGATGTGGGATGTAGGTTGGGGAGGTTGATGTGGGATGTAGGTTGGGGAGGTTGATGTGGGATGTAGGTTGAGGAGGTTGATGTGGGATGTAGGTACGGGAGGTTGATGTGGGATGTAGGTTGGGGAGGTTGATGTGGGATGTAGGTTGGGGAGGTTGATGTGGGATGTAGGTTGGGGAGGTTGATGTGGGATGTAGGATGGGGAGGTATATGTGGGATGTAGGTTGGGGAGGTTGATGTGGGATGTAGGTACGGGAGGTTGATGTGGGATGTAGGTTGGGGAGGTTGATGTGGGATGTATGTTGGGAAGGTTGATGTGGGATGTAGGTTGAGAAGGTTGATGTGGGATGTAGGTACGGGAGGTTGATGTCGGATGTAGGTTAGGGAGGTTGATGTGGGATGTAGGTACGGGAGGTTGATGTGGGATGTAGGTTGAGAAGGTTGATGTGGGATGTAGGATGGGGAGGTTGATGTGGGATGTAGGTTGGGGAGGTTGATGTGGGATGTAGGTACGGGAGGTTGATGTGGGATGTAGGTTGGGGAGGTTGATGTGGGATGTAGGTACGGGAGGTTGATGTGGGATGTAGGTTGGGGAGGTTGATGTGGGATGTATGTTGGGAAGGTTGATGTGGGATGTAGGTTGAGGAGGTTGATGTGGGATGTAGGTTTGGGAGGTTGATGTGGGATGTAGGTTGAGGAGGTTGATGTGGGATATAGGTTGAGGAGGTTGATGTGGGATGTAGGTTGGGGAGGTTGATGTGGGATGTATGTTGGGGAGGTTGATGTGGGATGTAGGTACGGGAGGTTGATGTGGGATGTAGGTACGGGAGGTTGATGTGGGATGTAGGTTGGGGAGGTTGATGTGGGATGTAGGTTGAGGAGGTTGATGTGGGATGTAGGTTGAGAAGGTTGATGTGGGATGTAGGTTGGGGAGGTTGATGTGGGATGTAGGTTGGGGAGGTTGATGTGGGATGTAGGATGGGGAGGTTGATGTGGGATGTAGGTTGGGGAGGTTGATGTGGGATGTAGGTTGAGAAGGTTGATGTGGGATGTAGGTTGGAGAGGTTGATGTGGGATGTAGGCACGGGAGGTTGATGTGGGATGTAGGTTGGGGAGGTTGATGTGGGATGTAGGTTGGGGAGGTTGATGTGGGATGTAGGTTGAGGAGGTTGATGTGGGATGTAGGTTGAGGAGGTTGATGTGGGATGTAGGTTGAGGAGGTTGATGTGGGATGTAGGTTGAGGAGGTTGATGTGGGATGTAGGTTGGGGAGGTTGATGTGGGATGTAGGTTGAGGAGGTTGATGTGGGATGTAGGTACGGGAGGTTGATGTGGGATGTATGTTGAGGAGGTTGATGTGGGATGTAGGTTGGGGAGGTTGATGTGGGATGTAGGTTGGGGAGGTTGATGTGGGATGTAGGTTGAGGAGGTTGATGTGGGATGTAGGTACGGGAGGTTGATGTGGGATGTAGGTTGGGGAGGTTGATGTGGGATGTAGGTTGGGGAGGTTGATGTGGGATGTAGGTTGGGGAGGTTGATGTGGGATGTAGGATGGGGAGGTATATGTGGGATGTAGGTTGGGGAGGTTGATGTGGGATGTAGGTACGGGAGGTTGATGTGGGATGTAGGTTGGGGAGGTTGATGTGGGATGTATGTTGGGAAGGTTGATGTGGGATGTAGGTTGAGAAGGTTGATGTGGGATGTAGGTACGGGAGGTTGATGTGGGATGTAGGTTAGGGAGGTTGATGTGGGATGTAGGTACGGGAGGTTGATGTGGGATGTAGGTTGAGAAGGTTGATGTGGGATGTAGGATGGGGAGGTTGATGTGGGATGTAGGTTGGGGAGGTTGATGTGGGATGTAGGTACGGGAGGTTGATGTGGGATGTAGGTTGGGGAGGTTGATGTGGGATGTAGGTACGGGAGGTTGATGTGGGATGTAGGTTGGGGAGGTTGATGTGGGATGTATGTTGGGAAGGTTGATGTGGGATGTAGGTTGAGGAGGTTGATGTGGGATGTAGGTTTGGGAGGTTGATGTGGGATGTAGGTTGAGGAGGTTGATGTGGGATATAGGTTGAGGAGGTTGATGTGGGATGTAGGTTGGGGAGGTTGATGTGGGATGTATGTTGGGGAGGTTGATGTGGGATGTAGGTACGGGAGGTTGATGTGGGATGTAGGTACGGGAGGTTGATGTGGGATGTAGGTTGGGGAGGTTGATGTGGGATGTAGGTTGAGGAGGTTGATGTGGGATGTAGGTTGAGAAGGTTGATGTGGGATGTAGGTTGGGGAGGTTGATGTGGGATGTAGGTTGGGGAGGTTGATGTGGGATGTAGGATGGGGAGGTTGATGTGGGATGTAGGTTGGGGAGGTTGATGTGGGATGTAGGTTGAGAAGGTTGATGTGGGATGTAGGTTGGAGAGGTTGATGTGGGATGTAGGCACGGGAGGTTGATGTGGGATGTAGGTTGGGGAGGTTGATGTGGGATGTAGGTTGGGGAGGTTGATGTGGGATGTAGGTTGGGGAGGTTGATGTGGGATGTAGGTACGGGAGGTTGATGTGGGATGTAGGTTGGGGAGGTTGATGTGGGATGTATGTTGGGGAGGTTGATGTGGGATGTAGGTTGGGGAGGTTGATGTGGGATGTAGGTTGAGGAGATTGATGTGGGATGTATGTTGGGAAGGTTGATGTGGGATGTAGGTTAAGGAGGTTGATGTGGGATGTATGTTCGGAAGGTTGATGTGGGATGTAGGTACGGGAGGTTGATGTGGGATGTAGGTTGGGGAGGTTGATGTGGGATGTATGCTGGGAAGGTTGATGTGGGATGTAGGTTGAGGAGGTTGATGTGGGATGTAGGTTTGGGAGGTTGATGTGGGATCTAGGTTGAGGAGGTTGATGTGGAATATAGGTTGAGGAGGTTGATGTGGGATGTAGGTTGGGGAGGATGATGTGGGATGTATGTTGGGGAGGTTGATGTGGGATGTAGGTACGGGAGGTTGATGTGGGATGTAGGTACGGGAGGTTGATGTGGGATGTAGGTTGGGGAGGTTGGTGTGGGATGTAGGTTGAGGAGATTGATGCGGGATGTAGGTTGGGGAGGTTGATGTGGGATGTAGGTTGGGGAGGTTGATGTGGGATGTAGGTTGGGGAGGTTGATGTGGGATGTAGGTTGGGGAGGTTGATGTGGGATGTAGGTTGGGGAGGTTGATGTGGGATGTATGTTGGGGAGGTTGATGTGGGATGTAGGTACGGGAGGTTGATGTGGGATGTAGGTACGGGAGGTTGATGTGGGATGTATGTTGGGGAGGTTGATGTGGGATGTAAGTTGGGGAGGTTGATGTGGGATGTAGGTTTGGGAGGTTGATGTGGGATGTAGGTTGGGGAGGTTGATGTGGGATGTAGGTTGGGGAGGTTAATGTGGGATGTAGGTTGGGGAGGTTGATGTGAGATGTAGGTTGAGGAGGTTGATGTGGGATGTAGGTACGGGAGGTTGATGTGGGATGTATGTTGGGGAGGTTGATGTGGGATGTAAGTTGGGGAGGTTGATGTGGGATGTAGGTTGGGGAGGTTGATGTGGGATGTAGGTTGGGGAGGTTGATGTGGGATGTAGGTTGGGGAGGTTGATGTGGGATGTAGGTTTGGGAGGTTGATGTGGGATGTAGGTTTGGGAGGATGATATGGGATGTAGGTTGGGGAGGTTGATGTGGGATGTAGTTACGGGAGGTTGATGTGGGATGTAGGTTGAGGAGGTTGATGTGGGATGTATGTTGGGGAGGTTGATGTGGGATGTAGGTTGAGGAGGTTGATGTGGGATGTAGGTTGGGGAGGTTGATGTGGGATGTAGGTTGAGGAGGTTGATGTGGGATGTATGTTGGGGAGGTTGATGTGGGATGTAGGTTGAGGAGGTTGATGTGGGATGTAGGTTGGGGAGGTTGATGTGGGATGTAGGTTGAGGAGGTTGATGTGGGATGTAGGTTGGGGAGGTTGATGTGGGATGTAGGTTGGGGAGGTTGATGTGGGATGTAGGTTTGGGAGGTTGATATGGGATGTAGGTTGGGGAGGTTGATGTGGGATGTAGGTTGGGGAGGTTGATGTGGGATGTAGGTTTGGGAGGTTGATGACGGATGTATGTTGGAGAGGTTGATGTGGGATGTAGGTACGGGAGGTTGATGTGGGATGTAGGTTGGGGAGGTTGATGTGGGATGTAGGTACGGGAGGTTGATGTGGGATGTAGGTTGGGGAGGTTGGTGTGGGATGTAGGTTGAGGAGATTGATGTGGGATGTAGGTTGGGGAGGTTGATGTGGGATGTAGGTTGGGGAGGTTGATGTGGGATGTAGGTTGGGGAGGTTGATGTGGGATGTAGGTTGGGGAGGTTGATGTGGGATGTAGGTTGGGGAGGTTGATGTGGGATGTATGTTGGGGAGGTTGATGTGGGATGTAGGTACGGGAGGTTGATGTGGGATGTAGGTACGGGAGGTTGATGTGGGATGTATGTTTGGGAGGTTGATGTGGGATGTAAGTTGGGGAGGTTGATGTGGGATGTAGGTTTGGGAGGTTGATGTGGGATGTAGGTTGGGGAGGTTGATGTGGGATGTAGGTTGGGGAGGTTAATGTGGGATGTAGGTTGGGGAGGTTGATGTGAGATGTAGGTTGAGGAGGTTGATGTGGGATGTAGGTACGGGAGGTTGGTGTGGGATGTATGTTGGGGAGGTTGATGTGGGATGTAAGTTGGGGAGGTTGATGTGGGATGTAGGTTGGGGAGGTTGATGTGGGATGTAGGTTGGGGAGGTTGATGTGGGATGTAGGTTGGGGAGGTTGATGTGGGATGTAGGTTGGGGAGGTTGATGTGGGATGTAGGTTTGGGAGGATGATATGGGATGTAGGTTGGGGAGGTTGATGTGGGATGTAGGTACGGGAGGTTGATGTGGGATGTAGGTTGAGGAGGTTGATGTGGGATGTATGTTGGGGAGGTTGATGTGGGATGTAGGTTGAGGAGGTTGATGTGGGATGTAGGTTGGGGAGGTTGATGTGGGATGTAGGTTGAGGAGGTTGATGTGGGATGTATGTTGGGGAGGTTGATGTGGGATGTAGGTTGAGGAGGTTGATGTGGGATGTAGGTTGGGGAGGTTGATGTGGGATGTAGGTTGAGGAGGTTGATGTGGGATGTAGGTTGGGGAGGTTGATGTGGGATGTAGGTTGGGGAGGTTGATGTGGGATGTAGGTTTGGGAGGTTGATATGGGATGTAGGTTGGGGAGGTTGATGTGGGATGTAGGTTGGGGAGGTTGATGTGGGATGTAGGTTTGGGAGGTTGATGACGGATGTATGTTGGAGAGGTTGATGTGGGATGTAGGTACGGGAGGTTGATGTGGGATGTAGGTTGGGGAGGTTGATGTGGGATGTAGGTACGGGAGGTTGATGTGGGATGTAGGTTTGGGAGGTTGATGTGGGATGTAGGTACGGGAGGTTGATGTGGGATGTAGTTTGGGGAGGTTGATGTGGGATGTAGGTTGGGGAGGTTGATGTGGGATGTAGGTTGGGGAGGTTGATGTGGGATATAGGTTTGGGAGGTTGATATGGGATGTAGGTTGGGAAGGTTGATGTGGGATGTAGGTTGGGGAGGTTGATGTGGGATGTAGGTTGAGGAGGTTGATGTGGGATGTAGGTTGGGGAGGTTGATGTGGGATGTAGGTTGGGGAGGTTGATATGGGATGTAGGTTGAGGAGGTTGATGTGGGATGTAGGTTGGGGAGGTTGATGTGGGATGTAGGTTGGGGAGGTTGATGTGGGATGTAGGTTTGGGAGGTTGATATGGGATGAAGGTTGGGGAGGTTGATGTGGGATGTAGGTTGGGGAGGTTGATGTGGGATGTAGGTTTGGGAGGTTGATGACGGATGTATGTTGGAGAGGTTGATGTGGGATGTAGGTACGGGAGGTTGATGTGGGATGTAGGTTGGGGAGGTTGATGTGGGATGTAGGTACGGGAGGTTGATGTGGGATGTAGGTTTGGGAGGTTGATGTGGGATGTAGGTACGGGAGGTTGATGTGGGATGTAGTTTGGGAGGTTGATATGGGATGTAGGTTGGGAAGGTTGATGTGGGATGTAGGTACGGGAGGTTGATGT
This sequence comes from Gibbula magus, assembly GCA_936450465.1. Lineage (NCBI taxonomy): Eukaryota > Metazoa > Mollusca > Gastropoda > Trochida > Trochidae > Gibbula > Gibbula magus. Next base: position 82,865,689 of record OW388295.1, on the reverse strand, counting down.
GGGATGTAGGTTTGGGAGGTTGATGTGGGATGTAGGTACGGGAGGTTGATGTGGGATGTAGTTTGGGAGGTTGATATGGGATGTAGGTTGGGAAGGTTGATGTGGGATGTAGGTTGGGGAGGTTGATGTGGGATGTAGGTTGAGGAGGTTGATGTGGGATGTAGGTTGGGGAGGTTGATGTGGGATGTAGGTTGGGGAGGTTGATGTGGGATGTAGGTTGAGGAGGTTGATGTGGGATGTAGGTTGGGGAGGTTGATGTGGGATGTAGGTTGGGGAGGTTGATGTGGGATGTAGGTTTGGGAGGTTGATATGGGATGAAGGTTGGGGAGGTTGATGTGGGATGTAGGTTGGGGAGGTTGATGTGGGATGTAGGTTGGAGAGGTTGATGTGGGATGTAGGTACGGGAGGTTGATGTGGGATGTAGGTTGGGGAGGTTGATGTGGGATGTAGGTACGGGAGGTTGATGTGGGATGTAGGTTTGGGAGGTTGATGTGGGATGTAGGTACGGGAGGTTGATGTGGGATGTAGTTTGGGGAGGTTGATGTGGGATGTAGGTTGGGGAGGTTGATGTGGGATGTAGGTTGGGGAGGTTGATGTGGGATATAGGTTTGGGAGGTTGATATGGGATGTAGGTTGGGAAGGTTGATGTGGGATGTAGGTTGGGGAGGTTGATGTGGGATGTAGGTTGAGGAGGTTGATGTGGGATGTAGGTTGGGGAGGTTGATGTGGGATGTAGGTTGGGGAGGTTGATGTGGGATGTATGTTGAGGAGGTTGATGTGGGATGTAGGTTGGGAAGGTTGATGTGGGATGTAGGTACGGGAGGTTGATGTGGGATGTAGGTTGGGGAGGTTGATGTGGGATGTATGTTGGAGAGGTTGATGTGGGATGTAGGTACGGGAGGTTGATGTGGGATGAAGGTTGGGGAGGTTGATGTGGGATGTAGGTTGGGGAGGTTGATGTGGGATGTAGGTTGGGGAGGTTGATGTGGGATGTATGTTGGAGAGGTTGATGTGGGATGTAGGTACGGGAGGTTGATGTGGGATATAGGTTGGGGAGATTGATGTGGGATGTAGGTTGGGGAGGTAGATGTGGGATGTAGGTTGGGGAGGTTGATGTGGGATGTATGTTGGAGAGGTTGATGTGGGATGTAGGCACGGGAGGTTGATGTGGGATGTAGGTTGGGGAGGTTGATGTGGGATGTAGGTTGGGGAGGTTGATGTGGGATGTAGGTTGGGGAGGTTGATGTGGGATGTAGGTTTGGGAGGTTGATATGGGATGTAGGTTGGGAAGGTTGATGTGGGATGTAGGTTGGGGAGGTTGATGTGGGATGTAGGTTGAGGAGGTTGATGTGGGATGTAGGTTGGGGAGGTTGATGTGGGATGTAGGTTGAGGAGGTTGATGTGGGATGTATGTTGGGGAGGTTGATGTGGGATGTAGGTTGAGGAGGTTGATGTGGGATGTAGGTTGGGGAGGTTGATGTGGGATGTAGGTTGAGGAGGTTGATGTGGGATGTAGGTACGGGAGGTTGATGTGGGATGTAGTTTGGGGAGGTTGATGTGGGATGTAGGTTGGGGAGGTTGATGTTGGATGTAGGTTGGGGAGGTTGATGTGGGATGTAGGTTAGGGAGGTTGATATGGGATGTAGGTTGGGGAGGTTGATGTGGGATGTAGGTTGGGGAGGTTGATGTGGGATGTAGGTTTGGGAGGTGGATGACGGATGTATGTTGGAGAGGTTGATGTGGGGTGTAGGTACGGGAGGTTGATGTGGGATGTAGGTTGGGGAGGTTGATGTGGGATGTAGGTACGGGAGGTTGATGTGGGATGTAGGTTTGGGAGGTTGATGTGGGATGTAGGTACGGGAGGTTGATGTGGGATGTAGTTTGGGGAGGTTGATGTGGGATGTAGGTTGGGGAGGTTGATGTGGGATGTAGGTTGGGGAGGTTGATGTGGGATGTAGGTTTGGGAGGTTGATATGGGATGTAGGTTGGGAAGGTTGATGTGGGATGTAGGTTGGGGAGGTTGATGTGGGATGTAGGTTGGGGAGGTTGATGTGGGATGTATGTTGAGGAGGTTGATGTGGGATGTAGGTTGGAAAGGTTGATGTGGGATGTAGGTATAGGAGGTTGATGTGGGATGTAGGTTGGGGAGGTTGATGCGGGATGTATGTTGGAGAGGTTGATGTGGGATGTAGGCACGGGAGGTTGATGTGGGATGTAGGTTGGGGAGGTTGATGTGGGATGTAGGTTTGGGAGGTTGATGTGGGATGTAGGTTGGGGAGGTTGATGTGGGATGTAGGTTGAGGAGGTTGATGTGGGATGTAGGTACGGGAGGTTGATGTGGGATGTAGGTTGGGGAGGTTGATGTGGGATGTAGGTTAGGGAGGTTGATGTGGGATGTAGGTTGGGGAGGTTGATGTGGGATGTAGGTTGGGGAGGTTGATGTGGGATGTAGGTTGGGGAGGTTGATGTGGGATGTATGTTGAGGAGGTTGATGTGGGATGTAGGTTGGGGAGGTTGATGTGGGATGTAGGTTGGGGAGGTTGATGTGGGATGTATGTTGGGGAGGTTGATGTGGGATGTAGGTTGAGGAGGTTGATGTGGGATGTAGGTTGAGGAGGTTGATGTGGGATGTATGTTGAGGAGGTTGATGTGGGATGTAGGTTGGGGAGGTTGATGTGGGATGTAGGTTGGGGAGGTTGATGTGGGATGTAGGTTGAGGAGGTTGATGTGGGATGTAGGTTGAGGAGGTTGATGTGGGATGTATGTTGGGGAGGTTGATGTGGGACGTAGGTTGGGGAGGTTGATGTGGGATGTAGGTTGGGGAGGTTGATGTGGGATGTAGGTTGAGGAGGTTGATGTGGGATGTAGGTACGGGAGGTTGATGTGGGATGTAGGGTGGTGAGGTTGATGTGGGATGTATGTTGGGGAGGTTGATGTGGGATGTAGGTTGGGGAGGTTGATGTGGGATGTAGGTACGGGAGGTTGGTGTGGGATGTAGGTTGGGGAGGTTGATGTGGGATGTAGGTTGAGGAGGTTGATGTGGGATATATGTTGTAGAGGTTGATGTGGGATGTAGGTTGGGGAGGTTGATGTGGGATGTAGGTACGGAAGGTTGATGTGGGATGTAGGTACGGGAGGTTGATGTGGGATGTAGGTTGGGGAGGTTGATGTGGGATGTAGGTTGAGGAGGTTGATGTGGGATGTATGTTGGGGAGGTTGATGTGGGATGTAGGTTGGGGAGGTTGATGTGGGATGTAGGTACGGGAGGTTGATGTGGGATGTACGTACGGGAGGTTGATGTTGGATGTAGGTTGGGGAGGTTGATGTGGGATGTAGGTTGAGGAGGTTGATGTGGGATGTAGGTTGGAGAGGTTGATGAGGGATGTAGGTTGAGGAGGTTGATATGGGATGTAGGTTGGGGAGGTTGATGTGGGATGTAGGTTGGGGAGGTTGATGTGGGATGTAGGTACGGGAGGTTGATGTGGGATGTAGGTTGAGGAGGTTGATGTGGGATGTAGGTTGGGGAGGTTGATGTGGGATGTATGTTGGGGAGGTTGATGTGGGATGTAGGTTGAGGAGGTTGATGTGGGATGTAGGTTGGGGAGGTTGATGTGGGATGTAGGTACGGGAGGTTGATGTGGGATGTAGGTTGGGGAGGTTGATGTGAGATGTAGGTTGAGGAGGTTGATTTGGGATGTAGGTACGGGAGGTTGATGTGGGATGTATGTTGGGGAGGTTGATGTGGGATGTAAGTTGGGGAGGTTGATGTGGGATGTAGGTTGGGGAGGTTGATGTGGGATGTAATTTGGGGAGGTTGATGTGGGATGTAGGTTGGGGAGGTTGATGTGGGATGTAGTTTGGGGAGGTTGATGTGGGATGTAGGTTTGGGAGGATGATATGGGATGTAGGTTGGGGAGGTTGATGTGGGATGTAGGTACGGGAGGTTGATGTGGGATGTAGGTTGAGGAGGTTGATGTGGGATGTATGTTGGGGAGGTTGATGTGGGATGTAGGTTGAGGAGGTTGATGTGGGATGTAGGTTGGGGAGGTTGATGTGGGATGTAGGTTGAGGAGGTTGATGTGGGATGTATGTTGGGGAGGTTGATGTGGGATGTAGGTTGAGGAGGTTGATGTGGGATGTAGGTTGGGGAGGTTGATGTGGGATGTAGGTTGAGGAGGTTGATGTGGGATGTAGGTTGGGGAGGTTGATGTGGGATGTAGGTTGGGGAGGTTGATGTGGGATGTAGGTTTGAGAGGTTGATATGGGATGTAGGTTGGGGAGGTTGATGTGGGATGTAGGTTGGGGAGGTTGATGTGGGATGTAGGTTTGGGAGGTTGATGACGGATGTATGTTGGAGAGGTTGATGTGGGATGTAGGTACGGGAGGTTGATGTGGGAGGTAGGTTGGGGAGGTTGATGTGGGATGTAGGTACGGGAGGTTGATGTGGGATGTAGGTTTGGGAGGTTGATGTGGGATGTAGGTACGGGAGGTTGATGTGGGATGTAGTTTGGGGAGGTTGATGTGGGATGTAGGTTGGGGAGGTTGATGTGGGATGTAGGTTGGGGAGGTTGATGTGGGATGTAGGTTTGGGAGGTTGATATGGGATGTAGGTTGGGAAGGTTGATGTGGGATGTAGGTTGGGGAGGTTGATGTGGGATGTAGGTTGAGGAGGTTGATGTGGGATGTAGGTTGGGGAGGTTGATGTGGGATGTAGGTTGGGGAGGTTGATGTGGGATGTATGTTGAGGAGGTTGATGTGGGATGTAGGTTGGGAAGGTTGATGTGGGATGTAGGTACGGGAGGTTGATGTGGGATGTAGGTTGGGGAGGTTGATGTGGGATGTATGTTGGAGAGGTTGATGTGGGATGTAGGTACGGGAGGTTGATGTGGGATGTAGGTTGGGGAGGTTGATGTGGGATGTAGGTTGGGGAGGTTGATGTGGGATGTAGGTTGGGGAGGTTGATGTGGGATGTAGGTTGGGGAGGTTGATGTGGGATGTATGTTGGAGAGGTTGATGTGGGATGTAGGTACGGGAGGTTGATGTGGGATGTAGGTTGGGGAGATTGATGTGGGATGTAGGTTGGGGAGGTAGATGTGGGATGTAGGTTGGGGAGGTTGATGTGGGATGTATGTTGGAGAGGTTGATGTGGGATGTAGGTACGGGAGGTTGATGTGGGATGTAGGTTGGGGAGGTTGATGTGGGATGTAGGTTGGGGAGGTTGATGTGGGATGTAGGTTCGGGAGGTTGATGTGGGATGTAGGTTTGGGAGGTTGATATGGGATGTAGGTTGGGGAGGTTGATGTGGGATGTAGGTTGGGGAGGTTGATGTGGGATGTAGGTTGAGGAGGTTGATGTGGGATGTAGATACGGGAGGTTGATGTGGGATGTAGGTTGGGGAGGTTGATGTGGGATGTAGGTTAGGGAGGTTGGTGTGGGATGTAGGTTGGGGAGGTTGATGTGGGATGTAGGTTGGGGAGGTTGATGTGGGATGTAGGTTGGGGAGGTTGATGTGGGATGTATGTTGAGGAGGTTGATGTGGGATGTAGGTTGGGGAGGTTGATGTGGGATGTAGGTTGGGGAGGTTGATGTGGGATGTATGTTGGGGAGGTTGATGTGGGATGTAGGTTGAGGAGGTTGATGTGGGATGTAGGTTGAGGAGGTTGATGTGGGATGTATGTTGAGGAGGTTGATGTGGGATGTAGGTTGGGGAGGTTGATGTGGGATGTAAGTTGGGGAGGTTGATGTGGGATGTAGGTTGAGGAGGTTGATGTGGGATGTAGGTTGAGGAGGTTGATGTGGGATGTATGTTGGGGAGGTTGATGTGGGATGTAGGTTGGGGAGGTTGATGTGGGATGTAGGTTGGGGAGGTTGATGTGGGATGTAGGTTGAGGAGGTTGATGTGGGATGTAGGTACGGGAGGTTGATGTGGGATGTAGGTTGGTGAGGTTGATGTGGGATGTATGTTGGGGAGGTATATGTGGGATGTAGGTTGGGGAGGTTGATGTGGGATGTAGGTACGGGAGGTTGATGTGGGATGTAGGTTGGGGAGGTTGATGTGGGATGTAGGTTGAGGAGGTTGATGTGGGATATATGTTGTAGAGGTTGATGTGGGATGTAGGTTGGGGAGGTTGATGTGGGATGTAGGTACGGGAGGCTGATGTGGGATGTAGGTACGGGAGGTTGATGTGGGATGTAGGTTGAGGAGGTTGATGTGGGATGTAGGTACGGGAGGTTGATGTGGGATGTAGGTTGGGGAGGTTAATGTTGGATGTAGGTTGAGGAGGTTGATGTGGGATGTATGTTGGGGAGGTTGATGTTGGATGTAGGTTGGGGAAGTTGATGTGGGATGTAGGTACGGGAGGTTGATGTGGGATGTAGGTACGGGAGGTTGATGTTTGATGTAGGTTGAGGAGGTTGATGTGGGATGTATGTTGGGGAGGTTGATGTGGGATGTAGGTTGGGGAGGTTGATGTGGGATGTAGGTACGGGAGGTTGATGTGGGATGTAGGTTGGGGAGGTTAATGTGGGATGTAGTTTGGGGAGGTTGATGTGGGATGTAGGTTGGGGAGGTTGATGTGGGATGTAGGTACGGGAGGTTGATGTGGGATGTAGGTTGGGGAGGTTGATGTGGGATGTAGGTTGGGGAGGTTGATGTGGGATGTAGGTTGGGGAGGTTGATGTGGGATGTATGTTGGGGAGGTTGATGTGGGATGTAGGTACGGGAGGTTGATGTGGGATGTAGGTACGGGAGGTTGATGTGGGATGTAGGTACGGGAGGTTGATGTTGGATGTAGGTTGAGGAGGTTGATGTGGGATGTATGTTGGGGAGGTTGATGTGGGATGTAGGTTGGGGAGGTTGATATGGGATGTAGGTACGGGAGGTTGATGTGGGATGTAGGTACGGGAGGTTGATGTGGGATGTAGGTTGGGGAGGTTGATGTGGGATGTAGGTTGAGGAGGTTGATGTGGGATGTAGGTTGGAGAGGTTGATGTGGGATGTAGGTTGAGGAGGTTGATGTGGGATGTAGGTTGAGGAGGTTGATGTGGGATGTAGGTTGGGAAGGTTGATGTGGGATGTAGGTACGGGAGGTTGATGTGGGATGTAGGTTGGGGAGGTTGATATGGGATGTAGGTTGGGGAGGTTGATGTGGGATGTAGGTACGGGAGGTTGATGTGGGATGTATGTACGGGAGGTTGATTTGGGATGTAGGTTGGGGAGGTTGATATGGGATGTAGGTTGAGGAGGTTGATGTGGGATGTAGGTTGGGGAGGTTGATATGGGATGTAGGTTGAGGAGGTTGATGTGGGATGTAGGTACGGGAGGTTGATGTGGGATGTAGGTACGGGAGGTTGATGTGGGATGTAGGTAGGGGAGGTTGATGTGGGATGTATGTTGGGGAGGTTGATGTGGGATGTAGGTTGGGGAGGTTGATGTGGGATGTAGGTTGGGGAGGTTGATGTGGGATGTATGTTGGGGAGGTTGATGTGGGATGTAATTTGGGGAGGTTGATGTTGGATGTAGGTTTGGGAGGTTGATGTGGGATGTATGTTGGGGAGGTTGATGTGGGATGTATGTTGGGGAGGTTGATGTGAGATTATGTTGGGGAGGTTGATGTGGGATGTAGGTTGGGGAGGTTGATGTGGGATGTAAGTTGGGGAGGTTGATGTGGGATGTAAGTTGGGGAGGTTGATGTGCTATGTATGTTTGGGAGGTTGATGTGGGATGTATGTTCGGGAGGGTGATGTGGGATGTAGGTTGGAGAGGTTGATGTGGGATGTAGGTTGGGGAGGGTGATGTGGGATGAAGGTTGGGGAGGTTGATATGGGATGTAGGTTGGGTAGGGTGATGTGGGATGTAGGTTTGGGAGGTTGATGTGGGATGTAGGTTGGGGAGGTTGATGTGGGATGTAGGTACGGGAGGTTGATGTGGGATGTAGGTTGGGGAGGTTGATGTGGGATGTAGGTTGAGGAGGTTGATGTGGGATGTAGGTTGGGGAGGTTGATGTGGGATGTAGGTTGGGGAGGTTGATGTGGGATGTAGGTTGGGGAGGTTGATGTGGGATGTAAGTTGGGGAGGTTGATGTGCTATGTAGGTTTGGGAGGTTGATGTGGGATGTATGTTGGGGAGGGTGATGTGGGATGTAGGTTGGGGAGGTTGATGTGGGATGTAGGTTGGGGAGGGTGATGTGGGATGTAGGTTGGGGAGGTTGATGTGGGATGTAGGTTGGGGAGGTTGATGTGGGATGTAGGTACGGGAGGTTGATGTGGGATGTAGGTTGGGGAGGTTGATGTGGGATGTAGGTTGAGGAGGTTGATGTGGGATGTAGGTTGGGGAGGTTGATGTGGGATGTAGGTTGGGGAGGTTGATGTGGGATGTAGGTTGGGGAGGTTGATGTGGGATGTATGTTGAGGAGGTTGATGTGGGATGTATGTTGGGGAGGTTGATGTGGGATGTAGGTTGGGGAGGTTGATGTGGGATGTAGGTTGGGGAGGGTGATGTGGGATGTAGGTTTGGGAGGTTGATGTGGGATGTAGGTTGGAGAGGTTGATGTGGGATGTAGGTACGGGAGGTTGATGTGGGATTTAGGTTGGGGAGGTTGATGTGGGATGTAGGTTGAGGAGGTTGATGTGGGATGTAGGTTGGGGAGGTTGATATGGGATGTAGGTTGAGGAGTTTGATGTGGGATGTAGGTTGGGGAGGTTGATGTGGGATGTAGGTTGGGGAGGTTGATGTGGGATGTAGGTTGGGGAGGTTGATGTGGGATGTATGTTGAGGAGGTTGATGTGGGATGTATGTTGGGGAGGTTGATGTGGGATGTAGGTTGGGGAGGTTGATGTGGGATGTAGGTTGGGGAGGGTGATGTGGGATGTAGGTTTGGGAGGTTGATGTGGGATGTAGGTTGGGGAGGTTGATGTGGGATGTAGGTACGGGAGGTTGATGTGGGATGTAGGTTGGGGAGGTTGATGTGGGATGTAGGTTGAGGAGGTTGATGTGGGATGTAGGTTGGGGAGGTTGATATGGGATGTAGGTTGAGGAGGTTGATGTGGGATGTAGGTACGGGAGGTTGATGTGGGATGTAGGTACGGGAGGTTGATGTGGGATGTAGGTTGGGGAGGTTGATGTGGGATGTAGGTTGGGGAGGTTGATGTTGGATGTAGGTTGGGGAGGTTGATGTGGGATGTATGTTGGGGAGGTTGATGTGGGATGTAAGTTGGGGAGGTTGATGTTGGATGTAGGTTTGGGAGGTTGATGTGGGATGTATGTTGGGGAGGTTGATGTGGGATGTATGTTGGGGAGGTTGATGTGGGATGTAGGTTGGGGAGGTTGATGTGGGATGTAAGTTGGGGAGGTTGATGTGGGATGTAGGTTGGGGAGGTTGATGTGGGATGTAAGTTGGGGAGGTTGATGTGCTATGTAGGTTTGGGAGGTTGATGTGGGATGTATGTTGGGGAGGGTGATGTGGGATGTAGGTTGGGGAGGTTGATGTGGGATGTAGGTTGGGGAGGGTGATGTGGGATGTAGGTTGGGGAGGTTGATGTGGGATGTAGGTTGGGGAGGGTGATGTGGGATGTAGGTTTGGGAGGTTGATGTGGGATGTAGGTTGGGGAGGTTGATGTGGGATGTAGGTACGGGAGGTTGATGTGGGATGTAGGTTGGGGAGGTTGATGTGGGATGTAGGTTGAGGAGGTTGATGTGGGATGTAGGTTGGGGAGGTTGATGTGGGATGTAGGTTGGGGAGGTTGATGTGGGATGTAGGTTGGGGAGGTTGATGTGGGATGTAGGTTGGGGAGGTTGATGTGGGATGTAAGTTGGGGAGGTTGATGTGCTATGTAGGTTTGGGAGGTTGATGTGGGATGTATGTTTGGGAGGGTGATGTGGGATGTAGGTTGGGGAGGTTGATGTGGGATGTAGGTTGGGGAGGGTGATGTGGGATGTAGGTTGGGGAGGTTGATGTGGGATGTAGGTTGGGGAGGGTGATGTGGGATGTAGGTTGGGGAGGTTGATGTGGGATGTAGGTTGGGGAGGTTGATGTGGGATGTAGGTTGGGGAGGTTGATGTGGGATGTAGGTTGGGGAGGTTGATGTGGGATGTAGGTTGGGGAGGTTGATGTGGGATGTAGGTTGGGGAGGTTGATGTGGGATGTAGTTTGGGGAGGTTGATGTGGGATGTAGGTTGAGGAGGTTGATGTGGGATGTAGGTTGGGAAGGTTAATGTGGGATGTAGGTTGGGGAGGTTGATGTGGGATGTAGGTTGGGGAGGTTGATGTGGGATGTAGGTTGGGGAGGTTGATGTGGGATGTAGGTTGGGGAGGTTGATGTGGGATGTAGGTTGGGGAGGTTGATGTGGGATGTAGGTTGGGGAGGTTGATGTGGGATGTAGGTTGGGGAGGTTGATGTGGGATGTAGGTTGGGGAGGTTGATGTTGGATGTATGTTGGGGAGGTTGATGTGGGATGTAGGTTGGGGAGGTTGATGTGGGATGTAGGTTGGGGAGATTAGTTGGATTCTCCTGGACGGAGTCATAACCATGACTGAAGAATGATCAGATTGAATGTAATTGCTTACACAGGAGTAACAAATATGGAACATACATTATCTAGAAATTCGAACAAACCTGTATAGGTTGCAGATTCTTTGAAGGGGATCCTCCTTGGGGTACTTATTGCAGGGTATACCAGCCTCTAAGCAATCAATCTCAAGATGGATTGTGTCGGCAATTTGCCTCGCCTATGTTCATAAGGGCCGTGAGCCCCCAGGTGACCTCAAGGCTCATTCGTTTAAGGCAGTCGCGACGTTAAAAGCGTACGCAGCGGCCCTGCCCATTAAAGAGATCTGCTCCGCTACTATCTGGAGCCAGCCTAGCACGTTCAATCGCCACTACCAACTCGACAGGCTCTCGGGTTAGCGCGCTCGGTTTGGTCAGACAGTTCTCTCCAGTGGGCAGAGTCGTCAACCCCCTAGCTGAATGAGCTACTGAGGGTTGGTCGATTATGTTTTTAACTGTACTAACGCCACTAATACCGTTGATACTAATGGCCCAAGTCTAGTTCCCACGGTTTCATCCCTGACTGAAGACCCCTGTGGGAAGATCTTCTCTGTATGGGATTTTTTGTCCCCGCTTCTCTCGTTGTCAAAAAAAAAGGGGGGGGGGCTTGGCTGCATAGCAACCACAAGGGTTGGAGGCTCAAGAGGGGTGACCCAAAGTACGTTTTTTTAGTTTTTTTAGTTTTTAATCAATTTTCTATGTGGAAAAAATAGTTACAACCTGTCATATACCTAAAATCAGAGATTTTATGCAATAAGTACCCGAAGGAGGATCCCTTCTGAAAAAGAATATTCACTTGAAATTACTTAAATTGTTTAAATTGTTTGAGAGGCATTCTAGTTGGTGTGATGAAGAAGACAAATATTTATGGATGATCAAAAAGTGAGAATTCTTTTTTTTTAAAACATATCCATGCGGCTTGAAGAAATCGTGTCATGCACTTGAAACGATTACGTAGGAAAATATAGATAGCAAAGATTTTCTCTTCAGATGTTCTAACTGGTTTTGTTTTTGTTTGTTTTTCTTCAGAGGTTTTAACTGTTAATTCTTGGTCTTACAGTTTTCCGTTCGGCTCTTGAAACCAAAAACCTAAGTTAACTTTACATGGAAACGCCAAAATAATCAAACATAATCAACAGTTGAAATTATCCAAAGGCACTCTACACTGCTTGTCTAATACATAAAAAAAAACTTGAATGAAAATATTACAAACTTATGTCGTATTATCAGCCGGACAAACTCGCACGCACTGGCGGACGGGCGGACACAAGTCATTTCTATATCCCCGCCCTCTTCATTGAGGTTTGATATAATAAAGGCTACAAACGGCAAATATTAACTAGGACTGAAGGACGGCGATGACGATGAGAAATAAATTACTGAACCTTGAACGTTTCATTGTTGTATGCTCATACGTTGCAGGTTATACCCCTAAAGCGAAATGTGACGGACGCCTGGACACTGGGACAGACATCCTTTATTCCCTTACCTTTTTGTGACGTTAAACATATGTGTGGTCTAAAACACTTAGCTATAAACACTACTTTAAATTTTACAGCGATCGTTCACCCCCGTGCGACGTCCATGTCGCACCCGATCCGAACGGAGTTATCCGCTTGAAGCGCTCTTATGTTTGCAGGGGTTACCGCTTCAAGAGGACGTACGGTATACCGTTATACCGTCCGGTATGAGGGGTTACTGTTTCAAACACTAACACATCTAAACTCCAATATTGACCAATCAAACATGAACACAAGTCGACGAGAAAAAGAAAACAAGCCTCCCGAAGAGCGTTTATAAGTGAAAATAGGTACATATGTATACTACATAGATTTATTATTAGTTTACCAGTAGAGCGTTCTTAGAATAAACTTCGACACAGTAGGCCTACATTTTGGCAATGACTACTAAATGACACAAAAACTGATCTAATCCCGTTGTCTATTTTGCACGTTCGCTGCCTGGTCACACCTCTGTAAACTTGTCTTATCTCATCTGTTTGAAACGATTTATGTAAATATGTTATGTTTATGTTCAAACAGAAGACATAAGGTACTCTGTAGACAACGAGTACGGTTTCTATAGAAACGTCCCAATGTTCCGTTTTGAAATCATTTCCACTTTATGTTAACCTGCACGTGACCAAGGGAGGTAATAACTCATGTAACTTCCGCGCGAAAACATAAACTGATAGGTAACAAAAAGGTAAATTCTTTACAGAAAGAGAGACTTTACGACGTGTGTTTAATAATGTTTATGAATTGACATTGTAAACTAACAGTGTCATTTTCCTTTTGTCGAGTCCGTGCGACTGCTAGTTATCGTGCACTCTGTCAAATTATGGTAATCATGCCGTTGTGACGTTTCTGTCGGTTATTCCTTACGGCAACTCAATATGTCAATGCTTTAATGACTCGACTGAATTATATACAATAAATTCTTGACAAATAATAACATTTTCTCTTTTTAATTTTTTTAAAGTAGACACTAGTGGCTATACTTGTTGCAGCTGTGCGGTGCTGTCTGGTAAAGCTACGCACCTTGGGGATAACATTGCTGTCGGGTAAAGCTACGCACCTTGGGGATAACATTGCTGTCGGGTAAAGCTACGCACCTAAGACAAAACAGATGAGCATAGTGTCATGTAGATCTACCCAATTGTGGAAAGGTGAGATCAAAACGATTCCTATCTTCCAAGATTACTGACAACGTTTTTCTATAGGTCAGCAAGTGTAGACTAAAAATATGCCTGCAGTTTTTTAATATCTAATATGTCTAATATTGATTCTCAATTTTATAATACTGTTTTTAAAACTGTTTTCAGAAGCTTGGGGAAAGAATAATAGATAGTAGTAGACTAGTAGTGCAATATTTTAGTCTTATAATAATATAAATGTTACTGTTAAAAATTCACATTCTTTGTTCCTGACTGATAGTGACTGACCGATATTGTGCTTGCACTGAAGGTAGATCTTGAGGAAGATGCAGAATGGACAGTGCAGGATAAGGATTCGGGAATGTTTGTTTATACTAGTTCTTAGTCGCAGGGTTTATTTTAAATATGCACTTGTTTTCACATGAAAATGGGTAATAAAATAGTATCTATAATTCTATATGTACAATAATTTAAAAGGGGGGTAATCTATCGGGGTATTTTTTGTGAAAATAAAATTCGAGAGGATATCCCCGTTAACACATATATGCTTTTAATATATGATTAAAACACGGTCAAATTGAAAGATATTAATGAAGTTAATTTTTTGATGACTTTATATTTCACAACTTGATAAAGACAAGCGCACATTTGTTGAAAAATCAAAACAATGAGAATTGAAGCAATTTGAACATCGGTGCTGCGAGCGGGGGGAAACTTCGCTACGGCCTAACAGCTTATTTATTGGTTTTATGATACATTATTCTATCAGTGTACATGTTTTACTATTACAAAAAATCGAAATATAGCGTGTTTTCATTTCGCGAAATGCCAAGAAACCAAGATGGCAGATACTGCCGACATATTAGAACTTTCCCTTAAAGTTGCTTTAGTTAATTTGAAGTTGAATATAGTTGAACAGATCGGTGTGAGTAATTAAATTACATCTAAATAGCTTATACCTGTATATTTTGATTGCCAGGACCAGTGGATTTGGGGGTTTACAAAAAGTGATGCGGTAAATTCTTAATTTATTTTTTCAAATGACAATAAAAAGTTGTCACGCTCACAAACAAAAGTGAATGATACGCTGAAGTCTGAGAAACATTTTATTTTTTTGATTCAGCCTTATGGGTTTGACTGTATGAGCTCATGCATACAGCGTCTTTAGGTACAAATTCACCACATTCCAAAGGAAAGGATCACTCATTTCATACATAGAGATTATTACCCGAGGAAGTGTGTCATATGACTTTTACGAAATGAGTGTGAATTTTTGTAGTGCCCGAGCCAGAGCGGGGGTTATACACAAATTCGCCCGACTTTCGTAAGAGTCATATGACACACTTTCGAATGTAATAATTTCTTTATTACTCATTTTATTCCATTTGATTCGCATTAAAATAGTCAGGAAAAGGCCAACTTCCCTTGTGACGGCTAGCTATAGTGACGTCACAGGCAATCGTTTTATGACGTCACAGGCGACGTAATACGGGAAGCCGTGGTGAAACAATCGTTGCTAGACAAACGTGATATGTGCACATGTGCTCATATACAAAATATTAACTATGTTATTTTCAACCATATGGGTAATAAATGTAAATGACAACCATGTTGCTGATTAAAAAAAACCAAGAAAACAGATGGACACTACTAGCTGGAAGTTATGAAAATAAATTTGATATCACAATTAATTCAGCCACTCATGTAACTTTATTTAGGTAAGGATCCTTGCCATATCAAGTGATCGGGGAACAAGTTATGGAAGATCAAATTTAAAGAACCGAGAGTGAAATCAGTTAACTTTGCCATCTCTGCCACCTTCATGCAAGGCACCAAAGGAAGACAGTTCTATCAGGGTATTTTTGAGGAAACAAAATTCACTGGTTGTTGTGTATCCACTTTGATGTCAAAATGTCATGAGATGTCCGTCCTGGACATATCTGGCCACCTAGGAATCAAGGGGTTAATTTCAAAGTGAAGCGA
This sequence comes from Gibbula magus, assembly GCA_936450465.1. NCBI lineage: Eukaryota > Metazoa > Mollusca > Gastropoda > Trochida > Trochidae > Gibbula > Gibbula magus. The sequence goes on along the minus strand of OW388295.1, from coordinate 82,850,505 downwards.
CCGTAACAAAGTGCCCCTGGTTTCCAGGATGTGAGATGTCATGTTTTTCTCTACCGATTAAACCAAGTTCACAGCAAATCCATTGAGGGGACATTTGTTTACACATATGTAATTGATAGATGATTACAATACAATCCAGTGGAAACTGAGGGTGACTGTAGATTTGACAATCCCCGCTAATGGCTGCAATATTGCCCAAGTGGCTTTTAAAAATAACTCTCTCACTCACTAGATAGGACAAAGATTACATGCAAACAATAATGAAAATGGAGAGTAAACCCATTCATCAGCACTATGGCCAGTCTAATGAGGATATTCTATCAATATGTATCTTGTTCAAAGCTATAAATGCAGCGGAATAATTTCCCATAATTTATGATAAGTTCCATTTGGCTTGTTGTTTTAATGGCTGACCTTTGAAGTCAGTGTTTCAAGAATTTGGACAGAGGACTAATGTTTTCATCAAAATTTGATGTATACAGTAGAATATATTTGTTTGAAAATTTAAAATGAATCAACTTTTGCGTTTGCATAATAATTTTATTATATTATATTATTTCATTAAGGTAACCTGTAACTCATTGTCGACTGATAACATTCTATATTGACCAACAACTAGATGAAGAACCACTCCTCAGCCAATATCTGGTATGTTGACTTGAAACAATTGACTTTGAAAATATATCAATATATCAAATATTTCAAATCATCAGTCCTTTCATGCAACCGTGTATCAATGTGCGGTGCAACATCCCATTAAATTTGAGCAACTAAATTGTTTTTAACATTTTGCTGGAAAAAGAGGGTATATAATAAATGTAAAAAAATCCTCCACTTCTATGACATATTCTCGTTCAAGACAAACAATCTAAATGCACAGTTATGATGTCCTTTCTATGTATTGATCTTTTGGTGATGTATTTACTGCAGATACACTCAAGCTATCCAGGTAAAAGACGTTGGTTCAGTGGCATGCTGTCACGGTACACTTGACCTTGGTTTGGTATGGAATGCAGTACAGAACCCTTGCTTCGGTTCAGATCTACGAATGCAACAGTCTCACAACAAAACATTTTATTTCTTGAATACCTTGAATATCTTGAATAAGCTGGAAACCAGGCGCGTAAGAAATGCATTATCATCATCATTATCATTACCTAATTGTGAGTCTTGTATATATTACCATCAGTTGACAAAGTTTGACCCTGTAAGTCCAGGGACCAAATAGAGCTACCGGTATTCCCCTCTGTGGTTCTAATGGTTGTCATTATGGTTTGGATAGTCACCCAAATTTATAATTTATAATTCATAATTGTTAAGGTACACAAGATCTACACAAAAGCCACGTACCAGCTAGTTTTAACTAACTGGGAGAGGGTAGTACAGTACATAATTTGGTTCGGGAGGGGGAGGGGGAATTCCTTTTTGCTTCTATGAGATATATTCTGAGCTGTTTATTTAACACATTCAGCCATTTCAACAATGTTTTACCATTAACCCTAATTATCACCGTTTCACTAAATACATATACATGCACAGGATACTTTCAACTTCTTTTCTTTCTGTTTACAGTTCCCCTTGACTGCTGATATAAGGTCTTCACTGGTTCCATGAGAAAACTTAAAAAGGGCATTACATTTGTATGTTTTATTCCAGTGTCAATATAAAGTTTCTCAAAATTAGTTTGTTCATCCACTAACAAGGATGACATTATTATAAATAATTATCTTTTGGCAAAAAATACAGGATTTCTTATCTATGACGTGATTGATCAACTTGCTAGAGTAATTCCTTGTATCATTTAGGCCTGAAGTGACTCTAACAAAGTATGTTTCAATTTAATTATGTCCCCCGAAATTTTTTTCGGGAGACATAATGTTTTCGCCTCTGTCCATTATTCCGTCATTTGGTCATTCGGTCATTTCGTTATTCCAAAATGCTTTCTTTTCCGGGCCATATCTAAAAAACCTTTCAATATTTTTTCACAAAACTTGGTATGTGGTTTGACCTAGTGGTGGAGTGGTTCCTTTTGCTATTTTGGTTATTCTGAATTTTTTTTTTTTTCTGGTTTCCATGGAAACAATTTGAACTTAGTGAATATTGGGGGTAGGAACCTTTTCCGGCCTCTATTTCAAAATCTATCTAGTATTTCTTTACGAAACTTGGTATGTGGTTAGACCTAATGGTGGAGTGGTGCCTTTTGCTATTTTGGTTATTCTGAATTTTGTATTTGTTCTGGTTTCCATGGAAACAATTTGAACTTAGTGCATATTGAGGGTAGGGACCTTTTCCGGCCTCTATTTCAAAATCTATCTAGTATTTCTTTACGAAACTTGGTATGTGGTTAGACCTAATGGTGGAGTGGTGCCTTTTGCTATTTTGGTTATTCTGAATTTTGTATTTGTTCTGGTTTCCATGGAAACAATTTGAACTTAGTGCATATTGAGGGTAGGGACCTTTTCCGGCCTCTATTTCAAAATCTATCTAGTATTTCTTTACGAAACTTGGTATGTGGTTAGACCTAATGGTGGAGTGGTGCCTTTTGCTATTTTGGTTATTCTGAATTTTGTATTTGTTCTGGTTTCCATGGAAACAATTTGAACTTAGTGAATATTGGGGGTAGGAACCTTTTCCGGCCTCTCTTTCAAAATCTATCTAGTATTTCTTTACGAAACTTGGTATGTGGTTAGACCTAATGGTGGAGTGGTGCCTTTTGCTATTTTGGTTATTCTGAATTTTGTATTTGTTCTGGTTTCCATGGAAACAATTTGAACTTAGTGCATATTGAGGGTAGGGACCTTTTCCGGCCTCTATTTCAAAATCTATCTAGTATTTCTTTACGAAACTTGGTATGTGGTTAGACCTAATGGTGGAGTGGTGCCTTTTGCTATTTTGGTTATTCTGAATTTTGTATTTGTTCTGGTTTCCATGGAAACAATTTGAACTTAGTGCATATTGAGGGTAGGGACCTTTTCCGGCCTCTATTTCAAAATCTATCTAGTATTTCTTTACGAAACTTGGTATGTGGTTAGACCTAATGGTGGAGTGGTGCCTTTTGCTATTTTGGTTATTCTGAATTTTGTATTTGTTCTGGTTTCCATGGAAACAATTTGAACTTAGTGCATATTGAGGGTAGGGACCTTTTCCGGCCTCTATTTCAAAATCTATCTAGTATTTCTTTACGAAACTTGGTATGTGGTTAGACCTAATGGTGGAGTGGTGCCTTTTGCTATTTTGGTTATTCTGAATTTTGTATTTGTTCTGGTTTCCATGGAAACAATTTGAACTTAGTGCATATTGAGGGTAGGGACCTTTTCCGGCCTCTATTTCAAAATCTATCTAGTATTTCTTTACGAAACTTGGTATGTGGTTAGACCTAATGGTGGAGTGGTGCCTTTTGCTATTTTGGTTATTCTGAATTTTGTATTTGTTCTGGTTTCCATGGAAACAATTTGAACTTAGTGCATATTGAGGGTAGGAACCTTTTCCGGCCTCTATTTCAAAATCTATCTAGTATTTCTTTACGAAACTTGGTATGTGGTTAGACCTAATGGTGGAGTGGTGCCTTTTGCTATTTTGGTTATTCTGAATTTTGTATTTGTTCTGGTTTCCATGGAAACAATTTGAACTTAGTGCATATTGAGGGTAGGGACCTTTTCCGGCCTCTATCTCCAAAACCGTTCAATATTTGTTCACCAAACTTTGTATTTGCTTAGACCTAGTGATAGAGTGGTGCCTTTTGCTACTTTGGCTATTCTGATTGTTTTATATTTACTGGTGTCCATGGCAACAATTTCAACTTAGTGCATATTGGGGGTAGGGACGTTTTCCGGCCTCTATTTCAAAATCTATCTAGTATTTCTTTACGAAACTTGGTATAATAATAATGATAATAATAATAATGGATATTTGTATCGCGCAAGTTTTCCACACACGAATGCATGCTCAATGCGCTTATGTGGTTAGACCTAGTGGTGGAGTGGTGCCTTTTACTATTTTGGTTATTCTGAATTTTAAATTTTGTTCTGGTTTCAATGGAAACAATTTGAACTTAGTGCATATTGGGGGTAGGGACCTTTTCCGGCCTCTATCTCCAAAACCGTTCAATATTTGTTCACTAAACTTTGTATTTGCTTAGACCTAGTGATATAGTGGTGCCTTTTGCTACTTTGGCTATTCTGAATTTTTTATTTCTCGTTATTAATGCAGTATTGAACTGAGTGCTTATAGCATAAGTGAAAAATAAGGGTAATATGACTAGGTTGGATTGAAAGTTGGAGCGGGGGACATCACAGTGCATCACATGCACACATTTCTAGTTCAACATATTTTCAGCTATTCAATCCGAGAAAACAAAAGGAGCAGGGCCTATATGTAAAAGCAGAAGAGCAAGAGGAAAGCACTCTGCTTGAAACAAGTGGGTAGTTTTGTCTATACAATGGAAGTTCTTCATTATCTCATTAGGCCTTTTGTGAAAGGTGGTTAAATTATGCAATCTTCTTAGAATACAAAGGTCCAGAATTATTAAATTTTGTGCAGATGTTTATATTGACCAATATTGACTCAAAAACTATATGATTTAGAATGTAAGTTATCAATCTGGTGTTGGCGGGTTTACATCTCCAAATTGTTTTCGTCATCCATTGCTCGCCGCTAATGACTGCAATTCTGCCAAAGCGGCGTTAAACAATAACTCACTCACTCACTCATCATCCATCGACATGATTGACTAAATTGATTAATGTTACCGGGTAACTACAAACTGGACTATGTGAGCTCAGCTGTGTTCACTGCTGCCTTGTTTCTTGAAAATTTTAAACTCGAATGCGGTGGTTATTGTTTAACAAAGCCATGTTTCAAATATTTATTATAGGTATCAGTTACATGAAATATTTTCCAATTTATCAATATTTGTTATTTCAATGAAATGTGAACCATAAGAAAAATATTCACCATTTGGGACATCTCAAAGAATGGGGCAAATAAATCTAAAACTTTAGCCTCAATCATTGGACATTGAAAATGTCACTCGCTTCTGTTGAGGATGGAGTGTTATAATGTAAGATTATTGACCATTTGAAAAAGTAACACATATTAAGTACGGATTGTGCTTTATTTATATAAATAATTGTGGAAATTTTGTTTTAACCGGTGAGAAGTTGGTATAAAATGGAATTTATCTCTTCATTCGAAAATAAAAAATATATGGTAAATAAGTATTTTTTAAGATGTGTCATCGCATTGTTTTTTTCTTTTTTGGGCCTTACAGATATTGCACTCGAATTATGAGAGCAATATAAGTAGAGCTGTATATCTCTGAAACTTAAACTTGCAGTGGTGTGTTCTTACAAAGGACTATACATTGATGGGCTGGATTTCAGATTATTTTACATGTTAAAACCTGGGTTATTTTAGGTTATATTACGGACGCTTCAATCACATTGTAGTCCATCTGAAGCAAGGGAGGTCACTCCACATCGAGTTTGTAACAGGGCATAATCGAATAGTAAACTGACATGAAGACACGTGTTTCGTTTTGTCGTGACTTGGAATGGAATGGTGGAAGGTATAATGGCTTTTAATGCACCCAAACACATTCACACATAGACATTCAGAACATGGGCCTTTAACTGTTTTGAAGCTTTTTACTTTTACCAATGTTGAAAGAGAGAGTAAAATGAGTGTACACTCACTAATACCGACTGTTAAAGTTAAACATTTTTATTTTACTTATAGAGAGAGGTGTCTGCACAACTAAGGATTGATAAGCTATGAAATGTAATTGCTAAGCTAAACTGTTTGTGAAAAGGGTAGGACTAGTCTCTTCATGTAGTTTTAAGGTGGTTTAAGTAAAAGTAGGAATATTAGTAACTTGAAAAGGTAGGGGTAACATAACACACTACTGCCATTACCACTGATTTCAACTTTATTTTGGAAATTAATCCATCATAATGATTCATTCAAGTAACTTGAAACAACAGGTACATGAAAGCACACCCCTGTAGGCACAGTGAGGGATCATGCTCACTTTTTTGCATGTTCATTTTAGAATTCGTTACTTTTTCAAAATAGCAAGTGTATTATGTCTTAAATCCCAAATTGAAAGGACGCTTGTTGGTCATCAAATTATTTAAAGACTTATCGGCCTTTAATACTGGTGTCGGAAAATTACACTATTTTTGATCGATTTGGACTACTTAGATGAAGTCACACTTTCAATGAATAAAATCAGAATTCTTTTAGATATATTTTAATCAAATACGGGGATCTATAGCTAATCATATTTTGAAAGTAAATAATTTTTTTAGGAGAAACAAAGTTAAATTAAGCACTGACATTTTATCATCGTTTTTTGGCATATTTTTCACTGACCCACATATTTTTGTTATCGCTAAAAATATATAATGATGTGCACAGTTGAATAAACAAACATTAATAAAATGATTATAGTAGTCACCAAAGAAGTCATCACTTAAAATTTAAAATTACTTATTCAAACATAAAAAATCGATGTCACTGCAAGTTTGGTCGATTTAAGTGTAAATTTGATCGCCTATTGTAAAAGTATTATTTAATACAATGGAAGAGTGCATAGTGGAAGAACTTCTGTTTATCAATTATACAACAAAATTCAAGACTGAATTTAAGTATATCTGTAATTTGAATAACAAACAAAATTAATATTTACTGTGAAAAGGGTGACGGTAATGTCATTGCCTTAAAGCGTTATGATGAATTTTAGCACTTTCAGTTAGTGTTCTGATAAGCCATTACTCCAAAATACATAATGCATATGTTGTGAAACTTTGTCGCAAAATGTTAGAGTGAGTTTGAATTCTGGCTATTAACATTTTAAGGAAAAAAAATCATTCTATTGAAAGGCACAATGAAGCATTCTATCAATCCAAATACACTTAAAGGGACACAATGCATAAAGAGGATCAGGGAGTTTATACTTTATAAAACTCAATTTAGATGAGTAAAAATAAAGAAATCTTTTTTCCTTCATATATTCATAGCATTTTTTTTATTGATTAACATTAAACAACTTTAAAAATGATAATTTTGGGGCAACGTTTCATGGACATGTACCGAAACTGTTTGAGAAATTGGTGTTTTGTTTTGCTTTCAAACTCAATACCCTGCACACTGTCACCAACCACACTGATAAGATTTCATATTGGCAATCATTGTAAGCGACATGGCACATTGTTTTTTTCCGTGTGAGTTATATGTATCATTTCTTGTATCATGTATCAAGTTAACACTATTTACATGTTTATACCATATGTATTTGAAAACATATCCTTTAATAAAGTACATATATGATCCTTGATATTGTTTGCCTCATCATGTAGGGAACTCTCTATAGTTGATTAGACTTGGAAACAATCCATACAATGACTATGTCATAGGCTAGAATCTGTAAAATGGAATAACTCAAGTACTGTTTAATTAATTGTTTGATATTTTGCATGTAGGTTCTTACAGAGTTTTTTTTTACCTTGACCGTATTTTAAAGGTCACAGCGAGACTTTGTCCTGTAACCCTTGTCAGCGGAATATGTCCTATTGACTGGATTCTCATTATGTCTTACACATAGCATCTCCTAGGGAAGACAAAGGGCTGTTTACATTTAGGGGACCTTGACATTATTCTCAAGGTCACAGCAGAACTTTGTATTTTTCGGCATGTCAACTTGCATGTTAAAGGGACACTGCGTCAAGTATAAAAATAGAGCCACTGGCTCTGAAGCTCATCAGGAATCATGTTATTAATTATCCCTAAGGAAAAGGTTAAGATATCGCATAATAAGTCATTGCTCAGTCATCAAATTTATTATCAAAATTGGTTACACATTAATCCATATTCGTTATATATAATGTAGACCTTTGCAGTTTATCATGTTTTACTTCCTATTTTTATCCTGGAATTATCAACATTTATAACATAATGAAAAAGAGCCCCTATTTGTTTCTAAAAATCCTGTTTCTCATAGGCTCATAGTTTCATAGGATCCTTTTCAATATTTAATTAATAAATTCTATTGAGCATCTGAGTGTAAGACTAAATCAGTAACACAGCAGAGAAGTACCGGTAACCTGAAACCTCCGTATATTAGCAAGCTGTTGTTTGCATCTCTGCCAGGGAGTGGTCACTCCCAAGGTTAACACCTGCAATTATGCAACATGCAGACCCTGGACTCACAGCCAGTAAATTATATATTTTAAATTTTGTTTTCCCCATCTTTATTTATTTTTCTTTATTGGAAAAGATGTGGTATCACAAACTCATGTAGCTAGTTTTAATAGTCTTATCTTACTTCATCACCAGTCATATTTAGTTCACATATCTAATGTAAAATAAAACATTTGTTAACCCTTTTTAAATGTTTTCCTATGCATCCTGTCACAATATTCAGTTCACAGGCTATTCAATAGTTCTTATTTCACATTGATTACATCAAACATGTCCATAATGTAGTATTACTCTTAAGCTGACATATGAAGTGCACATAAAATCTCATTATCTTCACAGTTCATTAAAACAGCTGTTTTAAGTGATTACCCCTGTGATCCATATTTGGGGTCACAAGGTCACCAAATCTACAATTTAGAATCCCCATTGGCCAAAGAGTCTGTACATAACATGTCAGCATTCTAGAGGTTTTGGAACTGGAGAAAAAGATGAAAAATGATTTTTAGGTTGTGACCCCTGTGGCCCTTATTTTGGGTCACAGGGTTACTAAATCTACAATTTAGAATTCCCATCTGTCAAGGAGTCTGTACATAAAAGTTCAGCTCTCTGGAGTCATTGGTTCTGGAGAAGAAGATGAAAATAGCTTTTAAGGTTATGACCCCTGGGGCCCTTATTTGGGGTCACAGGGTCACCAAATCTACAATTTAGAATCCCCATTGGCCAAGGAGTCTGTACATAACATTTCAGATCTCTGGAGTCATTGGTTCTGGAGAAGAAGATGAAAATAGCTTTTAAGGTTATGACCCCTGGAGCCCTTATTTGGGGTCACAGGGTCACCAAATCTACAATTGAGAATCCCCATTGGCCAAGGAGTCTGTACATAAAATGTCAGCTCTCTAGAGTCATTGGTTCTGGAGAAGAAGTCGAAAAAGTGAAAAGTTTACGGACGGACGGACGGACGGACGGATGGACGGACGACATCCCATGCCATAAGCCCATCGGGCCTTTCAGGCCTGATGAGCTAAAAATGAGTATCACTTTTATCTACCTATGCTGATTAACGTGCCTGCTAACGAGTTACGCTTCGCTTCACCGTTAACATGCAGTAGTTTTTATTACTAATTGTCTGAAATTGGGGATCTGTGACTCATTACCAGACATGTGAAACAGCAAAAGTAGATAAATCTGATCTCGATGTGGTGTCCCTTTAAGCTTGTCAGCAAGATATCTCAGGACCATTTACTGGATTATCTTCATATCTGGGACATAGCTTCTACTAGGAAAGACAAAGAGCTAATTAGATTGTTGTGACCTTAACATTATTTTCAATGTTACATATGATCTTTGAATTTGTGGGCATTTGATCTTGCTTGTTGAGCTTGTCAGCAGGATATCTCAAGAACTGGTCATTGGATTCATATCATTATCTTAAAGCAATATTCTTCTAGGGAAGATTAGGGCCCAGTCGATTTTGGTGACCTTGACATTATTTTGAAATATCAATTTGCGTAGGGGATTGTGTCATGTTAGTGACAACTGCTTGTTACAAAATTCATAGACCAAAAGTACAAACTTTGATTCCCTAGGTCCTGAAGCAGTTGAGAAGAAGTTGAAAATGTCAATTGTGGCAGGATGATGGTCTATGCCATAAGCATATCTGACCTTTTTCAGGCCTAAAGCTTTAGAATTAAACAATCCTGCACCTGATTCTAGACAGATGTCAGCATATTGGCTGCATTCCAACTTTGACAAAATTTCATCACATGGTTTTCAAAATATACCATAAACGTGCGTTGTGACCTTGATAAGTGTTGTGCAGGCCAATGAAATGCATTGTCAATATATTTAAAACAAACATCCATGAAAGGCAAAGGTTGTCTTTGTAGAGTAAACATGGACATACTAGTACATGTACTAAAAAAATAAGCCATCTAGGCATTGAGGCAACAGTAGCTCCAGACGGTGATAGGCAGGAGCTAGGTGAGGGAAGGTCAATATTTCTGTAAGCAAAAGATGGGGTTTGCGCTTATCTTGCAAAAGCCGCCATCAATGTGAAATTTGGCCTTTCTGAAGCTGGGGTTAGGGTTTATGTAGATGAAGTCGGCCATCATTATGAAATGTCTTTCTGAAGTTGAGGTTAGGGTTTATCTAGCTTTAGTCGCCCATCAATGTGAAATCTGGCCTTACTGAAGCTGGGGTTAGGGTTTATGTAGATGAAGTCAGCCATCAATGTGAAATTTGACCTTTCTGAAGCTTGGGTTAGGGTTTATGTAGATGAAGTCGGCCATCATTATGAAATGTCTTTCTGAAGTTGAGGTTAGGGTTTATCTAGCTTTAGTCGCCCATCAATGTGAAATCTGGCCTTACTGAAGCTGGGGTTAGGGTTTATCTGGATGAAGTCGGCCATCATTATGAAATGTGGTCTTTCTGGACCCGGGATTAAGGTTTATCTAGCAACGGTCGGCCATCATTATGTAATGTGGTCTTTCTGAAGCTGGGGTTAGGGTTTACCTAGCAAAAGTCGGGCATCAATGTGAAATTAAACCTTTCTGAAGCTTGGGTTAGGGTTTATCTAGATGAAGTCGGCCATCATTATGAAATGTCTTTCTGAAGCTGAGGTTAGGGTTTATGAAGCAAAAGCCGCCATATATGTGAAATTTAACCTTTCTGAAGCTGGGGTAAGGGTTTATCTAGCTTTAGTCGCCCATCAATGTGAAATCTGGCCTTACTGAAGCTGGGGTTAGGGTTTATCTTGATGAAGTCGGCCATCATTATGAAATGTGGTCTTTCTGGACCCGGGATTAAGGTTAATCTACTAAAAATCGGCCTTCTTTAACAAATGTGGCCTTTCTGAAGCTTGGTTAGGGTTTATGTAGCAAAAGTCGGCCTTCAATGTGAAATTTGGCCTTTCTGAAGCTTGGATTAGGGTTTATCTAGAATAAATCGGTCATCATTATGTAATGTGGCCTTTCTGAAGCTGGGGTTATGGTTAATCGAGCAAAAGTCGGGCATCAATGTGAAATTTGGCCTTTCTGAAGCTTGGTTTAGGGTTTATCTAGATGAAATCGGTCATCATTATGTAATGTGGCCTTTCTGAAGCTGGGGTTATGGTTAATCGAGCAAAAGTCGGCCATCATTATGAAATGTGGTCTCTCTGAAGCTGGGTTTGGATATATCTAGCAAACGTCGGGCATCAATGTGAAATTTGGCCTCTCTGAAGCTTGGGTTGGGGTTTATCTAGATGAAATCGGCCTTCATTATGTAATGTGGCCTTTCTGAAGCTGAGGTTAGGGTTTATGTAGCAAAAGCCGCCATCAATGTGAAATTTAACCTTTCTGAAGCTTGGTTTAGGGTTTATTTAGATGAAATCGGTCATCATTATGTAATGTGGCCTTTCTGAAGCTGGGGTTATGTTTAATCGAGCAAAAGTCGGCCTTCTTTAACAAATGTGGCCTTTCTGAAGCTGGGGTTAGGGTTTATGTAGCAAAAGTCGGGCATCAATGTGAAATTTGGCCTCTCTGAAGCTTGGGTTGGGGTTTATCTAGCTATAGTCGGGCATCAATGTGAAATTTGGTCTTTCTGAAGCTGGGGTTAGGATTTATGTAGATGAAGTTGGCCATCATTATGAAATGTGGTCTTTCTGGACCCGGGATTAAGGTTAATCTACTAAAAGTCGACCTTCTTTAACAAATGTGGCCTTTCTGAAGCTGGGGTTAGGGTTTATGTAGCAAAAGTCGGCCTTCAATTTGCCTTTCTGAAACTAGGATTAGGGTTATTCAGAAAATGCTGGGAAAACTATGAAAGTAGGCCTTTTAACGTGTACGAGTCATAAATCACTATCAAACTTGGTATTCTTGAGCTTTTGTTTCCTTGGAAAATGTCAAGACAAGGGTATATGAAACGCGGCTGTACTTGATTTCTGTAACATCCGGATATTCTGGACGCTTGGTTTATTCTACCCAGCACTAAATAAAATGTAAGTGTTCAAAACACGTTAAATAATGTTATCCAATACAAACCAGTGTTACTGTAATCAACATTCCTCAAGATATGATTATCACATTAAATGGCTCATATCTACAGTGAGGCTGGCAATTGGGATCCACTAAAGGATACCGGATGGTACAACTAACAAGTCACAAGCAGTTGTGACCAGAGTGACATGATCGCCTGCCACAACTTAATACTTCGAAATTTTTTGTGGACAAACATACAGACAGACGGACAGGTGAAAAACAATATACCCCCGGAATCTCCGATCCGGGGGCATAAAAATTAAAAGTTCTGTTGTGATCAAAATACAACCAACCCTTTATCTTCTCTTGGCGTAGTTATGTGTAAGAATCCAAGGGCTGACAAGGTTATAATGGCTCATTGTGACCTTGAAATGAAGCTCAAGGTCACAACACTCTGTAGGAACATTACTCTTACTATGGTGAAGATATACGCAAAATATGAAAAGAATCCTGTGAAGAGTAATTCAACTACTCCATTTCGACCGGAGAGTATACGTTGCCAAATGCAGTATCCCCTGCTGAATGAGGGGCTGGTGATAATTAGTACAGAAATAAGAGACTTTACTGAAAGTACTGAAAGATGTCGACATAATGTTTTGTTACCCATGAAGGCAGCTTCATTAGAGCTGACCAGGTCTGATGAAGCTGCCCTCATTGGTGGCAAAATGTAAACATTAACATCTTTCGTAATGTTATCAGAGCATATATCTTTTTGTTTGGGCAGTATACCCTCTATTATTAAGATATGAATGAATTTAAGACTTTTGTAGACAATACATTTACTATAACAAGAGTCCTGCACTAAGTGTATCACTTCAATGAAAGAATGTGAAATGGAAAAAAAGGTAATCATAAATACATTTTATTCTGAGTGAAGCAAAAACAGGTATATCAAGATCACTAGGTTATTATATATGCTTTTTATGCATAACTTTATAACAAAGTCATGCTATTTGATGTTTACATTTCACAACTATATTAATTCATCAAACCAATAGTAACAGCTAAAATGAAGTGAACATTGTTTTGTTTATTTTAAAGGGGCAGTAGCACGTTTTTTCGCTCAAATAAGTTGATGAAATGTATTTGAAAAATAATTTCACCATTAGTAAAACATCCTCTTCTCTTCGGAAAATAAAGTTGAAAATGAGTGTACATGCTTCGGTAAAGCCATGGGAATCGTTTTTGTAATACAAAATAATAAATTGTGTTCACAATTAAATTGCCGCCATGCAATGTTTGCTTTATACGCAACATAGTTTTTACCACTACAGATAATTGGTTTGTGTATTAAGATGTTTTACCCTCTGAAGTTAATTTAAATGACATAAACTATCATTATAAATGGGAAATTTGAAAAAATAAATTTTGCAAAAAACGTGCTACTGCCCCTTTAAAACCATGCATTAAATACACATCTATGAGTATTTTGTCTGAACATCAAACTATCAAACAATCACATATTTTCCTTACCCCTTCAATTCATAGGATCAGAATAGATTAAGAGCTTTGGTGTTATTTCAAGAATTTGATAACAATAAGACACAGCTTGAAACAATATAGATTACTACAAGTGCAACATATAGCAATCAAAGCTCAGAAAACATACACTGAGATAAACCATTTGACAGCTAAAACATAATTATAATATAATTTCATTGGAAGGTTCACAAACTAGAAATATGTGCATGTGATGCACTGTGATGTCCCCCGCTCCAACTTTCAATCCAACCTAGTCATATTACCCTTATTTTTCACTTATGCTAAGCACTAAGTTCAATACTGCATTAAAAACGAGAAATAAAAATTCAGAATAGCCAAAGTAGCAAAAGGCACCACTCTATCACTAGGTCTAAGCAAATACGAAGTTTGGTGAAAAAATATTGAACAGTTTTGGAGACAGAGGTCGGAAAAGGTCCCGAACCCCAATATGCACTAAGTTCAAATTGTTTCCATGGAGACCAGAAACAAAAAATTCAGAATAACCAAAATAGCAAAAGGCACCACTCCACCACTAGGTCTAACCACATACCAAGGTTCGTAAAGAATTACTAGATAGATTTTGAAAAAGAGGCCGGAAAACGTCCCTACCCCCAATTTGCACTAGGTTGAAATTGTTTCCATGGAAACCAGAAAAAATAAAAAAATTCAGAATAACCAAAATAGCAAAAGACACCACTCCACCACTAGGTCTAACCACATACAAAGTTTCGTAAAGAAATACTAGATAGATTTTCAAATAGAGGCCGGAAAAGGTCCCTACCCCCAATTTGCACTAAGTTCAAATTGTTTCCATGGAAACCAGAAAAATAAAAAAATTCAGAATAACCAAAATAGCAAAAGGCACCACTCCACCACTAGGTCTAACCACATACCAAGTTTCGTGAAAAAATATTGAACGGTTTTTGAGATATGGCCCGGAAAAGAAAGCATTTCAGAATAACGGAATGACGGAATGACGGAATGACGGAATGACGGAAGGAGGCGAAAACATTATGTCTCCTGAAAAAAATTTCAGGGGACATAATAAATCACTTGAAATGCATTATTTTTACATTAAGTTTCCAAAACATACTGCAACAGGTAGCATTTAACAATGTTTTAAAAGAAGAAGACGTTTATGATGAAAATGAATCTAGTAGTTTGTCAGATGATACACTCAATAAAATTCTTGATTTAAAAAGTGTTTTTTTTAAATGCCATTATTGACAATGCAACTTTTGTCAAAAAGTTTCAAGGAATCAATATTGCCAACAAGTGTTCTTATGGCAAATTATTTGGATATATTGAGGCATAAAAGGCTATTTATAGATTCCTCTTCTTGCAATAATAAACCTGATTTTTTTTATGACTAGTATTGACCGGTAATTTATGAAGTGAAGATTTAAAAATAGAGCCATGGGCTCTGTAGCTCATCAGGATTTCATTGATTTATTATCTAAGGTTAAATATCTAAGTTATCTCAAGTAATACATTTTTAAAAAGCAAAATAATATGGGTTTTAGATCATGACCCCTGTGACCCACATTTGGAGGCACAGGGTCACCAATCCTACAATTAAGAATCACCTTTGACCAAAGAATCTCTACACAACATTTCACCTTTCTAGAGCTATACATATAAACTGGAGGTGAAAATATGTTTTTGGGTCATGACCGGTGACCTAGATTGGGGTCACAGGGTCACGAAATCTACAGTTTGAATCCCCATTGGCCAAGGAGTCTGCACACAACTTTTCAGCTCTCTAGACCTTTTGGAACTGATGAAGAAGATGGAAATAGGTTTTTAAGGATGTGACTCCTGTGACCCCATTTGGGGTCACGGGGTCATGAAATCTACAATTTAGAATCCCAATTAGCCAAGGAGTCTACAGTCTGCACACATCTTTTCATACCGCTAGACCTTTTGTAACTGGAGAAGAAGATGAAAATAGGTTTTAAAGCATGTGACCCCATTTGGGGTCATGGGGTCACGAAATCTACAATGTAGAATCCCCATTGGTCAAGGAGTCTGCACACAACTTTTCAACTCTCTAGACCTTTTGAAACTGGAGGAGAAGATGAAAATAGGTTTTTAAGGATGTGACCCCTGTGACCACATTTGGGGTCATGGGGTCACGAAATCAGAATTCAGAATCCCCATTGGCCAAGGAGTCTGCCCATGAAATTTCAGCTCTGTGGAGTCATTGGTTCTGGAGAAGAAGTTGAAAAAGCGAAAAGTTTACGGACGGACGGACGGATGGACGGACGCCGGACACCATGCCATGCCATAAGCCCATCGGGCCTTTCAGGCCTGATGAGCTAAAAAGTGAGACTGTCAACATCACAAATTCCAGTACAGCATGAACATTGTGAATGCACTAAATCAGGAAGAATTGATCACTGAAAATGGAGCAGGAGCTGGCAATTACAGCATTTTTTTAAAACTATACCTGAAAAACTGTTCTCAGATATTTAAAGGTTGGAATTTTCTTCTTTTTTTTATCTACCTATATCATTTTAAAGTTTGGATAAAGTGATAGGACAAAATGCATTTGATTTGATGATCTTTTAGTATTAAGTCAAGATTAGTACAAATTAATTTCTGCACTTAGAAAGCTTTCAATAGAGTCCAAAATAATCACTTAAATTGAATACATTTTGTTACATGTTATTATCTCTGAGGAGGGACTTGTGATGTTTCGGTGTAGGTACTAACACTTGCAATTGCTTGATAATAGTAGCTACACAGTAGAGTCACATTCATTGCAATAAAGAAGTCAACTATCCATATATCTTGGTTTCCTTATGATCAATATTTGTTAGTTTTAAGGGTCAAAATGGCATAATAAAATAAAATTATTATGTTAACGCAAAAGTTGATTCATTTTAAATTTTCAAAAACATATTTCTACTGTATACATCAAATTTTGATGTAAACATTAGTCTTCTGTCCAAATTCTTGAAACACTGAATTCAAAGGTCAGCCAAATGGAACTTGGAATGAAATTATGAGAAGAAACGCTGCATTTATTTATAGCTTTGAACAAATACATCATCATTAACTGGCCATAGCGCTGATGAATGGTTTTACTCTCCATTTTCATTTGTTTTATATTCTTTGTCCTATCTAGTGAGTGAGAGAGTTATTTTTAAAAGCCACTTGGGCAATATTGCAGCCATTAGCGGGGATTGTCAAATCTACAGTCACCCTCAGTTTCCACTGGATTGTATTGTAATCATCTATCAATTACATATGTGTAAACAAATGTCCCCTCAATGGATTTGCTGTGAACTTGGTTTAATCGGTAGAGAAAAACATGACATCTCACATCCTGGAAACCAGGGGTACTTTGTTACGGTCGCTTCACTTTGAAATTAACCCCTTGATTCCTGGGTGGCCAGATATGTCCAGGACGGACATCTCATGACATTTTGACATCAAAGTGGATACACAACAACCAGTGAATTGTGTTTCCTCAAAAATACCCTGAAAGAACCGTTTTCCTTTTATCTTCAAGGTGCCTTGCATGAAGGTGGCAGAGATGGCCAAGTTAACTGATTTCACTCTCGATTCTTTAAATTTGATCTTCCATAACTTGTTCCCCGATCACTTGATATGGCAACGATCCTTACCTAAATAAAGTTACATGAGTGGCTAAATTAATTGTGATATCAAAATTATTTTCATAACTTCCAGCTAGTAGTGTCCATCTGTTTTCTTGGGTTTTTTAATCAGCAACATGGTTGTCATTGTCATAGTTATTATTTTGTATATGAGCACATGTGCATATATCACGTTTGCCTAGCAACGATTTATTCACCATGGCTTCCCGTATTACGTCGTCTGTGACGTCATAAAACGATTGCTCGTGACGTCACTATAGCTTGCCGTCACAAGGGAAGTTGGCCTTTTCCTGACTATTTTAATGCGAATCAAATGGAATAAAATGAGTAATAAAGAAATCATTACATTCGAAAGTGTGTCATATGACTCTTACGAAACTCGTGCGAATTTGTGTATACCCCCCGCTCTGGCTCGGGCACTACAAAAATTCACACTCATTTCGTAAAAGTCATATGACACACTTCCTCGGGTAATAATCTCTATGTATGAAATGAGTGATCCTTTCCTTTGGAATGTGATGAATTTGTACCTGAAGATGCTGTATGCATGAGCTCATACAGTCAAACCCATAAGGCTGAATTAAAAAAATAAAATGTTTCTCAGACTTCAGCGCATCATGCACTTTTGTTTGTGAGCGTGACAACTTTTTATTGTCATTTGAAAAAACAAATTAAGAATTTACAGCATCACTTTTTGTAAACCACAAAATCCACTTGTCCTGCCAATCAATATATATAGGTATTGAGCTATTTAGATGTAATTTAATTACTTGGTCTCATACCGATCTGTTCAACTAAATTCAACTTCAAATTAACTAAAGCAACTAAAATTATTGTAGGCCTACATATAGATTTATAGATACTATTTTTATGATCCATTTTCATGTGAAAACAAGTGTATATTTAAAATAAACCCTGCGACTAAGAATTAGTAGGCCTATAAACAAACCTTTCCGAATCCTTATCCTGCACTGTCCATTCTGCATCTTCCTCAAGATCTACCTTCAGTGCAAGCACCTGTGGAACTGTATAAATACACAATATCTGTCAGTCACTATAGCCAGGAACAAAGAATGTGAATTTGTAACAGTAACATTTATATTATTATAAGACCGAAATATTGCACTACTAGTCTACTACTATCTATTAGTCCTTCCCTAAGCTTCTGAAAACAGTTTTAAAAACAGTATTATAAAATTGAGAATCAATATAAGACATATTTAGATATTAAAAAACTGCAGGCATATGTTTAGCCTACACTTGCTTACCTACAGAAAAACGTGGTCAATAATCTTGGAAGACAGGAATCATTTTGATCTCATCTTTCCACACTTTGGTAGATCTACATGACACTAGACACTATCTCATCTGTTTTGTCTTAGGTGCGTAGCGTTACCCGACAGCACTGTATTCCCCAAGGTGCGTAGCTTTACCCGATAGCACCGCACAACTGCCACAAGTATAGCCACGAGTGTCTACTTACAAAAATGAAATAGAGAAGATGTTATTATTTGTCAAGAAATTATTGTACATAATTCAGTCGAGTCATTTAAGCATTTACATATTGAGTTGCCGTAAGGAATAACGGCATGATTACCATAATTTGACAGAGTGCACGATAACTAGCAGTCGCACGGACTCGACAAAAGGAAAATAACACTGTTAGTTTACAATGTCAATTCATAAACATTATTAAACACACGTCGTGAAGTCTCTCTTTCTGTAAAGAATTTACCTTTTTGTTACCTATCAGTTTATGTTTTCGCGCGGAAGTTACATGAGTTATTACCTCCCTTGGTCACGTGCAGGTTAACATAAAGTGGAAATGATTTCAAAACGGAACATTGGGACGTTTCTATAGAAACCGTACTCGTTGTCTACAGAGTACCTTATGTCTTCTGTTTGAACATAAACATAACATATTTACATAAATCGTTTCAAACAGATGAGATAAGACAAGTTTACAGAGGTGTGACCAGGCAGCGAACGTGCAAAATAGACAACGGGATTAGATCAGTTTTTGTGTCATTTAGTAGTCATTGCCAAAATGTAGGCCTACTGTGTCGAAGTTTATTCTAAGAACGCTCTACTGGTAAACTAATAATAAATCTATGTAGTATACATATGTACCTATTTTCACTTATAAACGCTCTTCGGGAGGCTTGTTTTTCTTTTTCTCGTCGACTTGTGTTCATGTTGATTGGTCAATATTGGAGTTTAGTGGTGTTAGTGTTTGAAACAGTAACCCCTCATACCGGACGGTATAACGGTATACCGTACGTCCTCTTGAAGCGGTAACCCCTGCAAACATATCTAGCGCTTCAAGCGGAAAACTAATTTCGGATCGGGTGAAAATGGCCGTTAGCAATTTTCGTTTTATACGTCACACCGTTTTCTACGGTTAATCAGATCACAGCATGTACTGCTTTTATACTTCATAAACTTTTATAACTTTTAGCAAATATAAACATGTAAAAATGCCCAAAAAAAGAGCCACAGTGCGTTTAACGATGAACAAGTCGATGCATTTGATCTAGTAAAAGTATTTACATTGTACCTGAAACACGGCTGATTTGAGTAGAATAGCACTCTGATAAAATATGCAGGCCTGGTGCCGGTCTTCTACTTCTAGAAATGAGGCGTTGCTGATCCATTTTAGATTCAAAGAATCCAACTGCAGCATACAAGACAACCAGGATATTGCAATTGTTGATTGTCTATGCAATTGAGCATTTTATTGCTCAAATAACCCATTTAATTTACACAATCCTCTTTTCAACTTTTATCAGTAATCTTTGTTACATCACCCGAAACTGGGCCCACACTTATTATCCATATGTTTGCTTCGTTGTAAATAAGAGTATTCCGACAAGCACGTGTTCGCCATATTGTAGCACAGCTAAAACCAGTCCGACCATCCAGTCGCTCAAGTGAATTATGAATAGCACGTGTGCGCACGTCACAGTATCATTGTTTGCTGATTGGATAATGTGGAAAGCTTGACAGCAGTCAAACTCGGAATACCTCGTGCATTTTACTTTGCACGTGCAGAGGGTTCTTCTTGCCATGTTCTGCTCGTGAGGTTGTACATGTTATGTCCATGTTATTTAGCAGGCAAAATAGTATACATGGTTGAATGAACTGAAATAGAAACAACAATGATGAAAACAGTATTTGTTCAATTGACCCTTTATTCCTCTGTGTGTCTGACAAATAGTAACCTGGCCCTACGAATGATATTTTAAATATTTAACTATTTAGTACATTTCCCTCTCTTTCCCGTTTGATGTTGAAGACTGAAATACACTGTCGGCCAAAAGAAACGCCTACTTGATTTTCCTTAAACTGAAAGATGAAATAACTTCTGAAATATAAACAATGGTGGTCTCCAAGTTATGCTGAAAACAATTTAATATGAAAGTCCATTGAAATCGTGGAAAAACTGTGATTCGAGTCAATAGCATTCATGAAAACCACGCACAATGCAAACTGTTATTTCCGGTTGATTCACTGGCGCACCGTACCCACGTCCATTTGTAGCGTCATCATCACTTTAATGCGAATGTGTGCATGTACTGTTGCTCGTGGTTATATGAAAATCGATTTCAAATGTTTTTCTGACCAAGCACTGATCGAAAACTGAACAATTCATTTGTCTCGTTCAACAATCGCCATTTTTGAATGGCATGACAACTTCTGATATTTAAATATATTATGCAGAAATGGTGCAACTTCATAATGCTATAATATTGCTAAACTGCTCATTATAGTTTTTAAGAAATCTGATATGATATCTGGTAGGCTTTTCCTTTGGCCAACAGTATAGATTGTTCCCAATATAATGCACACAACCCCTAGCCCTGAAAAATTGCAGTTTTGAAATTGTCAGTGCATAAAAAAAACATGACTCGACACTACATTTTTATAAAATGGGTTGTCCATTTTTCAAAATTCCTGCTGAGATATTGAAGAAAATAGAGCCATGGGCCCTGTAGCTAATCAGGGTTTAATGATGAAGACTGAAATAGATTTTAGGTCACGGCCTGTGAGACCTTTATTTGGGGCTGCAAGGTCACCAAATCTACAATTGAGGATCTCAACTGGCTAAAGATATATTTAGAGCCAATCCAACATTCGCTTACTTTGCACTGCAAACAAAGAAATTTGAATCAGAAACACTGCTGATACTTATTGGCAAATACTTTGGAGAATTTTGAAGTTTTCGATCTGTTCCTTTTTTCTCGCAGCATCTACTCTTCGTGTACATTGAACCTCTGCCTTACTAATACCCCCATTTCACTGAGCTACGATTTCCAAAAGTCTTAATGACTATTCACGACTCTTCCCAACATTTCGGTTTCGACTTTGTCGGCATGAGTCGGGGTACATTTGGGGTGAAATTGTCAAATTTGATATTTCAGCTCAGTGAAATGGGGTATTAATTGGGCTGAAGATGAAAGAAATGGTGGACAGAACAACTTTATGTTTTTGCCTTTAACATCGTTACTCAGATTATAAAACCTTCATCAACCGGGGGTTATGAATATATCTGATGCAGATCCCCCATAGAATTCGGATACAGGGGTTATGAATATATCTGATGCAGATCCCCCATATAATTTGGATACAGGGGTTATGAAAATATCTGATGCAGATCCCCCATAGAATTCGGATACAGGGGTTATGAATATATCTGATGCAGATCCCCCATAGAATTCGGATACAGGGGTTATGAATATATCTGATGCAGATCCCCCATAGAATTCGGATACAGGGGTTATGAATATATCTGAAGCAGAACCCCCATAGTATTCGGATACAGGGGTTATGAATATATCTGATGCAGTTCCCCCATATAATTCGGATACAGGGGTTATGAATATATCTGATGCAGATCCCCCATATAATTCGGATACAGGGGTTATGAATATATATGATGCAGATCCCCCATAGAATTCGGATACAGGGGTTATGAATATATCTGATGTAGATCCCCCATAGAATTCGGATACAGGGGTTATGAATATATCTGATGCAGATCCCCCATATAATTCGGATACAGGAGTTATGAATATATCTGATGTAGATCCCCCATAGAATTCGGATACAAGGGTTATGAATATATCTGATGCAGATCCCCCATAGAATTCGGATACAGGAGTTATGAATATATCTGATGCAGATCCCCCATAGAATTCGGATACAGGGGTTATGAATATATCTGATGCAGATCCCCCATAGAATTCGGATACAGGAGTTATGAATATATCTGATGCAGATCCCCCATAGAATTCGGATACAGGGGTTATGAATATATCTGATGCAGATCCCCCATATAATTCGGATACAGGAGTTATGAATATATCTGATGTAGATCCCCCATAGAATTCGGATACAGGGGTTATGAATATATCTGATGCAGATCCCCCATAGAATTCGGATACAGGAGTTATGAATATATCTGATGCAGATCCCCCATAGAATTCGGATACAGGGGTTATGAATATATCTGATGCAGATCCCCCATATAATTTGGATACAGGGGTTATGAAAATATCTGATGCAGATCCCCCATAGAATTCGGATACAGGGGTTATGAATATATCTGATGCAAATCCCCCATATAATTTGGATACAGGGGTTATGAATATATCTGATGCAGATCTACCATAGAATTCGGATACAGGGGTTATGAATATATCTGATGCAGATCCCCCATATAATTTGGATACAGGGGTTATGAAAATATCTGATGCAGAACCCCCATAGAATTCGGATACAGGGGTTATGAATATATCTGATGCAGATCCCCCATAGAATTCGGATACAGGAGTTATGAATATATCAGATGCAGATCCCCCATAGAATTCGGATACAGGGGTTATGAATATATCTGATGCAGATCCCCCATAGAATTCGGATACAAGGGTTATGAATATATCTGATGCAGATCCCCCATAGAATTCGGATACAGGGGTTATGAATATATCTGATGCAGATCTCCCATATAATTTTGATACAGGGGTTATGAAAATATCTGATGCAGATCCCCCATAGAATTCGGATACAGGAGTTATGAATATATACGATGCAGATCCCCCATAGAATTCGGATACAGGGGTTATGAATATATCAGATGCAGATCTCCCATATAATTTTGATACAGGGGTTATGAAAATATCTGATGCAGATCCCCCATAGAATTCGGATACAGGGGTTATGAATATATCTGATGCAGATCCCCCATATAATTCGGATACAGGAGTTATGAAAATATCTGATGCAGATCCCCCATATAATTCGGATACAGGGGTTATGAATATATCTGATGCAGATCCCCCATAGAATTCGGATACAGGGGTTATGAATATATCTGATGCAGATCTCCCATAGAATTCGGATACAGGGGTTATGAAAATATCTGATGCAGATCCCCCATAGAATTCGGATACAGGGGTTATGAATATATCTGATGCAGATCCCCCATATAATTTGGATACAGGGGTTATGAATATATCTGATGCAGATCCCCCATATAATTTGGATACAGGGGTTATGAAAATATCTGATGCAGATCCCCCATAGAATTCGGATACAGGAGTTATGAATATATCTAATGCAGATCCCCCATAGAATTCGGATACAGTTGTTATGAATATATCTGATGCAGATCCCCCATATAATTCGGATACAAGGGTTATGAATATATCTGATGCAGATCTCCCATAGAATTCGGATACAGGGGTTATGAATATATCTGATGCAGATCCCCCATAGAATTCGGATACAAGGGTTATGAATATATCTGATGCAGATCTCCCATAGAATTCGGATACAGGGGTTATGAATATATCTGATGCAGATCCCCCATATAATACGGATACAGGGGTTATGAATATATCTGATGCAGATCCCCCATATAATTCGGATACAGGGGTTATGAATATATCTGATGCAGATCCCCCATATACTTTGGATACAGGAGTTATGAATATATCTGATGCAGATCCCCCATAAACTTTGGATACAGGAGTTATGAATATATCTGATGCAGATCCCCCATAGAATTCGGATACAAGGGTTATGAATATATCTGATGCAGATCCCCCATAGAATTCGGATACAAGGGTTATGAATATATCTGATGCAGATCCCCCATATAATTCGGATACAGGAGTTATGAATATATCTGATGCAGATCCCCCATATAATTCGGATACAGGAGTTATGAATATATCTGATGCAGATCCCCCATATAATTCGGATACAGGGGTTATGAATATATCTGATGCAGATCCCCCATATAATTCGGATACAGGAGTTATGAATATATCTGATGCAGATCCCCCATAGAATTCGGATACAGGGGTTATGAATATATCTGATGCAGATCCCCCATAGAATTCGGATACAAGGGTTATGAATATATCTGATGCAGATCTCCCATAGAATTCGGATACAGGGGTTATGAATATATCTGATGCAGATCCCCCATAGAATTCGGATACAAGGGTTATGAATATATCTGATGCAGATCCCCCATAGAATTCGGATACAGGGGTTATGAATATATCTGATGCAGATCCCCCATATAATTCGGATACAGGGGTTATGAATATATCTGATGCAGATCCCCCATATAATTTGGATACAAGGGTTATGAATATATCTGATGCAGATCCCCCATAGAATTCGGATACAGGGGTTATGAATATATCTGATGCAGATCCCCCATAGAATTCGGATACAAGGGTTATGAATATATCTGATGCAGATCTCCCATAGAATTCGGATACAGGGGTTATGAATATATCTGATGCAGATCCCCGATAGAATTCGGATACAGGGGTTATGAATATATCTGATGCAGATCCCCCATATAATTTGGATACAAGGGTTATGAATATATCTGATGTAGATCCCCCATATAATTCGGATACAGGGGTTATGAAAATATCTGATGCAGATCCCCCATAGAATTCGGATACAGGGGTTATGAATATATCTGATGCAGATCCCCCATAGAATTCGGATACAGGGGTTATGAATATATCTGATGCAGATCCCCCATAGAATTTGGATACAGGGGTTATGAAAATATCTGATGCAGATCCCTCATATAATTTGGATACATTGGTAATGAATATATCTGATGCAGATCCCCCATAGTATTCGGATACAGGGGTTATGAATATATCTGATGCAGATCCCCCATAGAATTCGGATACAGGGGTTATGAATAAAGCTGATGCAGATCCCCCATATAATTTGGATACAGGGGTTATGAAAATATCTGATGCAGATCCCCCATATAATTTGGATACAGGGGTTATGAATATATCTGATGCAGATCCCCCATAGAATTCGGATACAGGGGTTATGAATTTATCTGATGCAGATCCCCCATATAATTTGGATACAGGGGTTATGAATATATCTGATGCATATCCCCCATATAATTTGGATACAGGGGTTATGAAAATATCTGATGCAGATCCCCCATAGAATTCGGATACAGGAGTTATGAATATATCTGATGCAGATCCCCCATAGAATTCGGATACAGGGGTTATGAATATATCTGATGCAGATCCCCCATATAATTTGGATACAGGGGTTATGAAAATATCTGATGCAGATCCCCCATAGAATTCGGATACAGGAGTTATGAATATATCTGATGCAGATCCCCCATAGAATTCGGATACAAGGATTATGAATATATCTGATGCAGATCTCCCATAGAATTCGGATACAGGGGTTATGAATATATCTGATGCAGATCCCCCATATAATTCGGATACAGGAGTTATGAATATATCTTATGCAGATCCCCCATAGAATTCGGATACAGGGGTTATGAATATATCTTATGCAGATCCCCCATATAATTCGGATACAGGAGTTATGAATATATCTGATGCAGATCCCCCATAGAATTCGGATACAGGGGTTATGAATATATCTGATGCAGATCCCCCATATAATTTGGATACAGGGGTTATGAATATATCTGATGCAGATCCCCCATAGAATTCGGATACAGGAGTTATGAATATATCTGATGCAGATCCCCCATAGAATTCGGATACAGGGGTTATGAATATATCTGATGCAGATCCCCCATATAATTTGGATACAGGGGTTATGAAAATATCTGATGCAGATCCCCCATATAATTCGGATACAGGGGTTATGAATATATCTGATGCAGATCCCCCATATAATTCGGATACAGGGGTTATGAATATATCTGATGCAGATCCCCCATATAATTCGGATACAGGGGTTATGAATATATCTGATGCAGATCCCCCATATAATTGGGATACAGGAGTTATGAATATATCTGATGCAGATCCCCCATAGAATTCGTATACAGGGGTTATAGTATATCTGATGCAGATCCCCCATATAATTCGGATACAGGGGTTATGAATATATCTGATGCAGATCCCCCATATAATTTGGATACAGGAGTTATGAATATATCTGATGCAGATCCCCCATAGAATTCGTATACAGGGGTTATGAATATATCTGATGCAGATCCCCCATAGAATTCGGATACAGTTGTTATGAATATATCTGATGCAGATCCCCCATAGAATTCGGATACAAGGGTTATGAATATATCTGATGCAGATCTCCCATAGAATTCGGATACAGGGGTTATGAATATATCTGATGCAGATCCCCCATAGAATTCGGATACAAGGGTTATGAAAATATCTGATGCAGATCTCCCATAGAATTCGGATACAGGGGTTATGAATATATCTGATGCAGATCCCCCATATAATTCGGATACAGGGGTTATGAATATATCTGATGCAGATCCCCCATATAATTCGGATACAGGGGTTATGAATATATCTGATGCAGATCCCCCATATAATTCGGATACAGGGGTTATGAATATATCTGATGCAGATCCCCCATATAATTTGGATACAGGAGTTATGAATATATCTGATGCAGATCCCCCATAGAATTCGTATACAGGGGTTATAGTATATCTAATGCAGATCCCCCATATAATTCGGATACAGGGGTTATGAATATATCTGATGCAGATCCCCCATATAATTTGGATACAGGAGTTATTAATATATCTGATGCAGATCCCCCATAGAATTCGTATACAGGGGTAATGAATATATCTGATGCAGATCCCCCATAGAATTCGGATACAGTTGTTATGAATATATCTGATGCAGATCCCCCATAGAATTCGGATACAAGGTTTATGAATATATCTGATGCAGATCTTCCATAGAATTCGGATACAGGGGTTATGAAAATATCTGATGCAGATCTCCCATAGAATTCGGATACAGGGGTTATGAATATATCTGATGCAGATCCCCCATAGAATTCGGATACAGGAGTTATGAATATATCTGATGCAGATCCCCCATATAATTTGGATACAAGGGTTATGAATATATCTGATGTAGATCCCCCATAGAATTCGGATACAGGGGTTATGAATATATCTGATGCAGATCCCCCATAGAATTCGGATACAGGAGTTATGAATATATCTGATGCAGATCCCCCATATAATTTGGATACAAGGGTTATGAATATATCTGATGCAGATCCCCCATATAATTTGGATACAAGGGTTATGAATATATCTGATGCAGATCTCCCATAGAATTCGGATACAGGGGTTATGAAAATATCTGATGCAGATCTCCCATAGAATTCGGATACAGGGGTTATGAATATATCTGATGCAGATCCCCCATAGAATTCGGATACGGGAGTTATGAATATATCTGATGCAGATCCCCCATATAATTAGGATACAAGGGTTATGAATATATCTGATGTAGATCCCCCATAGAATTCGGATACAGGGGTTATGAATATATATGATGCATATCCCCCATATAATTCGGATACAGGGGTTATGAATATATCTGATGCAGATCCCCCATAGAATTCGGATACAAGGGTTATGAATATATCTGATGCAGATCCCCCATAGAATTCGGATACAAGGGTTATGAATATATCTGATGCAGATCCCCCATAGAATTCGGATACAGGGGTTATGAATATATCTGATGCAGATCCCCCATATAATTCGGATACAAGGGTAATGAATATATCTGATTCAGATCCCCCATAGAATTCGGATACAGGGGTTATGAATATATCTGATGCAGATCCCCCATATAATTCGGATACAGGGGTTATGAATATATCTGATGCAGATCCCCCATATAATTTGGATACAAGGGTTATGAATATATCTGATGTAGATCCCCCATAGAATTCGGATACAAGGGTTATGAATATATTTAATGCAGATCCCCCATATAATTCGGATACAGGGGTTATGAATATATCTGATGCAGATCCCCCATAAAATTCGGATACAAGGGTTATGAATATATCTGATGCAGATCCCCCATAGAATTCGGATACAGGGGTTATGAATATATCTGATGCAGATCCCCCATATAATTTGGATACAAGGGTTATGAATATATCTGATGCAGATCCCCCATATAATTTGGATACAAGGGTTATGAATATATCTGATGTAGATCCCCCATAGAATTCGGATACAGGGGTTATGAATATATCTGATGCATATCCCCCATATAATTCGGATACAGGGGTTATGAATATATCTGATGCAGATCCCCCATAGAATTCGGATACAAGGGTTATGAATATATCTGATGCAGATCTCCCATAGAATTCGGATACAGGGGTTATGAATATATCTGATGCAGATCCCCCATAGAATTCGGATACAAGGGTTATGAATATATCTGATGCAGATCCCCCATAGAATTCGTATACAAGGGTTATGAATATATCTGATGCAGATCCCCCATAGAATTCGGATACAAGGGTTATGAATATATCTGATGCAGATCCCCCATATAATTCGGATACAGGAGTTATGAATATATCTGATGCAGATCCCCCATATAATTCGGATACAGGAGTTAAGAATATATCTGATGCAGATCCCCCATAGAATTCGTATACAGGGGTTATAGTATATCTGATGCAGATCCCCCATATAATTCGGATACAGGGGTTATGAATATATCTGATGCAGATCCCCCATAGAATTCGGATACAAGG
This sequence comes from Gibbula magus, assembly GCA_936450465.1. Classification (NCBI taxonomy): domain Eukaryota; kingdom Metazoa; phylum Mollusca; class Gastropoda; order Trochida; family Trochidae; genus Gibbula; species Gibbula magus. The sequence continues at coordinate 82,821,068 of OW388295.1, read as the reverse complement.
GTTATGAATATATCTGATGCATATCTCCCATAGAATTCGGATACAGGGGTTATGAATATATCTGATGCAGATCCCCCATATAATTCGGATACAGGGGTTATGAATATATCTGATGCAGATCCCCCATATAATTCGGATACAGGGGTTATGAATATATCTGATGCAGATCCCCCATATAATTTGGATACAGGAGTTATGAATATATCTGATGCAGATCCCCCATAGAATTCGTATACAGGGGTTATAGTATATCTGATGCAGATCCCCCATATAATTCGGATACAGGGGTTATGAATATATCTGATGCAGATCCCCCATATAATTTGGATACAGGAGTTATGAATATATCTGATGCAGATCCCCCATAGAATTCGTATACAGGGGTTATGAATATATCTGATGCAGATCCCCCATATAATTCGGATACAAGGGTAAGGAATATATCTGATTCAGATCCCCCATAGAATTCGGATACAGGGGTTATGAATATATCTGATGCAGATCCCCCATATAATTCGGATACAGGGGTTATGAATATATCTGATGCAGATCCCCCATATAATTTGGATACAAGGGTTATGAATATATCTGATGTAGATCCCCCATAGAATTCGGATACAGGGGTTATGAATATATCTGATGCAGATCCCCCATAGAATTCGGATACAGGGGTTATGAATATATCTGATGCAGATCCCCCATATAATTCGGATACAAGGGTTATGAATATATCAGATGCAGATCCCCCATAGAATTCGGATACAGGGGTTATGAATATATCTGATGCAGATCCCCCATATAATTTGGATACAAGGGTTATGAATATATCTGATGCAGATCCCCCATATAATTTGGATACAAGGGTTATGAATATATCTGATGTAGATCCCCCATTGAATTCGGATACAGGGGTTATGAATATATCTGATGCAGATCCCCCATATAATTCGGATACAGGGGTTATGAATATATCTGATGCAGATCCCCCATAGAATTCGGATACAAGGGTTATGAATATATCTGATGCAGATCTCCCATAGAATTCGGATACAGGGGTTATGAATATATCTGATGCAGATCCCCCATAGAATTCGGATACAGGGGTTATGAAAATATCTGATGCAGATCCCCCATAGAATTCGGATACAAGGGTTATGAATATATCTGATGCAGATCCCCCATAGAATTCGGATACAAGGGTTATGAATATATCTGATGCAGATCCCCCATATAATTCGGATACAGGAGTTATGAATATATCTGATGCAGATCCCCCATATAATTCGGATACAGGAGTTAAGAATACATCTGATGCAGATCCCCCATATAATTCGGATACAGGGGTTATGAATATATCTGATGCAGATCCCCCATAGAATTCGGATACAGGGGTTATGAATATATCTGATGCAGATCCCCCATAGAATTCGGATACAGGGGTTATGAAAATATCTGATGCAGATTCCCCTTTTAATTCGGATACAGGAGTTATGAATATATCTGATGTAGATCCCCCATAGAATTTGGATACAGGGGTTATGAAAATATCTGATGCAGATCCCCCATATAATTCGGATACAGGAGTTATGAATATATCTGATGCAGATATCCCATAGAATTCGGATACAGGGGTTATGAATATATATGATGCATATCCCCCATATAATTCGGATACAGGGGTTATGAATATATCTGATGCAGATCCCCCATAGAATTCGGATACAAGGGTTATGAATATATCTGATGCAGATCCCCCATAGAATTCGGATACAAGGGTTATGAATATATCTGATGCAGATCCCCCATAGAATTCGGATACAGGGGTTATGAATATATCTGATGCAGATCCCCCATATAATTCGGATACAAGGGTAATGAATATATCTGATTCAGATCCCCCATAGAATTCGGATACAGGGGTTATGAATATATCTGATGCAGATCCCCCATATAATTCGGATACAGGGGTTATGAATATATCTGATGCAGATCCCCCATATAATTTGGATACAAGGGTTATGAATATATCTGATGTAGATCCCCCATAGAATTCGGATACAGGGGTTATGAATATATTTAATGCAGATCCCCCATATAATTCGGATACAGGGGTTATGAATATATCTGATGCAGATCCCCCATAAAATTCGGATACAAGGGTTATGAATATATCTGATGCAGATCCCCCATAGAATTCGGATACAGGGGTTATGAATATATCTGATGCAGATCCCCCATATAATTCGGATACAGGAGTTATGAATATATCTGATGCAGATATCCCATAGAATTCGGATACAGGGGTTATGAATATATATGATGCATATCCCCCATATAATTCGGATACAGGGGTTATGAATATATCTGATGCAGATCCCCCATAGAATTCTGATACAAGGGTTATGAATATATCTGAGGCAGATCCCCCATAGAATTCGGATACAAGGGTTATGAATATATCTGATGCAGATCCCCCATAGAATTCGGATACAGGGGTTATGAATATATCTGATGCAGATCCCCCATATAATTCGGATACAAGGGTAATGAATATATCTGATTCAGATCCCCCATAGAATTCGGATACAGGGGTTATGAATATATCTGATGCAGATCCCCCATATAATTCGGATACAGGGGTTATGAATATATCTGATGCAGATCCCCCATATAATTTGGATACAAGGGTTATGAATATATCTGATGTAGATCCCCCATAGAATTCGGATACAGGGGTTATGAATATATTTAATGCAGATCCCCCATATAATTCGGATACAGGGGTTATGAATATATCTGATGCAGATCCCCCATAAAATTCGGATACAAGGGTTATGAATATATCTGATGCAGATCCCCCATAGAATTCGGATACAGGGGTTATGAATATATCTGATGCAGATCCCCCATATAATTTGGATACAAGGGTTATGAATATATCTGATGCAGATCCCCCATATAATTTGGATACAAGGGTTATGAATATATCTGATGTAGATCCCCCATAGAATTCGGATACAGGGGTTATGAATATATCTGATGCAGATCCCCCATATAATTCGGATACAGGGGTTATGAATATATCTGATGCAGATCCCCCATAGAATTCGGATACAAGGGTTATGAATATATCTGATGCAGATCTCCAATAGAATTCGGATACAGGGGTTATGAATATATCTGATGCAGATCCCCCATAGAATTCGGATACAGGGGTTATGAATATATCTGATGCAGATCCCCCATAGAATTCGGATACAAGGGTTATGAATATATCTGATGCAGATCCCCCATAGAATTCGGATACAAGGGTTATGAATATATCTGATGCAGATCCCCCATATAATTCGGATACAGGAGTTATGAATATATCTGATGCAGATCCCCCATATAATTCGGATACAGGAGTTAAGAATATATCTGATGCAGATCCCCCATAGAATTCGTATACAGGGGTTATAGTATATCTGATGCAGATCCCCCATATAATTCGGATACAGGGGTTATGAATATATCTGATGCAGATCCCCCATAGAATTCGGATACAAGGGTTATGAATATATCTGATGCAGATCTCCCATAGAATTCGGATACAGGGGTTATGAATATATCTGATGCAGATCCCCCATATAATTCGGATACAGGGGTTATGAATATATCTGATGCAGATCCCCCATATAATTCGGATACAGGGGTTATGAATATATCTGATGCAGATCCCCCATATAATTTGGATACAGGAGTTATGAATATATCTGATGCAGATCCCCCATAGAATTCGTATACAGGGGTTATAGTATATCTGATGCAGATCCCCCATATAATTCGGATACAGGGGTTATGAATATATCTGATGCAGATCCCCCATATAATTTGGATACAGGAGTTATGAATATATCTGATGCAGATCCCCCATAGAATTCGTATACAGGGGTTATGAATATATCTGATGCAGATCCCCCATAGAATTCGGATACAGTTGTTACGAATATATCTGATGCAGATCCCCCATAGAATTCGGATACAAGGGTTATGAATATATCTGATGCAGATCTCCCATAGAATTCGGATACAGGGGTTATGAAAATATCTGATGCAGATCTCCCATAGAATTCGGATACAGGGGTTATGAATATATCTGATGCAGATCCCCCATAGAATTCGGATACAGGAGTTATGAATATATCTGATGCAGATCCCCCATATAATTTGGATACAAGGGTTATGAATATATCTGATGTAGATCCCCCATAGAATTCGGATACAGGGGTTATGAATATATCTGATGCAGATCCCCCATAGAATTCGGATACAGGAGTTATGAATATATCTGATGCAGATCCCCCATATAATTTGGATACAAGGGTTATGAATATATCTGATGTAGATCCCCCATAGAATTCGGATACAGGGGTTATGAATATATCTGATGCATATCCCCCATATAATTCGGATACAGGGGTTATGAATATATCTGATGCAGATCCCCCATAGAATTCGGATACAAGGGTTATGAATATATCTGATGCAGATCTCCCATAGAATTCGGATACAGGGGTTATGAATATATCTGATGCAGATCCCCCATAGAATTCGGATACAGGGGTTATGAATATATCTGATGCAGATCCCCCATATAATTCGGATACAAGGGTAAGGAATATATCTGATTCAGATCCCCCATAGAATTCGGATACAGGGGTTATGAATATATCTGATGCAGATCCCCCATATAATTCGGATACAGGGGTTATGAATATATCTGATGCAGATCCCCCATATAATTTGGATACAAGGGTTATGAATATATCTGATGTAGATCCCCCATAGAATTCGGATACAGGGGTTATGAATATATCTGATGCAGATCCCCCATAGAATTCGGATACAGGGGTTATGAATATATCTGATGCAGATCCCCCATATAATTCGGATACAAGGGTTATGAATATATCAGATGCAGATCCCCCATAGAATTCGGATACAGGGGTTATGAATATATCTGATGCAGATCCCCCATATAATTTGGATACAAGGGTTATGAATATATCTGATGCAGATCCCCCATATAATTTGGATACAAGGGTTATGAATATATCTGATGTAGATCCCCCATAGAATTCGGATACAGGGGTTATGAATATATCTGATGCAGATCCCCCATATAATTCGGATACAGGGGTTATGAATATATCTGATGCAGATCCCCCATAGAATTCGGATACAAGGGTTATGAATATATCTGATGCAGATCTCCCATAGAATTCGGATACAGGGGTTATGAATATATCTGATGCAGATCCCCCATAGAATTCGGATACAGGGGTTATGAATATATCTGATGCAGATCCCCCATAGAATTCGGATACAAGGGTTATGAATATATCTGATGCAGATCCCCCATAGAATTCGGATACAAGGGTTATGAATATATCTGATGCAGATCCCCCATATAATTCGGATACAGGAGTTATGAATATATCTGATGCAGATCCCCCATATAATTCGGATACAGGAGTTAAGAATATATCTGATGCAGATCCCCCATATAATTCGGATACAGGGGTTATGAATATATCTGATGCAGATCCCCCATAGAATTCGGATACAGGGGTTATGAATATATCTGATGCAGATCCCCCATAGAATTCGGATACAGGGGTTATGAAAATATCTGATGCAGATCCCCCTTTTAATTCGGATACAGGAGTTATGAATATATCTGATGTAGATCCCCCATAGAATTTGGATACAGGGGTTATGAAAATATCTGATGCAGATCCCCCATATAATTCGGATACAGGAGTTATGAATATATCTGATGCAGATATCCCATAGAATTCGGATACAGGGGTTATGAATATATCTGATGCAGATCCCCCATAGAATTCGGATACAGGGGTTATAAATATATCTGATGCAGATCCCCCATAGAATTCGGATACAGGGGTTATGAATATATCTGATGCAGATCCCCCATATAATTTGGATACAAGGGTTATGAATATATCTGATGTAGATCCCCCATAGAATTCGGATACAGGGGTTATGAATATATCTGATGCAGATCCCCCATAGAATTCGGATACAGGGGTTTTGAATATATCTGATGCAGATCCCCCATAGAATTCGGATACAAGGGTTATGAATATATCTGATGCAGATCTCCCATAGAATTCGGATACAGGGGTTATGAATATATCTGATGCAGATCCCCCATAAAATTCGTATACAGGGGTTATGAAAATATCTGATGCAGATCCCCCATATAATTCGGATACAGGAGTTATGAATATATCTGATGTAGATCCCCCATAGAATTTGGATACAGGGGTTATGAATATATCTGATGCAGATCCCAATAGAATTCGGATACAGGAGTTATGAATATATCTGATGCAGATCCCCCATAGAATTCGGATACAAGGGTTATGAATATATCTGATGCAGATCCCCCATATAATTTTGATACAGGGGTTATGAATATATCTGATGCAGATCCCCCATATAATTCGGATACAGGGGTTATGAATATATCTGATGCAGATCCCCCATAGAATTCGGATACAGGGGTTATGAATATATCTGATGCAGATCCCCCATATAATTCGGATACAGGAGTTATGAATATATCTGATGCAGATCCCCCATAGAATTCGGATACAGGGGTTATGAATATATCTGATGCAGATCCCCCATATAATTTGGATACAGGGGTTATGAATATATCTGATGCAGATCCCCCATATAATTCGGATACAGGAGTTATGAATATATCTGATGCAGATCCCCCATAGAATTCGGATACAGGGGTTATGAATATATCTGATGCAGATCCCCCATATAATTCGGATACAGGGGTTATGAATATATCTGATGCAGATCCCCCATATAATTTGGATACAGGGGTTATGAAAATATCTAATGCAGATCCCCCATAGAATTCGGATACAGGAGTTATGAATATATCTGATGCAGATCCCCCATAGAATTCGGATACAAGGGTTATGAATATATCTGATTCAGATCTCCCATAGAATTCGGATACAGGGGTTTTGAATATATCTGATGCAGATCCCCCATAGAATTCGGATACAAGGGTTATGAATATATCTGATGCAGATCTCCCATAGAATTCGGATACAGGGGTTATGAATATATCTGATGCAGATCCCCCATAGAATTCGGATACAGGGGTTATGAATATATCTGATGCAGATCCCCCATATAATTCGGATACAGGGGTTATGAATATATCTGATGCAAATCCCCCCAGTCTGATTAAAATCGACGGTTTTCCGTGGAATAAAAAATGCAAAATAGTGCATCTACCGGGATACGAACTCGTTCGTGGGTTTCCACGCCAAACCGTCTGAAAGCACCCCGTACACTAGCGTGTTCGGGCGCAATTCAGCTAGCCAATCAAAAGATGCCCAACAAATGCTTTCGGTGCGAGAAACTAGGGGCAGATAACTCCAAACAGCTATCCTTTTGTCTGTTCCGAATGCTTTCAAAACCGCAACCGTTTGAATACTATGATGTGATTGGTCAGCTATTTGACTGGGTTTTGGCTGCGCTAAACTGGTTCTGAACACACGCCTATACGGGGTGTTTTCAGACCTTGTGGCGAGGAATCTACAGAACCTGTTCGTATCCCGGCAGATGCAAAATTTTGCAAATTTTATTCCTCGGAACAAGGTCGATTTTAATCAGACTGCAAATCCCCCATATAATTTGGATACAGGGGTTATGAAAATATCTGATGCAGATCCCCCATATAATTCGGATACAGGAGTTATGAATATATCTGATGCAGATCCCCCATAGAATTCGGATACAGGGGTTATGAATATATCTGATGCAGATCCCCCATATAATTCGGATACAGGGGTTATGAATATATCTGATGCAGATCCCCCATATAATTTGGATACAGGGGTTATGAAAATATCTAATGCAGATCCCCCATAGAATTCGGATACAGGAGTTATGAATATATCTGATGCAGATCCCCCATAGAATTCGGATACAAGGGTTATGAATATATCTGATTCAGATCTCCCATAGAATTCGGATACAGGGGTTTTGAATATATCTGATGCAGATCCCCCATAGAATTCGGATACAAGGGTTATGAATATATCTGATGCAGATCTCCCATAGAATTCGGATACAGGGGTTATGAATATATCTGATGCAGATCCCCCATAGAATTCGGATACAGGGGTTATGAATATATCTGATGCAGATCCCCCATATAATTCGGATACAGGGGTTATGAATATATCTGATGCAAATCCCCCCAGTCTGATTAAAATCGACGGTTTTCCGTGGAATAAAAAATGCAAAATAGTGCATCTACCGGGATACGAACTCGTTCGTGGGTTTCCACGCCAAACCGTCTGAAAGCACCCCGTACACTAGCGTGTTCGGGCGCAATTCAGCTAGCCAATCAAAAGATGCCCAACAAATGCTTTCGGTGCGAGAAACTAGGGGCAGATAACTCCAAACAGCTATCCTTTTGTCTGTTCCGAATGCTTTCAAAACCGCAACCGTTTGAATACTATGATGTGATTGGTCAGCTATTTGACTGGGTTTTGGCTGCGCTAAACTGGTTCTGAACACACGCCTATACGGGGTGTTTTCAGACCTTGTGGCGAGGAATCTACAGAACCTGTTCGTATCCCGGCAGATGCAAAATTTTGCAAATTTTATTCCTCGGAACAAGGTCGATTTTAATCAGACTGCAAATCCCCCATATAATTTGGATACAGGGGTTATGAAAATATCTGATGCAGATCCCCCATATAATTCGGATACAGGGGTTATGAATATATCTGATGCAGATCCCCCATATAATTCGGATACAGGAGTTATGAATATATCTGATGCAGATCCCCCATAGAATTCGGATACAGGGGTTATGAATATATCTGATGCAGATCCCCCATAGAATTCGGATACAAGGGTTATGAATATATCTGATGCAGATCCCCCATAGAATTCGGATACAGGAGTTATGAATATATCTGATGCAGATCCCCCATAGAATTCGGATACAGGGGTTATGAATATATCTGATGCAGATCCCCTATATAATTCGGATACAGGGGTTATGAATATATCTGATGCAGATCCCCCATAGAATTCGGATACAGGGGTTATGAATATATCTGATGCAGATCCCCCATAGAATTCGGATACAAGGGTTATGAATATATCTGATGCAGATCCCCCATAGAATTCGGATACAGGAGTTATGAATATATCTGATGCAGATCCCCCATAGAATTCGGATACAGGGGTTATGAATATATCTGATGCAGATCCCCTATATAATTCGGATACAGGGGTTATGAATATATCTGATGCAGATCCCCCATAGAATTCGGATACAAGGGTTATGAATATATCTGATGCAGATCCCCCATAGAATTCGGATACAGGGGTTATGAATATATCTGATGCAGATCCCCCATAGAATTCGGATACAAGGGTTATGAATATATCTGATGCAGATCCCCCATAGAATTCGGATACAAGGGTTATGAATATATCTGATGCAGATCCCCTATATAATTCGGATACAAGGGTTATGAATATATCTGATGCAGATCCCCCATAGAATTCGGATACAAGGGTTATGAATATATCTGATGCAGATCCCCTATATAATTCGGATACAAATACGGCTGCCCCAGTTGTAGTTATTCCCACAATTGCCTTGAATGTGTTGTGAGATTTATAATGTGAGAATGTCTGAGATTTGTTTTGTGAGGAGGTAGTCTGTACAATCAAGAATGATTCTGATGTCCCTGAAACTTTGAAAACTGGCTGGATTTTTCTGCTGTAAAACTTCAAATTTTGGTAGAAAGACAAGCTGTTGCAAACATTCGTGCATAAAATGAATCCAAGCTGGAATTATTTTTAGATATCTCACCAGTAGATATTTTAAAACGACATTTATCATAGACCGTTTGATTAGGTCTATTGTTTTTGTATATTGGATATATTTACAACTTTATGCATAAGTTCGTTTGTCCAGGGAGGGGGTGCGTGTGACTGATGAGTTTTTACATGGTGGCTGTATAGCATTGGTAGTTACTGGGACTTCCATACTGCCTCATGTTGTCGGAATATAGATAATCATGCTTTGTCATAGACTGTGACTGCATTAAGTCGAGGGATTCAGAACTTAAACCTGGAGCGTTCATGCCACAAGTCGACATATTCTGATTTGGACCTTTTTCTTGGTGGTTTCCTCCAGTACTGACCACAATAATTATAATCCCTCAAACAAGTTCAAAGTGATATAGGCAGTGTTGCAAATCTTCAGGGGTTTCTGCAAATAAAACAATAGTATCAGCGTACAACAAGAGTAACAACTTCACAAAGACCTTTAAGTTCTTCATCACACGGAGACACGTTGTTGAATCAGAAATGAACATAATACTCTATCTGCATATTAATATATTTCCGCCTGTATTTACTTAACTGTGCGTCCAAGGGTAACGGACTGCCATGCTGTGGATTAGTACTGAATTGCTGCTTGAATACGGACCCGCTCGCATGATCCCGAATGGCTGTTAATCGCATCAGTGCGGTGATTTGTTTGTCGGGCAATAGTTCTATTGTCTACTCCAGTGTGGGACGGATTAGCTAATCGGGTAGCTTGGTTCCTGCAGATTTACAAGGATTTACTGATGGGGACTTCGCTCTGCTTGGTCTTGTACAGGGTCCACACTAGGGTTAGATTAGCAGACAGATGAGTGTGACCATAGCTCTTAACATATGCATGGTGGCAGGTCAAATGAGACATTCTACAGGAATATCTCGACTTGCCGTCCAACGAGAGGCACTTCTAAAGCTAGCCAGATATGTGTATATGGATATTTCATGGTTCATCCTATAGTGTACTCTGTTCTTAAAGAAGTGGATATGACGCGTTTGGCGGGATTTGTCTGAATGGAAATCTCACAGTGGAATACAGGATATACTGTAAGTAACATATACACTGGTAAAGTGGAACTATTTAGTATATATAATGTTCCGAAAGTAGCAGGCACAGTGATGAGTTTGGCGAGATTCGCCAGAAGGACACACCTATGAGTACAGTGTTGCTTTTCTGAGGGATAGAAGGATACAATGGTACAAAGGTAGAAGTGTGTTTTAAACAATGAAAAAGTCAACTTAGAGTGAGCTCCAATTCCAACGTTCCAGTTTGTTCATTTTCGTCTTTGGACTCTGGCGTATTCAGTCTGTGACACGGTCGGTCCTGTTGAAAACTGGCGTATTCAGTATTCAGACCAAACTCGGACCCTGACTGACTCTGTCGAACCCTGACTGACTCTGTCGGACCCTGACTGACTTTGTCGGACCCTGACTGAGTAAGCCCGCACCATGACGGATCTGTGCTCCACCCTCCAGTCTCTGAACACAAACCTGCTCTCAGAATCAGAGTCTGAAGTTGATGACGTCCTCCACACAAAACGATCTATTCTCGCTGTCACAGACTTCAGACGACGTCAGGAAAGTACCTCAAGTGATGGAACCGACCGGATGTTCATCCCGAGATCACGTGACAAAGCCAGGAGCAGTTCGTGCGACGGAAGGAGTCTTCCAGACAGGGCGAACTACTTCCACTGTCGGTGTTGCGGCAAGTGGAAACAATCTGAACTACCTGTCTCTGACAGTGGTGGAGGATCGAACCATCTGCACATCACAGACCAGGCGGACACCGACCCCGGCAGACCCGGATGGAAGAGGTCACGTGACAAAAAGGCCGGAATAGGTGAGCTCACTGAAACTTGTACTTATGATACAGACTGAGTTAGCTTCTTAAGTGTCGCAACATTTGAATTTCAGAAATATACATTCATAATAAACATTCATAATATACATTCATAATAAACATTCATACAATTTTAAACAGACCCATTAGCATAGTAGCTTATAGAGCGATTTGTTATGTTGAAACTTAAATGTCTAATGACGAATTGAACCATCGTTGATTCATATTGCACATTCGTTAAACTGGGTCTACTCACAAGTTCAGAAATCTACTGTTTATAGGGCTAGGGTTATTGTAACACTATGCCATTCACTATAGCATCTACTCGCACCTTCGTGCATTAGGGGTAGGCCTAATGTCACCATCTACTCGCACCTTTGTGCATTAGGGGTAGGCCTAATGTCACCATCTACTCGCACCTTTGTGCATTAGGTGTAGGCCTAATGTCACCATCTACTTGCACCTTCGTGCATTAGGGGTAGGCCTAATGTCACCATCTACTCGCACCTTCGTGCATTAGGGGTAGGCCTAATGTCACCATCTACTCGCACCTTCGTGCATTAGGGGTAGGCCTAATGTCGCCAACTACTCGCACCTTTGTGCATTAGGTGTAGGCCTAATGTCACCATCTACTCGCACCTTCGTGCATTAGGGGTAGGCCTAATGTCGCCATCTACTCGCACCTTCGTGCATTAGGGGTAGGCCTAATGTCGCCAACTACTCGCACCTTTGTGCATTAGGGGTAGGCCTAATGTCACCATCTACTCGCACCTTCGTGCATTAGGGGTAGGCCTAATGTCGCCATCTACTCGCACCTTCGTGCATTAGGGGTAGGCCTAATGTCGCCATCTACTCGCACCTTCGTGCATTAGGGGTAGGCCTAATGTCACCATCTACTCGCACCTTCGTGCATTAGGTGTAGGCCTAATGTCACCATCTACTCGCACCTTCGTGCATTAGGGGTAGGCCTAATGTCGCCATCTACTCGCACCTTCGTGCATTAGGGGTAGGCCTAATGTCGCCAACTACTCGCACCTTTGTGCATTAGGGGTAGGCCTAATGTCACCATCTACTCGCACCTTCGTGCATTAGGGGTAGGCCTAATGTCGCCATCTACTCGCACCTTCGTGCATTAGGGGTAGGCCTAATGTCGCCATCTACTCGCACCTTCGTGCATTAGGGGTAGGCCTAATGTCGCCATCTACTCGCACCTTCGTGCATAGGGGTAGGCCTAATGTCACCATCTACTCGCACCTTCGTGCATTAGGGGTAGGCCTAATGTCACCATCTACTCGCACCTTCGTGCATTAGGGGTAGGCCTAATGTCACCAACTACTCGCACCTTTGTGCATTAGGGGTAGGCCTAATGTCACCATCTACTCGCACCTTCGTGCATTAGGGGTAGGCCTAATGTCACCATTCCCTAAATGGCATGGGCGTATACTAACATATCTTATATAAGCTAACTAACCCTCTCTCAATGCCAGTTCAACTTAAAGGTACATCCATTGTGTTGTTGGGGGTCACATATTGCAAACGTTATAAATGATGTTACTTTATCGAGAAGTACAGATTGTTACCGAAAACAATCAGTTTAATGATAGTCGACTTAGCATATTGACGATATGAAGGTAAAAGTAGTGATTTCTGATCGAAAACCGGACAATGCACAGTGTGTGGCGCGCGTCAATGAGTCAAACGTAATTTTGGAATCTTATTTATAACAGACAGAATGACAAATTTGGTGAGATAATGTTTAATGGATCATATAACTACTGTGCATGTCAATGGGACGTGCAGTTTCGGTTTCTACACATGAATAATGATGTTACTCAATTTTAATTGGAAACTAGTAAATTATTATATATTTGGTTATTGGGGATAAAAATGCAAGCTGAGTGAATTTATTTGTATTGTAGACAGCACATGTGGTGAGTTGGAGCGTATTAAAGCCAAATAAAATTTTATGAAACACAATGGATGTACCTTTAACATATATACCAGTTGCGGGCCCCGACTCGATCGGTCGGTCCTCGTACGGCAAACGGATGTGATGGTAGCAGTAGTGGAGATTATAATGCCGCTTCACAGCGTCTGCGTTGGAGATCAAATCATGACCTTAAATTTAATCTCAATCCATCAACATTTATATAGTCTAGTTTAGTTTAGTTTAGTCTAGTTTAGTCTAGTTTCCTAGGAAGCGTAGTTTCTGGAAATAAGTTTTCATCAAAACTGTCAGCGGTTAATACCAACAAGAAGAGTCATTTACTCGAGACCGATAATTGCCATGTTTATCTTGTTTCAAGCTAGTTTGGTATCATATTATTTCCTTGTTTATAAGAATGATATTTAGCTGAATCTTCTCGATACTATATATGTCATTGTTTTACCTCAACGTGCGCAGTTATTCATCTATCTCAGAGTGAGGTAGATCCAGTCGATGTTTGTACCGACACTTGACGTCAGAGAATCTCCATTGCCTTGTAACTTTGACCTCCCAGACACATTAAAGGGACGAAGACCAAAAGGCTGCGACAAAAGCACATGTTGATTCGTGAGGATAATGTATCGACATAAATCTGAAGAGATAACCGATAATAACCGATATTCCGTGAACCCGCCGTTCGTTGTTCAGGCCTGTTTATCGAAATCTCCTTTATAACCCTAAACTTGGATAGAAAACTCCGATATCCATATACATTAGATGAAGGCGAACCATACAATAACCATAACTTGGATAGAAAACTCCGATATCCATATACATTAGATGAAGGCGAACCATACAATAACCATAACTTGGATAGAAAACTCCGATATCCATATACATTAGATGAAGGCGAACCATACAATAACCATAACTTATATAGAAAACTCCGATATCCATATACATTAGATGAAGGCGAACCATACAATAACCATAACTTGGATAGAAAACTCCGATATCCATATACATTAGATGAAGGCGAACCATACAATAACCATAACTTGGATAGAAAACTCCGATATCCATATACATTAGATGAAGGCGAACCATACAATAACCATAACTTGGATAGAAAACTCCGATATCCATATACATTAGATGAAGGCGAATCATACAATAACCATAACTTGGATAGAAAACTCCGATATCCATATACATTAGATGAAGGCGAACCATACAATAACCATAACTTGTTTTGTGAAAGTGACAGGTGGACAAACAGTAATACAGACATATGAGGTGGGGGGGGGGGGGGAGGTAGGGGGTCACACAGAGTGTCACAGGGTTAGAGACTGAGAAATTGGTACCCAGAGAGGAGGTTAGAGACAAGATATGGGAGCCAGAAAAAGAGGCGGGGTAAGACAAGGTGTGGTGACACAGAGACCGGGAGAGCATGGTGTGAGACACAGAGACCGGGAGATTGGTACCGGGAGGCGGGGTAAGAGGCAAGGTGTGAGACATAGAGACCGGGAGACGGGGTTAGAGACAATGTCTGAGAGCCAGAGACAGGGAGATAGGTACTGGGAGACGGGGTCAGAGACAAGGTTTGAGACACAGAGACCGGGAGATTGGTACCGGGAGACGGGGCTAGAGACAAGGTGTGAGACACAGAGACCGGGAGATTGCTACCGGGAGACGAGATTAGAGACAAGGTGTGAGACAAAGATACCGGGAGATTGGTACCGGGAGACAAGGTTAGAGACATGGTGTGGGACACAGAGACCGGGAGATTGGTACCGGGAGACGGGGCTAGAGACAAGGTGTGAGAGCCATAGACCGGGAGATTGGTACCGGGAGACGGGGTCAGAGACATGGTGTGAGAGCCAAAGACAGGGGGATTGGTACCGGGAGACGAGGTTAGAGACAAGGTGTGAGACACAAAGACCGGGAGATTGGTACCGGGAGACGGGGTTAGAGACATGGTGTGAGACACAGAGATCGGGAGATTGGTACCGGGAGACGGGGTAAGAGACATGGTGTGAGACACTGAGACCGGGAGATTGGTACCAGGAGACGAGGTTAGAGACATGGTGTGAGACACAGAGACCGGGAGATTGGTACCGGGAGATGAGGTTAGAGACATGGTGTGAGACACAGAGACCGGTAGATTGGTACCGGGAGACGAGGCTAGAGACATGGTGTGAGACACAGAGACCGGGAGATTGGTACCCGGAGACGGGGCTAGAGACA
The DNA here is from genome assembly GCA_936450465.1 of Gibbula magus. NCBI lineage: Eukaryota > Metazoa > Mollusca > Gastropoda > Trochida > Trochidae > Gibbula > Gibbula magus. The sequence goes on along the minus strand of OW388295.1, from coordinate 82,805,103 downwards.
TGGTGTGAGACACAGAGACAGGGAGATTGATACCAGGAGACGAGGTTAGAGACATGGTGTGAGACACAGAGACCGGGAGATTGGTACCGGGAGACGGGGTTAGAGACATGGTGTGAGAGCCAGAGACAGAGGGATTGGTACCGGGAGACGGGGTTAGAGACATGGTGTGAGACACAGAGACCGGGAGATTGGTACCGGGAGACGGTGCTAGAGACATGGTGTGAGATACAGAGACTGGGAGATTGGTACCGGGAGATAGGGTTAGAGACATAGTGTGAGACACAGAGACCGGGAGATTGGTACCGGGAGACGGGGCTAGAGACAAGGTGTGAGAGCCAAAGACAGGGGGATTGGTACCGGGAGACGAGGTTAGAGACAAGGTGTGAGACACAGAGACCGGGAGATTGATACCGGGAGACGGGGCTAGAGACAAGGTGTGAGACACAGAGACCGGGAGATTGGTACCGGGAGACGGGGCTAGAGACATGGTGTGAGAGCCAAAGACCGGGAGATTGGTACTGGGAGACGGGATTAGAGACATGGTATGAGACACAGAGACCGGGAGATTGGTACCGGGAGATGGGGTGAGAGACATGGTGTGAGAACCAGAGACAGGGGGATTGGTACCGGGAGACGGGGTTAGAGACAAGGTGTGAGACACAGAGACGGGGAGATTGGTACCGGGAGACGGGGCTAGAGACATGGTGTGAGACACAGAGACCGGGAGATTGGTACCGGGAGACGAGGTTAGAGACAAGGTGTGAGACACAGAGACCGGGAGATTGGTACCGGGAGACGGGGTTAGAGACATGGTGTCAGACACAGAGACCGGGAGATTGGTACCAGGAGACGAGGTTAGAGACAAGGTGTGAGACACAGAGACCGGGAGATTGGTACCGGGAGACGGGGCTAGAGACATGGTGTGAGACACAGAGACCGGGAGATTGGTACCGGGAGACGAGGTTAGAGACAAGGTGTGAGACACAGAGACCGGGAGATTGGTACCGGGAGACGGGGTTAGAGACATGGTGTGAGACACAGAGACCGGGAGATTGGTACCAGGAGACGAGGTTAGAGACATGGTGTGAGACACAGAGACCGGGAGATTGGTACCGGGAGATGGGGTTAGAGACATGGTGTGAGACACAGAGACCGGGAGATTGGTACCCGGAGACGGGGCTAGAGACATGGTGTGAGACACAGAGACCGGGAGATTGGTACCCGGAGACGGTTCTAGAGACAAGGTGTGAGAGCCAAAGACAGGGGGATTGGTACCGGGAGACGCGGTTAGAGACAAGGTGTGAGACATAGAGACCGGGAGATTGCTACCGGGAGACGAGGTTAGAGACATGGTGTGAGAGCAAGAGACAGGGGGATTGGTACCGGGAGACGAGGTTAGAGACAAGGTGTGAGACACAAAGACAGGGAGATTGGTACCGGGAGACGAGGTTAGAGACATGGTGTGAGACACAGAGACCGGGAGATTGGTACCGGGAGATAGGGTTAGAGACATGGTGTGAGAGCCAGAGACAGGGGGATTGGTACCGGGAGACGGGGTTAGAGACAAGGTGTGAGACACAGAGACCGGGAGATTGGTACTGGGAGACGCGATTAGAGACATGGTGTGAGACACAGAGACCGGGAGATTGGTACCGGGAGACGGGGTTAGAGACATGGTGTGAGACACAGAGACCGGGAGATTGGTACCGGGAGACAGGGTTAGAGACATGATGTGAGAGCCAGAGACAGGGGGATTGGTACCGGGAGACGGGGTTAGAGAAAAGGTGTGAGACACAGAGACCGGGAGATTGGTACCGGGAGACGGGGCTAGAGACATGGTGTGAGACACAGAGACCGGGAGATTGGTACCGGGAGACGAGGTTAGCGACAAGGTGTGAGACACAGAGACCGGGAGATTGGTACCGGGAGACGGAGCTAGAGACATGGTGTGAGAGCCATAGACAAAGCAATTGGTACCGGGAGACGGGGCTAGAGACAAGTGGCATCGAAGGACGGGGAGATTGGTACCGGGAGACATGGAGATGGACATATGGACATGGGACGGGTACGGTACGACCGACCGAAGAGATGACAGAAAACATCTGTAGTGTTGTCATTCACAACGCTGTCCCTTTCTGCCTTCACTTCCTCCGCTGGAGATGTCCCTTCTTGTTTCTTGTAGATACGGGAACGGTTTTCTTTGTCTTAAAGTTGGTTGCTGACGTGTTACTCGTCGTGTTCACACAGCCAACGAGAGAACTACATGTAGTTGATTGAATAGTCATCTTCGCTCAAATAGCGTCCTCTTTAACTAGAGATAGAGACAGTCGCGGGAGACGCCCAGGTGAAGACAAGTGATTGTAGGATGAACTATCTCAAGAGAGAATGATCTAACACCCACTCGGAAAAGTTGAGGCGGCACGCCGTATACGTAGTGAGTGAATTTAAAACCACCACGTGGGTGAGGCCTGTTAGTAAAATTATACTCTTAAGGATTTCTTTTGAACTCTGAAACTAATTAAACATTGCAAATAATTGATTACCAAAAGTTTTCAGCTAAGTTGTCCTGAGTGTAGTTTGTTGTCATATCGATCTGTTCTAGAAGTTTGTTGTCATATCGATCTGTTCTAGAAGTTTGTTGTCATATCGATCTGTTTCTAGTGTTGCTGGTGGATTCCTACCTGACTCCTTACTTCTAATTATAATTGATTATAGTCGTCATTGAAAGAAACATTAAACTGAAGATTGGATAAGAGAGACATGGCAGGGGTGAAGAACACAGTGTGAGACTGGCTATGTGAGACAGTGTGATACTGATTGTGTGACAAAATGAAAGACTGATAATGTCACTTATTTCGAGACTGACGATGATGCACATTGTGATACTAATGGTGTGACACATTACGAGACTAATAATGTGACAAATTGTGAAGCCCTACATGACTACGTAAACTGATCCGCTATTACATAAACTCATCTGATATTGCATAAACCCATCCGCTATTGCATAAACCCATCTACTATTACATAAACCTATCCGTTATTGCATAAACCCATCTGATATTGCATAAACCCATCCGCTATATCATAAACCCATCCGCTATATCATAAAACCAACCGTTATTACATAAACACATCTGCTATTACAGAAACCTATCAGCTATAACATAAACTCATCCCCTATTGCATAAACCCATCCCCTATTGCATAAACCGATCCGTAATTGCATAAACCGATACGCTTTTGTATAAACCCATCTACTATTGTAAAAACCCATTCACTATTGCATAAACCCATTCGCTATTGCATAAACCCATCTGCTTTTGCATAAACCCATCTGCTATTACATAAACCCATCCGTTTTTGCATAAACAAATCTGATATTGCATAAATCATCCGCTATTGCATAAACCAATCCGCTATTACATAAATCCATCCTCTATTGTATAAACCCATCTACTATTGTAAAAACCCATTCACTATTACATAAACCTATCCGTTATTGCATAAACCCATCTGATATTGCATAAACCCATCCGCTATTGCATAAACCCATCCGCTATTGCATAAACCCATCTACTATTGCATAAACCCATCCACTGTTACATAAACCCATCAGCTATTACATAAACCCATCCGCTATTACATAAACCCATCCGCTATTACATAAACCCATCATCTATTACATAAACCCATCCGCTATTACATAAACCCATCCGCTATTACATAAACCCATCCGCTATTGCATAAACCCATCCGCTATTGCATAAACCAATCCGCTATTGTATAAACCCATCCTCTATTACATAAACCCATCCGCTATTACATAAACCCATCCTCTATTACATAAACCCATCCGCTATTGCATAAACCCACCCGCTATTGCATAAACCAATCCGCTATTGTATAAACCCATCCTCTATTACATAAACCCATCCGCTATTGCATAAACAGATACGCTTTTGTATCAACCCATCTACTATTGTACAAGCCCATTCACTATTGCATAAACCAATTTGCTATTGCATAAACCCATCCGCTATTGCATAAACCGATACGCTTTTGTATAAACCCATCTACTATTACATAAACCCATCCGCTATTACATAAACCCATCCTCTATTACATAAACCCATCCGCTATTACATAAACCCATCCGCTATTACATAAACCCATCCTCTATTACATAAACCCATCCGCTATTACATAAACCCATCCGCTATTACATAAACCCATCCGCTTTTACATAAACCCATCCTCTATTACATAAACCCATCCGATATTACATAAACCCATCCGAAATTACATAAACCCTTCTGATATTGCATAAACTCATCCACTATTACATAAACCCATCCGCTATTACATAAACCCATCCGCTTTTACATAAACCCATCCTCTATTACATAAACCCATCCGATATTACATAAACCCATCCGAAATTACATAAACCCTTCTGATATTGCATAAACTCATCCACTATTGCATAAACCCATCCGCTATTGCATAAACCCATCCGCTATTGCATAAACCCATCCGCTTTTGTATAAACCCATCTACTATTGTATAAACCCATTCACTATTGCATAAACCCATTCGCTATTGCATAAACCCATCTGCTATTGCATAAACCCATCTGCTATTACATAAACCCATCCGTTATCGCATAAACCAATCTGATATTGCATACCGTATTCGCCGTAAGAGAAGCCCTGGGCGTTGAAAAAATTGGAAAAGGGGGGCGTTTATTAAAATGACTTTAAAAATCGTAAGTAGGGGGCGTTTATTAAAACATGTCTGTTGATGTCCAAAAGAAAAAGAAACATCGATTTTATTTCAGAGTTTTAATCAAAATAAGTGTATCAAATAAATGTAAAGAAGGGTTAAATGTCGCAGTTTATTATTTGAATCAAATTTCAACCAGTACTGATACACAATTTGCAATGGCAATTGAAACTAATTAAAACTCACGAAGATACATTGAGTAATTGAATCCGCCATCTTGTCGTGTCATTACTCTTATCCAATGAAACTTTAGTTCGTCAGGAATATAAATAAAACCTCCAATGAAAGGCAGCATAAACACAATCAGTTGATAAGCACATGGTGCAGAACGATTATGTAAACACTATTTCCGGGTCATGATATTGTTTATTTATATCACATTGACAACTACACGTGAACAAAATAACGTTCATGACAAATTCGCGGTCAGTGAGCTAGTGTCATCTGTACTTGTGGGAAATCTTCCAAGAGAGTTGAGCAAGACATGTTCCTGTTTCTTAAAACATGGCAGTTGCATAAAATGTGTAGTGACTGATCGTTACAGACATTCGACAGTCGCCGGGGGACTGGCAATACCATGTACCTTACACTTTACTGGACATAAGAGGTTGATAGCAAGATTGAAAACTCTTCTCCAATGAAACATCAGTAAGATAAGTCGATACAAAAGAGGGGCGTTTATTAGGGGTCATTTTCCGCGAGTCAAAATTGGCTTAAGGGGGCGTTTATTATGAGAGGGCGTTTATTAAGATGAATACGGTAAATCATCCGCTATTGCATAAACCCATCCGCTATTACAGAAATCCATCCTCTATTGTATAAACCAATCTACTATAACATAAACCCATACTCTATTGTATAAACCCATTTACTATTACATAAACCCATCCGCTATTGCATAAACCCATCCACTATTGCATAAACCCATCCGTTATTGCATAAACCCATCAACTATTACATAAACCCATCTACTATTACATAAACCCATCCGCTATTACATAAACCCATCCTCTATTACATAAACCCATCCGATATTACATAAACCCATCCGATATTACATAAACCCTTCTGATATTGCATAAACTCATCCGCTATTGCATAAACCCATCCGCTATTGCATAAACCCATCCGCTATTGCATAAACCGATACGATTTTGTATAAACCCATCTACTATTGTATAAACCCATTCACTATTGCATAAACCTATTCGCTATTGCATAAACCCATCTGCTATTGCATAAACCCATCTGATATTACATAAACCCATCCGTTATTGCATAAACCAATCTGATATTGCATAAATCATCCGCTATTGCATAAACCTATCCGCTATTACAGAAATCCATCCTCTATTGTATAAACCCATCTACTATAACATAAACCCATACTCTATTGTATAAACCCATTCACTATTACATAAACCCATCCGTTATTGCATAAACCCATCTGATATTGCATAAACCCATCCGCTATTGCATAAACCCATCCGCTAGTGCATAAACCCATCCGCTAGTACATAAACACATCCGCTATTATATAAACCCATCCACTAATACATAAACCCATCTGTTACTACATAAACCGATCCGCTATTGCATAAACTCATCTGCTATTGCATGACATACTTGAGAGAGACGAAATAACGATTTAACGTTTAAGTGACAGTTACCAACCAAAAGTTCTGCACTGTATAACGAACCGGCTTCTCCACGTCTCGTCCTTCGGGATTTCCAATATGACCATTTCTTTTCTTCTGAAATGCCATTACCAACGTAACACGCGGTACTTACCGCTGCACCTGGTTTCCAATTGCGCTAAGTGGCCACTATATTCAATAGTGCCCTGAACAGGGATATCTCACCTCCAGGGCGGGTCCATCACAGTCGATGTCATTTATCCACTATTGGGGCCGAATTATATGCTTTAGGACCGTGGGTCAGCGACGGAATCCGAGTTTAATAAAATGTGCAGAGAGGCTCAGTTTGCAACATTTTCTTGGTAATAGTCCTACATTCTCAAGTACTTGTTTTCTGAAACACGAGATAATTGAGTGTGCTTCCGAGACCAGCTGGGGCAAAAGATGTGTGTCCTGAGCGCAACCTGGTGACTAACGACAAGTGCATTTACTGAGTAGAAGACGTCCCCTCCCAACAAAGGTTAGACTGCTTAACCCATATCTTTCCGGCATCGCCGTTAAAGGGGCAGTAGCACGTTTTTTTAAAAAAAAATTTTTTTAATTTCCCATTTATAAAGATAGTTTATGTCATTTTTATTTACTTCAAATGATAAAACATCTTATTATCCATAGTGGTAATAACAGTGTTGCGTATAAAGCAAAAATCCGTAATCGCCGTTAAAAGGGGCAGTAGCACGTTTTTTAAACATGCGCCAACAGTGCTGCTACCTCGAATACACCTTTCTCCTAGTGGAATATATATATGGCCGTCCTCATTTTAATCATTAGAAGTTCGTAATGTATGCCGTTCAGATAATGAACAGTTTTACATATAACCTTGTTATAGAAAGCATTACATTATCTGCAACACACAAAGAATAATATAACAATGTTACAATAAACATTCGTCTTACATTTTTTATAACATGACTGACTCCTGTTTTTAAGACAGTTTAGGGAACAAATTGAAACCGAATTGATCCAGCTGATTGCACAACAAACTTTGGTTGCAACCAATCAGGACTCTCTGTCATATAACAACCAATCAGGACTCTCTGTCATATAACAACCAATCAGGACTCTCTGTCATATAACAACCAATCAGGACTCTCTGTCATATAACAACCAATCAGGACTCTCTGTCATATAACAACCAATCAGGACTCTCTGTCATATAACAACCAATCAGGACTCTCTGTCATATAACAACCAATCAGGACTCTCTGTCATATAACAACCAATCAGGACTCTCTGTCATATAACAACCAATCAGGACTGTTTGTCATATTACAACCAATCAGGACTCTCCGTCGCTGGCAGTAAACTGTCATATTAGAACAACCAATCAGGACTCTCCGTCGCTGGCAGTAAACTGTCATATTAGAACAACCAATCAGGACTCTCCGTCGCTGGCAGTAAACTGTCATATTAGAACAACCAATCAGGACTCTCCGTCGCTGGCAGTAAACTGTCATATTAGAACAACCAATCAGGACTCTCCGTCATATTACAACCAATCAGGACTCTCCGTCGCTGGCAGTAAACTGTCATATTAGAACAGAGGTTAACTGGAAGATATGATCGATTTGAATAAAATCTGTGGGCAGCAAATAAGGCCATCTCCTTGTCAGACTTGCAGGCGATGTGTTATATTTGTTATCTAATCTCACACATTCATGACAGATGAGGTTTCCTAACATTAGATATTTCAATTACAGAACAGTATAGCAAAATTTAAAAGGGAAATATCATGAAACCGCCCTCTTGTTATCAGAATGAGCAGATCGCTGCCAATACTTATGTCTCTCTTTATCCTCAAGACGGGACAGTACCTCTTCGTATCCAAGTTTGTAATCTTTCTTTATAAGGGAGACAGTGATTTTGTACAACTCATATCCGAAACACAAGCTGTACGTTCGTACTGTTAATTTGAAGACGTAGAGCTTGGGCAAATGATAATACATTTTGATGAATCGACATGTATTCAGTATGTTTTTATGCTATTTACACATCTGAAACGTACTATCAGTAAGTGTCTTCTTGTTGCAGATGGTGCCACCAGTCGGGAAGTTCGAGAACGAGGCAAGCCGCCGCCAGCCCCCTACACGTCGTCACCTGCCATGTCACCGTCACTGTCACGTCATTGTCAACCGACAACCGCCTCGTCACCGTCACTGTCACGTGGTCCGCCATCCTTCGCATCGTCACCGGCCTCGTCACCGTCACTGTCAAGATCACGTCAGCCATCACCTGTGCGACATCCCCCTGCCAGTGTTGAGACCTCGAGACCAACCCGCGACTTGGCCAGTCGTTCCAGTCGATCAGGAAGTCTAGAACGACCGGAAGTGAGGGAAACCGACGGCGAAGACAACTGGTGGGCGTCGCCGCGGGAACCGGATGTGGACTCGCGTACGTCAGAGTCCGTGCACTCGTTCGACAGTGACATCACTGACGGAAGCAATGTGCCCATTGAACTTGTTCCGAGTTTCATCCCTGAAGCGTTCCCCCGGAGGAGCCAGAGTCAGAGTCTGGACCGAGTACCTCGTCCTCGGAATGATGCCTGGTGTGTTGAGAAAGAAAATGAGAGACAAGATTGTGCAAAACAAAACGGTGTGATTCCACAATCGTGTGGGAAACAAGAGCATTCGAGATTTCACCAACAAAGGCAAATGGGTGAACATGCGAGTGACCGCATCAGAAGTGTGTCTGATTATGATAGTCGCTCAGACACTGACAGTTCGGTCCAACATGGTCCTACCGCCCCCTCCTTGCCACTGACAGTCACTAGATTTCAGAAAACACAAGAGTCATTTAGAACAGAACTGAAACCTCCGATGCCCCGATCTAAAGCTGACACGGTTTCCAACACGTCCGATCAAGCTCAGATTCGCAGGTCCCGAGCTGGGTCTTACACGCCCAATAATAGTCGCTCACCTGGGCTTAGTTCTACACGTCACTCCAAGCCAGCCGATCTACAGCAGAGCGGATATCGAGTTGCAAGCCCCCACCAACGAGCATCTTCCAACTCGATAAATCACCTTCCGCCACGCGCACCTGTAAGAATGCTTCTGGTAAACAGATCTCCACCTTCTTCCACCTACCCGCCATCTTCTCACTCGAGAGACGCCGGGGGTAATCCTTCAACAAGGTCCCCCAAATCATATGCACCCACATGTGAACGAGGGAGAGACCGCTCGATCTCTCCTCCCACTGAGAAGCCCCCGCCCGTCCCGCCTCGGGGTCGGCCCCCGGTACACCCTGAACGGGTAGGTACGCGAGTGTCCAGACAAGATGTCAACCCGGGTCGTTCACTGAAAGAATTGCAACGCCCGACGTTAAAATCTCAAATGGGCAAATCTTTAAAAAACGACAAACACCTCAATAGCAAAGACTTTGATAACGTTGATGCCCCGGTGAATCGAATTGACTTCCCTTCTTCCTTCACCGACTCGAGGTTTCCTCCCCAGCGCCCCCCTAAAAGCTGGGAAAACAGTTCTGGTCCGGCAGCTCCTTCTCTTGCAACCGGAAGTAATAAGACGAACACGCCCCCTCCTCTCCCCCCTCGGGCGCGCCGCTCCCAGTCCGTAGACAGCGTGTTCAATGTGCGGGGGCCGGGGACTGGGAACGCTGTGGTGTGGGGGACGAAGGACGGAGGGGGGAGCGACCAGAGACGGACTGCATCAGAGGGCGACAACCAGAAACTGATAGTTGAGGTGCTCGTGTAGAACACTGAGAGCAGTGCAAGGTCTCGTCGAGTCTTAATAAAACATGATGTCTCACTGGTTGATTTGTCATTCCTGACCTGATAATGATGATAAATATGTTTTCAACTGAGACGGTTTTTGAACGTGCTGCGGTATTTGAACGGGTTGTTACGGCATGTCATTAATTCAGTCCAATAGGTCGTGATGATAAAAGAGGATTCAATATTGTCGTGTTTCAAGCTTATCCTTATTCAAATATTATTAAATAATCCATAATTTTTCTGATAAATGAGGAAGCAGAAATTAAACGATATATTCTTTAGCCGAGTGATGATACTCATCATTTCCTGACTTCTATACGCCGTCTACACCATATGGGATACGCGACAGAGACAGCTCATCATTTCCTGACTTCATTACGCTTATACACCAAATGGGATACGCGACAGAGACAGCTCATCATTTCCTGACTTCATTACGTTGTCTACACCAAATGGGATACGCGACAGCGACAGCTCATCATTTCCTGACTTCATTACGCCGTCTACACCAAATGGGATACGTGACAGCGACAGCTCATCATTTCCTGACTTCACTACGCCGTCTACACCAAATGGGATACGCGACAGCGACAGCTCATCATTTCCTGACTTCGCTACGCTGTTTATACAGTACGGGATACGCGACAGCGACAGCTCATCATTTCCTGACTTCACTACGCCGTCTACACCAAATGGGATACGCGAAAGCGACAGCTCATCATTTCCTGACTTCATTACGCCGTCTACACCAAATGGGATACGCGACAGCGACAGCTCATCATTTCCTGACTTCACTACGCCGTCTACACCAAATGGGATACGCGACAGCGACAGCTCATCATTTCCTGACTTCATTACGCCGTCTACACCAAATGGGATACGCGACAGCGACAGCTCATCATTTCCTGACTTCATTACGCCGTCTACACCAAATGGGATACGCGACAGCGACAGCTCATCATTTCCTGACTTCATTACGCCGTGTGTGTGAAATAGGTACTGCGTGTATCAGGCTTATTATTTTTTCAGCAAACCACCAAATAATGACATTATTAGGCTCTATCTAAATCTGATGTCGAATTCTATTTGCAAGTGCAAACTTTTCCTTTTTGTACAAGCAAAGTTAATTAATAAAACAATTTCGATTGTTTGGTAGGAGTGCCTGATAAAATATTCGTTTAAGCAAAATTTATAAGACATTTGTCAACTGAGAGGATTTTGGATCGTGCTGCGGTATTTGAACGGGTTGTTACGGCATTTGATTAATTCAGTCCAATAGGTCGTAATGATAAAAAGACGATATTTTTTACAAATCTTGTATCTTTCATTCAACATGTTTGTGTTTCAAGCTTATCCTTATTCAAATATTATTAAATAATGTATAAATTTTCATTCGAGCAAAACAAAAATAGCTTGAATTTGAACTGCATGTCGCGCCTGATACCAACCTACGAACTCCTTCAACCAACCCAGTGAATTGCTCGTTCAAAAACAGCTATCGGTGTCGCGTATTCCATACTGAGGGAATCTACAAATAAAAAACAGAACTATTTTTGGTTTTATATTATAAAAAGGGAAAACTAGTTCAAATATGCATTCCTCACATATAAGGGCGTGTACATTTTGAAACAATAGATTCCTTTGGTTGCTAAAATTGTTCAAAAACCTTTCTACTCTAATACCGTCGGCTGTCGTTCAAAGACTGTCGCCCCTGTTTAGAATTCTACACTTTAAATGTATGATTTGGCTGTGACTATTGCGCTTCAGTGTACGTTTTGAAATCAGCGTGTGAACAATGAGCCAAAGATAGATGTTTTAACATCTGTTAATTATATATAAAAAAAAATAATAATAGTTTAAGAAGTCAATTATTTGTTCAGCGGTATTTTTCTCATCAGTATTGATTTGCATGTTCAAACAAAACTGAACATATCATATTTCTCTTTATAAGTTAACCCCGAACCATTGTGCAATATATACGAACGCTCTACTAGCACCACCCATTGGGACATGTGCTGCTCGTTCAACGTACATAACGAATGTTACTGTCGCTGTTCATGTGGCGTATCCCATACAGTGCTCTAGGAACCTCACGAGGAATGTTACTGTCGCTGTTCATGTGGCGTATCCCATACAGTGCTCTAGGAACCTCACGAGGAATGTTACTGTCGCTGTTCATGTGGCGTATCCCATACAGTGCTCTAGGAACCTCACGAGGAATGTTACTGTCGCTGTTCATGTGGCGTATCCCATACAGTGCTCTAGGAACCTCACGAGGAATGTTACTGTTGCTGTTCATGTGGCGTATCCCATACAGTGCTCAAGGAACCTCACGAGGAATGTTACTGTCGCTGTTCATATGGCGTATCCCATACAGTGCTCTAGGAACCTCACGAGGAATGTTACTGTCGCTGTTCATGTGGCGTATCCCATACAGTGCTCTAGGAACCTCACGAGGAATGTTACTGTCGCTGTTCATGTGGCGTATCCCATACAGTGCTCTAGGAACCTCACGAGGAATGTTACTGTCGCTGTTCATGTGGCGTATCCCATACAGTGCTCTAGGAACCTCACGAGGAATGTTACTGTCGCTGTTCATGTGGCGTATCCCATACAGTGCTCTAGGAACCTCACGAGGAATGTTACTGTCGCTGTTCATGTGGCGTATCCCATACAGTGCTCTAGGAACCTCACGAGGAATGTTACTGTTGCTGTTCATGTGGCGTATCCCATACAGTGCTCAAGGAACCTCACGAGGAATGTTACTGTCGATGTTCATGTGGCGTATCCCATACAGTGCTCTAGGAACCTCACGAGGAATGTTACTGTCGCTGTTCAAGTGGCGTATCCCATACAGTGCTCTAGGAACCTCACGAGGAATGTTACTGTCGCTGTTCATGTGGCGTATCCCATACAGTGCTCTAGGAACCTCACGAGGAATGTTACTGTCGCTGTTCATGTGGCGTATCCCATACAGTGCTCTAGGAACCTCACGAGGAATGTTACTGTCGCTGTTCATGTGGCGTATCCCATACAGTGCTCTAGGAACCTCACGAGGAATGTTACTGTCGCTGTTCATGTGGCGTATCCCATACAGTGCTCTAGGAACCTCACGAGGAATGTTACTGTCGCTGTTCATGTGGCGTATCCCATACAGTGCTCTAGGAACCTCACGAGGAATGTTACTGTCGCTGTTCATGTGGCGTATCCCATACAGTGCTCTAGGAACCTCACGAGGAATGTTACTGTCGCTGTTCATGTGGCGTATCCCATACAGTGCTCTAGGAACCTCACGAGGAATGTTACTGTCGCTGTTCATGTGGCGTATCCCATACAGTGCTCTAGGAACCTCACTAGGAATGTTACTGTCGCTGTTCATGTGGCGTATCCCATACAGTGCTCTAGGAACCTCACGAGGAATGTTACTGTCGCTGTTCATGTGGCGTATCCCATACAGTGCTCTAGGAACCTCACGAGGAATGTTACTGTCGCTGTTCATGTGGCGTATCTCATACAGTGCTCTAGGAACCTCACGAGGAATGTTACTGTCGCTGTTCATGTGGCGTATCCCATACAGTGCTCTAGGAACCTCACGAGGAATGTTACTGTCGCTGTTCATGTGGCGTATCCCATACAGTGCTCTAGGAACCTCACTAGGAATGTTACTGTCGCTGTTCATGTGGCGTATCCCATACAGTGCTCTAGGAACCTCACGAGGAATGTTACTGTCGCTGTTCATGTGGCGTATCCCATACAGTGCTCAAGGAACCTCACGAGGAATGTTACTGTCGCTGTTCATGTGGCGTATCCCATACAGTGCTCAAGGAACCTCACGAGGAATGTTACTGTCGCTGTTCATGTGGCGTATCCCATACAGTGCTCAAGGAACCTCACGAGGAATGTTACTGTCGCTGTTCATGTGGCGTATCCCATACAGTGCTCTAGGAACCTCACGAGGAATGTTACTGTCGCTGTTCATGTGGCGTATCCCATACAGTGCTCTAGGAACCTCACTAGGAATGTTACTGTCGCTGTTCATGTGGCGTATCCCATACAGTGCTCTAGGAACCTCACGAGGAATGTTACTGTCGCTGTTCATGTGGCGTATCCCATACAGTGCTCTAGGAACCTCACGAGGAATGTTACTGTCGCTGTTCATGTGGCGTATCCCATACAGTGCTCTAGGAACCTCACGAGGAATGTTACTGTCGCTGTTCATGTGGCGTATCCCATACAGTGCTCTAGGAACCTCACGACGAATGTTACTGTCGCTGTTCATGTGGCGTATCCCATACAGTGCTCAAGGAACCTCACGAGGAATGTTACTGTCGCTGTTCATGTGGCGTATCCCATACAGTGCTCTAGGAACCTCACGAGGAATGTTACTGTCGCTGTTCATGTGGCGTATCCCATACAGTGCTCTAGGAACCTCACGAGGAATGTTACTGTCGCTGTTCATGTGGCGTATCCCATACAGTGCTCTAGGAACCTCACGAGGAATGTTACTGTCGCTGTTCATGTGGCGTATCCCATACAGTGCTCTAGGAACCTCACGAGGAATGTTACTGTCGCTGTTCATGTGGCGTATCCCATACAGTGCTCTAGGAACCTCACGAGGAATGTTACTGTCGCTGTTCATGTGGCGTATCCCATACAGTGCTCTAGGAACCTCACGAGGAATGTTACTGTCGCTGTTCATGTGGCGTATCCCATACAGTGCTCTAGGAACCTCACGAGGAATGTTACTGTCGCTGTTCATGTGGCGTATCCCATACAGTGCTCAAGGAACCTCACGAGGAATGTTACTGTCGCTGTTCATGTGGCGTATCCCATACAGTGCTCTAGGAACCTCACGAGGAATGTTACTGTCGCTGTTCATGTGGCGTATCCCATACAGTGCTCTAGGAACCTCACGAGGAATGTTACTGTCGCTGTTCATGTGGCGTATCCCATACAGTGCTCTAGGAACCTCACGAGGAATGTTACTGTCGCTGTTCATGTGGCGTATCCCATACAGTGCTCAAGGAACCTCACGAGGAATGTTACTGTCGCTGTTCATGTGGCGTATCCCATACAGTGCTCAAGGAACCTCACGAGGAATGTTACTGTCGCTGTTCATGTGGCGTATCCCATACAGTGCTCAAGGAACCTCACGAGGAATGTTACTGTCGCTGTTCATGTGGCGTATCCCATACAGTGCTCAAGGAACCTCACGAGGAATGTTACTGTCGCTGTTCATGTGGCGTATCCCATACAGTGCTCTAGGAACCTCACGAGGAATGTTACTGTCGCTGTTCATGTGGCGTATCCCATACAGTGCTCAAGGAACCGCACGAGGAATGTTACTGTCGCTGTTCATGTGGCGTATCCCATACAGTGCTCTAGGAACCTCACGAGGAATGTTACTGTCGCTGTTCATGTGACGTATCCCATACAGTGCTCAAGGAACCTCACGAGGAATGTTACTGTCGCTGTTCATGTGGCGTATCCCATACAGTGCTCTAGGAACCTCACGAGGAATGTTACTGTCGCTGTTCATGTGGCGTATCCCATACAGTGCTCTAGGAACCTCACGAGGAATGTTACTGTCGCTGTTCATGTGGCGTATCCCATACAGTGCTCTAGGAACCTCACGAGGAATGTTACTGTCGCTGTTCATGTGGCGTATCCCATACAGTGCTCTAGGAACCTCACGAGGAATGTTACTGTCGCTGTTCATGTGGCGTATCCCATACAGTGCTCTAGGAACCTCACGAGGAATGTTACTGTCGCTGTTCATGTGGCGTATCCATACAGTGCTCTAGGAACCTCACGAGGAATGTTACTGTCGCTGTTCATGTGGCGTATCCCATACAGTGCTCTAGGAACCTCACGAGGAATGTTACTGTCGCTGTTCATGTGGCGTATCCCATACAGTGCTCTAGGAACCTCACGAGGAATGTTACTGTCGCTGTTCATGTGGCGTATCCCATACAGTGCTCAAGGAACCTCACGAGGAATGTTACTGTCGCTGTTCATGTGGCGTATCCCATACAGTGCTCTAGGAACCTCACGAGGAATGTTACTGTCGCTGTTCATGTGGCGTATCCCATACAGTGCTCTAGGAACCTCACGAGGAATGTTACTGTCGCTGTTCATGTGGCGTATCCCATACAGTGCTCTAGGAACCTCACGACGAATGTTACTGTCGCTGTTCATGTGGCGTATCCCATACAGTGCTCTAGGAACCTCACGAGGAATGTTACTGTCGCTGTTCATGTGGCGTATCCCATACAGTGCTCTAGGAACCTCACGAGGAATGTTACTGTCGCTGTTCATGTGGCGTATCCCATACAGTGCTCTAGGAACCTCACGAGGAATGTTACTGTCGCTGTTCATGTGGCGTATCCCATACAGTGCTCAAGGAACCTCACGAGGAATGTTACTGTCGCTGTTCATGTGGCGTATCCCATACAGTGCTCTAGGAACCTCACGAGGAATGTTACTGTCGCTGTTCATGTGGCGTATCCCATACAGTGCTCTAGGAACCTCACGAGGAATGTTACTGTCGCTGTTCATGTGGCGTATCCCATACAGTGCTCTAGGAACCTCACGAGGAATGTTACTGTCGCTGTTCATGTGGCGTATCCCATACAGTGCTCTAGGAACCTCACGAGGAATGTTACTGTCGCTGTTCATGTGGCGTATCCCATACAGTGCTCTAGGAACCTCACGAGGAATGTTACTGTCGCTGTTCATGTGGCGTATCCCATACAGTGCCCTAGGAACCTCACGAGGAATGTTACTGTCGCTGTTCATGTGGCGTATCCCATACAGTGCTCTAGGAACCTCACGAGGAATGTTACTGTCGCTGTTCATGTGGCGTATCCCATACAGTGCTCTAGGAACCTCACGAGGAATGTTACTGTCGCTGTTCATGTGGCGTATCCCATACAGTGCTCTAGGAACCTCACGAGGAATGTTACTGTCGCTGTTCATGTGGCGTATCCCATACAGTGCTCTAGGAACCTCACGAGGAATGTTACTGTCGCTGTTCATGTGGCGTATCCCATACAGTGCTCTAGGAACCTCACGAGGAATGTTACTGTCGCTGTTCATGTGGCGTATCCCATACAGTGCTCTAGGAACCTCACGAGGAATGTTACTGTCGCTGTTCATGTGGCGTATCCCATACAGTGCTCTAGGAACCTCACGAGGAATGTTACTGTCGCTGTTCATGTGGCGTATCCCATACAGTGCTCTAGGAACCTCACGAGGAATGTTACTGTCGCTGTTCATGTGGCGTATCCCATACAGTGCTCTAGGAACCTCACGAGGAATGTTACTGTCGCTGTTCATGTGGCGTATCCCATACAGTGCTCTAGGAACCTCACGAGGAATGTTACTGTCGCTGTTCATGTGGCGTATCCCATACAGTGCTCTAGGAACCTCACGAGGAATGTTACTGTCGCTGTTCATGTGGCGTATCCCATACAGTGCTCTAGGAACCTCACGAGGAATGTTACTGTCGCTGTTCATGTGGCGTATCCCATACAGTGCTCTAGGAACCTCACGAGGAATGTTACTGTCGCTGTTCATGTGGCGTATCCCATACAGTGCTCTAGGAACCTCACGAGGAATGTTACTGTCGCTGTTCATGTGGCGTATCCCATACAGTGCTCTAGGAACCTCACGAGGAATGTTACTGTCGCTGTTCATGTGGCGTATCCCATACAGTGCTCTAGGAACCTCACGAGGAATGTTACTGTCGCTGTTCATGTGGCGTATCCCATACAGTGCTCTAGGAACCTCACGAGGAATGTTACTGTCGCTGTTCATGTGGCGTATCCCATACAGTGCTCTAGGAACCTCACGAGGAATGTTACTGTCGCTGTTCATGTGGCGTATCCCATACAGTGCTCTAGGAACCTCACGAGGAATGTTACTGTCGCTGTTCATGTGGCGTATCCCATACAGTGCTCTAGGAACCTCACGAGGAATGTTACTGTCGCTGTTCATGTGGCGTATCCCATACAGTGCTCTAGGAACCTCACGAGGAATGTTACTGTCGCTGTTCATGTGGCGTATCCCATACAGTGCTCTAGGAACCTCACGAGGAATGTTACTGTCGCTGTTCATGTGGCGTATCCCATACAGTGCTCTAGGAACCTCACGAGGAATGTTACTGTCGCTGTTCATGTGGCGTATCCCATACAGTGCTCTAGGAACCTCACGAGGAATGTTACTGTCGCTGTTCATGTGGCGTATCCCATACAGTGCTCTAGGAACCTCACGAGGAATGTTACTGTCGCTGTTCATGTGGCGTATCCCATACAGTGCTCTAGGAACCTCACGAGGAATGTTACTGTCGCTGTTCATGTGGCGTATCCCATACAGTGCTCTAGGAACCTCACGAGGAATGTTACTGTCGCTGTTCATGTGGCGTATCCCATACAGTGCTCTAGGAACCTCACGAGGAATGTTACTGTCGCTGTTCATGTGGCGTATCCCATACAGTGCTCTAGGAACCTCACGAGGAATGTTACTGTCGCTGTTCATGTGGCGTATCCCATACAGTGCTCTAGGAACCTCACGAGGAATGTTACTGTCGCTGTTCATGTGGCGTATCCCATACAGTGCTCTAGGAACCTCACGAGGAATGTTACTGTCGCTGTTCATGTGGCGTATCCCATACAGTGCTCTAGGAACCTCACGAGGAATGTTACTGTCGCTGTTCATGTGGCGTATCCCATACAGTGCTCTAGGAACCTCACGAGGAATGTTACTGTCGCTGTTCATGTGGCGTATCCCATACAGTGCTCTAGGAACCTCACGAGGAATGTTACTGTCGCTGTTCATGTGGCGTATCCCATACAGTGCTCAAGGAACCTCACGAGGAATGTTACTGTCGCTGTTCATGTGGCGTATCCCATACAGTGCTCTAGGAACCTCACGAGGAATGTTACTGTCGCTGTTCATGTGGCGTATCCCATACAGTGCTCTAGGAACCTCACGAGGAATGTTACTGTCGCTGTTCATGTGGCGTATCCCATACAGTGCTCTAGGAACCTCACGAGGAATGTTACTGTCGCTGTTCATGTGGCGTATCCCATACAGTGCTCTAGGAACCTCACGAGGAATGTTACTGTCGCTGTTCATGTGGCGTATCCCATACAGTGCTCTAGGAACCTCACGAGGAATGTTACTGTCGCTGTTCATGTGGCGTATCCCATACAGTGCTCTAGGAACCTCACGAGGAATGTTACTGTCGCTGTTCATGTGGCGTATCCCATACAGTGCTCTAGGAACCTCACGAGGAATGTTACTGTCGCTGTTCATGTGGCGTATCCCATACAGTGCTCTAGGAACCTCACGAGGAATGTTACTGTCGCTGTTCATGTGGCGTATCCCATACAGTGCTCTAGGAACCTCACGAGGAATGTTACTGTCGCTGTTCATGTGGCGTATCCCATACAGTGCTCTAGGAACCTCACGAGGAATGTTACTGTCGCTGTTCATGTGGCGTATCCCATACAGTGCTCTAGGAACCTCACGAGGAATGTTACTGTCGCTGTTCATGTGGCGTATCCCATACAGTGCTCTAGGAACCTCACGAGGAATGTTACTGTCGCTGTTCATGTGGCGTATCCCATACAGTGCTCTAGGAACCTCACGAGGAATGTTACTGTCGCTGTTCATGTGGCGTATCCCATACAGTGCTCTAGGAACCTCACGAGGAATGTTACTGTCGCTGTTCATGTGGCGTATCCCATACAGTGCTCTAGGAACCTCACGAGGAATGTTACTGTCGCTGTTCATGTGGCGTATCCCATACAGTGCTCTAGGAACCTCACGAGGAATGTTACTGTCGCTGTTCATGTGGCGTATCCCATACAGTGCTCTAGGAACCTCACGAGGAATGTTACTGTCGCTGTTCATGTGGCGTATCCCATACAGTGCTCTAGGAACCTCACGAGGAATGTTACTGTCGCTGTTCATGTGGCGTATCCCATACAGTGCTCTAGGAACCTCACGAGGAATGTTACTGTCGCTGTTCATGTGGCGTATCCATACAGTGCTCTAGGAACCTCACGAGGAATGTTACTGTCGCTGTTCATGTGGCGTATCCCATACAGTGCTCTAGGAACCTCACGAGGAATGTTACTGTCGCTGTTCATGTGGCGTATCCCATACAGTGCTCTAGGAACCTCACGAGAATGTTACTGTCGCTGTTCATGTGGCGTATCCCATACAGTGCTCTAGGAACCTCACGAGGAATGTTACTGTCGCTGTTCATGTGGCGTAT